>JARHVA010002214.1:1070000-1282500 GCA_037957365.1 Torreya grandis
TATGCCTGCATATAGAAGGTGATACAAAACATGTTGAGTCAAAAAATGAAGCATGTAGTTTATCCTAGAAATCATTTTCTACTCACTCTTATGGATTGTGAAAACATAAAAGCTATTAGATATACCTTCATTTAGAGATTAAAAAAAGAAATAAATTATATCCCTCAAATCAAAGACAATACAATTTCCATCACCACAGAGAAAGATACTTATATTATGTAATATGTAACAACATTTATCCTAGGCTCAACACTTTCTAGATATGGATGAGGTAATTTTTACTAAAAATTAGGGGCACATGTCACACAAAAAAATGTGAGGGCTTCAATTTTAAAACTGACATCCCTTTTTGGAGGGCCCTATGTAACCATAAATAAGGTATGGTCTCCATTGTTTAAGCTCAGATTGAAACAATTTGTAGAAATAAATGTATGTCATATCTGTATTATTATTTTTGATTTAAAAAAAAAAAACTGAAATAGTGAGCAATGCAAGCATCTCACATGCTAATGTGGCATTTGGATGAATTTTAGCAAACAAAACATTAGAAAGGGTAAAGACATTTATTTTTCCCTCTAATTTTTAATCGATAAATATCTTAATTTATTTAGGATATTGGCATTGTCACAAATCTCCAACTAATTATGCATCAAAAAAATATTTTTAGTCATATTTTTTTATAACATTATATAGAGAGGTTAATGTTCAAAGTCAAAAATTGAAAAAATGTAATGTTTTTATTGGTAGTATGAATTTTAATGCAAATTTAATTGATTAAGTGGATTATAATAGATATCTGATCTTCTCCTCCTTGTGGTAGAGGTGATGGTGAAAAATGAGATTGTGTGTACTTTTATAGTGAGTATGAGCAATAGTTGGGAAAGGATAAGGCCATACAAAATATGAAAGAAATTAAAAACCATAAAAACATGAAAAGGATTGAATATTTAAAAGCACACTATACAATGATAAGATAGACTTGAAGAAGCTCATGTAAATACATGTACAAACCTTGTAACATATTATTATTATTATTATTATTATTATTATTAAAATTTATAAATTACTATATATTTTATATAATAAAATATCAAACATTATGATAAATATTATATATATATATATATTATATATATATATATATATATATATATATATATATATACTCAATATAATATATAATATATTATACTATTAATAATATTTATTAAATTTATAATGATATATATTACTATTTATATTATAGCTATTATTAAATATATATAATTATATAATATTATGTATTTATATATTTAATATTATAATATTTATTATATTATTATATTACATTATTATTTATTTTAGTAAAGTAGGGTTTTGTAAAGAAAAAAGTGTAAATCAATAATCATACGTCATTTGAAACCCATCATTGTTGACCTCATCTCACCTTTTTGCATGAAGCATTAAGTCACAATAATTTGATATTCATTTTAATAATCCTTCAAAAAAAATGTTTCTTAATTAGTGTTCCCTTAAATTTTATGTTTTTTTCTAGCAGGGATAAATGAGATGTTTATGGAGACAAACTCTAATTATGGCAACCTTTTCTTCCAAGGGTTTGACTATGGCATTTTTGTATGTTATTAAGCTTAATGTAATTGACCCAGGTGTCAATAAACTGGTATCATTGACAAATGGAGACTACAAGATAGACTTTGGGATAAGTGTTATCCATATGCCATCATAAAAAAAAATGTTTATCTTCTAACTGATAACATGTTCATCAAAGCTAATATTAATTTGTATTATTATATTATATTGTTATATGGGCTCATTGGTGTACAATATCACTTGAAATCCCTTATCATTTCCCCTCACCATCACCATGCATCTCACTTTGAAATCTTTCACTATTTGCATTTTCTATATGGCATTTCCATTTCTTCTAGGGGTGTGAGAATGAGATTTTTGTATGTTTTTAATCCTAATGTAATTTCTCTAGGTGTCAATATATTGATAGCATGGATGAATGAAATCTAGACTATGAGATGTCAAAAAGTTGATTAAATTTATATACCATATATTATGATATTAAATTATAAAATTAAAGAGTGATATATAATATTTATATTTATATGTATTATAATAATAAGATTATTACTATTAATATATAATATAATATTTTTATTTATATATATGTATTATAATTATTAAATTATATAATATTTTATAATAAAATTTACCACATTTTATTCTTTGAGGCTTTACTCCTTTAAAATTTGAAGGCATGCATACTAATTATTAACATATAGTTTAACACACTACCCTGGCCTTATTGTGGTAATCCTTAGAGACTTACAAAAAGGAATTGTCATGGAAACAAAAAACACTCAATTGTGCATGGAGAGGTAGGGGTGTCAATGATAAATATGTGTTGTCCAACATTTAATTTTTACAATATATCCCCTTCTATTTTCCATAATTTTTTTCATTTTCTCTTACAAATTTTCCATTTCCTCTTCTTCAAGCCATTGTTATCACCTGCAATCCTCCCTCTTGCCCTTATTTATTGCATCTAGTGATCTACCATTATCATCTCTAGTTATCAAGATACTATTCTAACCTCACAATATATTTTTGAGCTAAGGGCATGTACATCATCCATGTGAGTTTCCAGTCTCCCTCTGATGACTTTTTGATAATAACTCTTATAGCAGAGGAAGGAGAGTATGTGTGGGAAAAGTAACATTAGTTCCACATGGACAATTATAATTATTTCAAAATGGGTATGTATCATTTGAAGGTATTGAGGCTTAAAATATTAATATTGATCATATTTGAGGTTTAATTGATGCTACCTATAAATATAAAGTTAGGGATAACTATCAGATGCTTGCATATACATATGCTTATGTTGGTAGGAACTAAATCTTATTTGATTTATTCTTCTTCATATGTAATTTAAGCCCTTTAGTTCAAATTGTTAGGTTGTGGAGCTAAAAGCTTCACTAATGCAAACATGGAGGAGGTTGTTGAGAGGTTGCTGAGTTGCAGAGCAACCGACGTCAGTCATATCCATTGAGCAGAGCAACCAACATCGGTCAAGATCAGCCGACGTCGGTCATCTCCAGCCAGATAGGGATCGATGTCGATCGCATGTGTGGTTCAGAACTGCGAGTGTTATAGATAGTTTGTTAATGAACCGATTGTTTGCATGTTAAAGGCTAATTTTAGCCTTGGAGTTGCAAATCTAATTATTGTAATTAGATATCTAATTATTGTTTGCATGGGATCTATATGAGAGCAATCGATGTCGGTCTGATCAATCGACATCGATCATATCTTGTGAGTAGAGCAACTGACATCAGGCAGGATCAACTGACGTCGATCATCTCTAGCCAGACAGGGACCGATGTCGGTTGCCTATGCGGTTCAGAACTGTGAGTGTTACAGATAGTTTGTTAATAAACTAGTTGTTTGCATGTTAAAGGCTAATTTTAGCCTTAGAGCTATGGATCTAATTATTGAAATAGATGTCTAATTATTATTTGCATGGGATCTATATAATAGACTCATGGGTTGTATTGTAAAGTGTGCTCATTAGAGTTGAGCAAGGCTAGCTCCTTCAGAGGGAAGAGAGCAAGGTGTGTTCCTCCTAGTTCCACAGGGGTGCCGAGTGTGTATGATCAAGTAGAGCTGCAAGTTGTGCAAGTTTTGGTAGAAGATCCACTGGGGTACTGGTTGAAGAATCATAAGGACTTGGTGAGGCAAGGACAAGGGTTCTTCAGGGTGTAGAGAGATCTACATGGGTAAGTAAGATCATTGATTTGCAGGTGTGTGTGTGTGTGTGAGGTCAAAGGTGATCTACGAGGTAGCAAGATCAAAGGTGATAGCAACATAATAGGTAGCAAGATCAGGAGAGATTTATTTGGAGTACGTTGTGTACTTGGAGTGCGTTGAGTACTCAATTTTGGAGTGCATGGAGCACTTGTGTACTGGCAGTAGCGATACTGACTGGTGGTACTAGCAGTAGTGATACTGACTAGTTAGAGGTGAACACCAACTCTGTGTTTGAGTTGTGTGTTGGGACCGTAAGAGAGAGAGTGAGCTCTTGAAGAGATTTATTGTTTATGCCCTAGAGGTGTGGGAGCCCTAGAGGTGTGTAAGGAAGAAGACTATGACATCTTCTTTGTTGTATTTCCTTCTGGAAGAGTATTAATACAATTGGGTATTGTCTCTCATATTCTGTGTTGTTTTTGAATTCTAGTTACTTGTTACTTCTGGTTTAATTCTGCATGTTAAGTTGCTTGTACATGGTAATCAATGGTGCTTCCTAGATCCTAACAGTGGAATCAAAGCATGTTTGTTGTTCTAGATTCTTGACACAAATGCCATTTTAATTTGATGGTGGTGGTATTAACACTTGATTTCTCAAAATTTGTCCACTTTTGTGGTTACATGCAGCTTTCATATTTTAGTTGCATTTTTTGCACATGCATTCAACATGAGAGAGATTGGTCAGAAATAGAGGGTTTAATGGAGATGCTTAAAAATTCTTAAGGTCATATGGTATTTTCATTTCAAAACATCTTCTATAAGATCCCAAATGAAATTTTTACCTATAATGTTTTTAGAAGGTAATTGGTTAAATTTTCCCTTAATTTATTGTTATTTTAGTTAGGATTATAACATTTGACATAGAATAGATTTGTTTTTGGATAAAACTGAGTTGATATTTTATAACCTTGTGATCCATCAACATTTATTCCATGATTTTTCTTAAACATGAAGCTAGTTTAGAAAAATAATTATGTGCAGATAATAACATTTATTTCTAAAATGCAAACTTGAAGGAAAGGTTGAAATAATCACATATGGAATAAGAGGCATTGGAGTAGCCATTATGTGACTTTTCATGAAACATGGAGCCAATATCATTATTTTTGACATTATAGATGAAGTTGGTCATAAACTTATTGAATCCATTTCACCATGGGAAACATATATTCATTATGATGTGACCAAAGATAAATACATGAGTGAACAATGGATTTAGCCATGGAAAAACACAAATGATTTGACATTATGTTTAATAGTGTAGGTAATGGGAATTTTTATAGAAAGAGAATCACAAAGTATGAGATGGATGAATTAAATCATGTAATGAACTTAAATGTAAAAGGAGTAATGCATGACATTAATCATGTAATGCATGTTATGATTCCCAATGGGTAATGTCTCTATGTACACACATAAGAGGAAAATAGGTTTTACCTGTGGTGGTTGTACTAGCTATCACCCACTCACAATCAACATCAAAGGATACCGTGACAAATATATGTTATGATCCTCTCAATGAAATTCCTCCATCATGTTAGGAACTTGGAGTATAATTGATTACTTTTGTATAAGCAACTAAACACAGAATTGAACCAGAAGTAATAAGTAACTAGAAATCAGAAACAACAAATAATAGGAGATACAAGAAACAACCAATCTTGTATTAAACTCTTCCAGAATACAATGAAGAAATCTCACTCTTCCCACACCTCTTGGGTGTACAGTATTTCTCTCAAGAGTTATCTCTCTTAATCAATTGCAATCAACTCAATAACTGAGTTGTTATTCCCTTGCTTCAGCTGATCTTCTTGATCTTGCACCTTGCAAATCTAATTGACCTTGCTTACTTGCTTGCTTACAATACATGCCCCATGGGTCTCTTAAATAGGATCCAAGACATACAATAATTAGAAACACAGACTCAAGACTAAAATTAGTCTTTACATGCAAACACTCTGTCCTCCTAAAATTAGAACAAATCTAATTCTAGAAATGCATGCAAATGCACACACACAGGTGACTGACGCTGATCATTGTCGGTTTGCATATGACCAATGTCGGTCGATCCTTGATTGATGTCAGTTGGATCTGATCCATGCCTGACCAATGTCGGTGATACTACCAATGTTGGTTACTGGCTAAGCCTAACAACCTCCACATTTGCATAACAATGAAGCTTTTAGCTCCACAACTTAATAATATCCCACTTGGAGATAAACAGCTACACCTGTACCTGTACAGCAACATCCTCTATCTTATTTCTCTAGCTTGTTTCTCCCTCTTCAAGTTCAATCTTGAAGACCAACAAAAGTTGAATGAAGATTCAACTTCTCCTTTGTTACTGGCTTTGTTAACATATCTGCAAGGTTCTTATCCATATGGATCTTTTCCATATTCAACTGTCCATCCTCCAAACCTGTCTAATGAAGTGGTACCTAAGCTATATATGTTTGGTTCTTGAATGAAAGGCTGAAATCTTTGCCAAATGAATTGCACTTTGACTATCACTATATTATCTGTAACTCTCTTGCTCCTTTCCCAACTCTTCCATGAATCGTGTCATCCATATCATTTCCTTTCTAGCCTCTGTGACTACAATGTATTCTACCTCTGTAGTAGATAGGGCAACAACCTTCTGCAACTTTGAAATCTAGCTAACCACCGTTCCACCAACAATGAACACATATCTTGTGGTGTTTCTCCTGCCATCTAAGTTACCTGCCATATCTGAATCTACATACCCATGTAGAGAAGTGTTTGACCCTGCATAACATAAATACCTATTGCTGGCCCCTCTTAGATATCTGAGAATCCATTAAACTACTTTCCAGTGTTCCTTTCCTGAATTGGCCATAAACTTGCTGACAACTCCCACTGCTTGGGCAATATTAGGTCTAGTACATACCATTACATACAATAAGCTCCCAACTGCTAAAGCATATGGAACTTTGCTCATTTACTCAACCTCATCATGTGATTTAGGACACTATTCTTTGCTAAACTTGAAGTGTCTAGCCATAGGTGTGCTTATCGATTTTGCATCCTGCAT
This sequence comes from Torreya grandis, assembly GCA_037957365.1. NCBI lineage: Eukaryota > Viridiplantae > Streptophyta > Pinopsida > Cupressales > Taxaceae > Torreya > Torreya grandis. The sequence goes on from JARHVA010002214.1 coordinate 1,076,869, forward strand.
ATAGAACCTCTCCAACACCTTATTCACATAATCATCTTGAGTCAAAATCAACCTGTGATTTTTCCTGTCTCTCTTAATACTCATGCCAAGGATTTTCTTTGCTGCTCCTAAATCCTTCATGGCGAATGTGTGAGCTAATTTTACCTTTAGCTCAGTAATTACCTGCATGTGTGAATCTGTAACAAGCATATCATCTACATACAACAACAGGATAATATAAATACCATTATCCAATCTGGTAAAATAAACACAATGGTTAGATTGACATTTACTAAAGCCATGCTCTATCATAAACCTGTCAAACCTTAAATACCACTGTCTTGGAGCTTACTTAAGACCATATAAGCTTTTCTTCAATCTGCACACAAGTTTCTCCTTACCTTTGACCTCAAAACCTTCTAACTGATCCATATATATCTCTTCATCCAAATATCCATGAAGAAACATTGTCTTAACATCAAGCTACTCAAGATGCAAATCCTGAATAGCAACTAAAGACAATACAGTCTGAATAGAAGTCATCTTTACTACAGGAGAAAATATTTCACCAAAGTCAATACCTGGTTTCTGTGCAAATCCCTTTACTACCAACCTAGCCTTATGTCTCATTTGTCCATTCTCTCCTTCCTTTAACCTATATACCCATTTATTTTTCAGTGCTTTCTTTTCAGTTGGCAACTCAACCAAATCCCACATTTAGTTCTTTTCTAAGGAATCAATTTCCTCATTCATGCCATGCTCCCACTATTTCCTAGATTCTACCTGCATTGCCTCATCAAAATTTTCTGGTTCTCCACTATCAGTGAGCAACATGTAGTATAAAAAAGGGGAATAATGAATTGGAGGTTTACTTACCCTTTTTGTCCTCCTTATGGGTGTTTGAGACCCATTTATAGCTTGTTGTCCACCCAAATTCTCTATTAGTGACCGATCCTGGTCAACTATCGGTCTGCACCTGACTGACATCAATTCCACCTAACCGACCTGATCGATGTTGGTTACTATTTGACCGACGTCGATTCCTGCTTGACCATCAATGTCGGTTACCTGACCGACATTGATCTCTATGTTTTCCTATGAGTGATGATTTTTACTCATGAGCTCATTTTAGATCATTACCTCATCCAAATCAAGATTGCCCTACTCACAAATTATTCAACCTCTTGAGTTGATCACTATACATCACCTTCTCATTGAAAACTACATCACAGCTTCTAATAATTTTGTTAGTTTCTAAATTCCACAACCAGAATCCAAAATCTCCAAATCCATAACCAATGAAAGTGCACTGCATAGATTTAGCATCCAGCTTCTTTCTATTTTCTTTATTAATGTGCACAAAAGCTTCAGAACCAAAAACTCTAAGAAATGAAAGATCTAACTTTTTACCTGTTCAAGCTTCTTCTGGAATTCTGCCATCCAGAGTAGTAGAAGGTCCTCTGTTAATCAGGTAAACCACAGTATCTATAGATTTTGCCCAAAATTTTAAGGGCAGACTAGCATGCAACCTCATACTCTGTGCACGCTCCATTATTGTTCTATTCATCCTTTTAGCAACTCCATTTTGCTGAAGTGTCCTTGGAACCATCCTTTCCCTATGTATTCCACTCATAGCATAGTAACTATTAAATTTATTGCTGCAGTACTCACCACCATTGTCAGATCTAAGGCACTTCAATCTCAAACCTGTTTCATTCTCAACCAAAGCTTTCCATTTCTTAAATGTGTTAAAAACATCAAATTTCCTCTTTATGCAATAAACCCATACCTTTCTTGTAGCATCATCAATGAAAGAAACATAATACTGTGATCCTCTAATAGAAGCTACCTGAGCTAGTCCCCACACGTCTATGTGAACAAGCTCCAACTTGTGCTCCTTTGTTGACCCAGTCTTGAGAAACCTCACTTTCTTCTATTTCCCAAAAATACAATGCTCACAAAAATCTAGATCTATGCTTTTCAAATCTGAAAGATTACCTTTTGACTTAATAACATTCAATCCCTTCTCACTCATGTGACCAAGCCTATAGTGCCACATCTTTGCATCTACATCTAAAGTAAATAAAATAGAAGGAGAATAATCAGTAACACAAGTAGATAGATAAAGTGTACCTACTCTCTTACCTCTTGCTAATACAAGTGCACCCTTGGAAACTTTCCAAGATTTCGCTGTGAGAGTTACTATGTAACCCTCATCACCCAAATTTCCTGTAGAAATTAGATTCCTCTTCAAGATGGGTACATGCATGGCATCTTTCAACACCCATGTGTTGCCATTCTGCAATTTCAGCTGCACTTTTTCTTTGCCAACAATTTGACAAGGCTCACCATCCCCTAAATAAACTTTTCCAAAATCTCCATGGACATAATCATTGAAAAATTCTCTATTTGGGGTTACATGGAAAGAAGCACCAGAATCTAAAACCCATGATTCTATTTGACTATCCAAAGAAAATATAAGAGCATCCTGTGCAACAATACCTGCAACATTTGCTTCCTTATTACCTTCTTGCTGATTTTCTTTGTTATCCTTCAACCAACAGTCTTTCTTTGCATGCACTTTCTTTCCATAATTCCAGCAAATTATACCTCCATTTCTAGATTTGGATCTCCTTCGCATCTTTGACCTTAATTTCCTTTGCTTGCCCTTCTCTCTTTGCCTTCCCCTACTTTCAATACTTAAAGCATTACCTGATGTTTTCCCTGTGATTTTCTTACAAATTTCTTCATTCAAGATTACACTAATAACATCATCAACTTTCAAGATATTTGAAGCAAATGCAGTATTGCTAACTGCCATTACCAAGCTATGTCAGCTTTCAGGTAAAGAGCATAAGATTAAGAGAGCCTTAATTTCATCATCAAAAACTATTTTGATTGAATTTAACAGATTTACAATTTCATGGAAATCATTAAGATGACTATAAACAGATCCACCTTCCTGCATTTGCAAACTAAATAATTTCTTCATAAGATATACCTTATTCGAAGCTGAGGGTTTTTCAGATAAGTTTTTCAGAGTATCTATTAACTCTACCATTGTCTTTGCCTGTGATAAATTAGAAATCATAGAAGATGCCAGGCTCAACCTTATAGATCCAAGAGCCTTTCTATCAAGAACATTCCATTCTTCATCTTGCATATCTATGGGCTTACTTGAAACCCCACCCAACAGTAAAAATAGATCTTTCTGATACAGATAATCTTCTATTTGCATCCTCCATAATTGATAATTCTTGCCATTGAATTTCTCCATTCTTAGTTTACTTTCTTTTGCCATTGCTTTACTCCCACTGAAACAGACACCTCTGTGAGTGAACCTGTAATCAACAAACACTAACCCGCTCTACCACTTGTTAGTGATCCTAGCTCTGATACTAGCTATTAGGAACTTGGAGTACAATTGATTACTTTTGTATAAGCAACTAAACACAAAATTGAACCAGAAGTAATAAGTAACTAAAAATTAGAAACAACAAATAGTAGGAGATACAATAAATAACCAATCTTGTATTAAACTCTTCCAGAATATAATGAAGAAATCTCACTCTTCCCACACCTCTTGGGTGTACAGTAGTTCTCTCAAGAGTTCTCTCTCTCAATCAATTACAATCAACTCAATAACTGAGTTGTTATTCCCTTGCTTCAGCTAATCTTCTTGATCTTGCACCTTGCAGATCTAATTAACCTTGCTTACTTGCTTTGCTTACAATACATGCCCCATGGGTCTCTTAAATAGGATCCAAGGCATACAATAATTAGAAACACAAACTCAAGACTAAAATTAGTCTTTACATGTAAACACTTGGTCCTCCTAAAATTAGAACAAATCTAATTCTGGAAATGCATGCAAATGCACACACACAAGTGACCAATGCCAGTCGCTGTCAGTCTGCATATGACCGATGTCGGCTGATCCCTAACCGATGTCAGTCGAATCTGATCCACTCCTAACTAATGTTGGCGATACTGTCGATGCTGGTTACTGGCTAAGCCCAACAACCTCCACATTTGCATAACAGTGAAGCTTTTAACTGCACAACTTAACACATCACAATAATAAAATTAGTTTATTAAACATTATTCAAATAATTTAAATATATTTGGGTTTTGAAGTAAACATTTCTCTATTTTTAAAAATGTTTATTCCCTTACCAACTCTAGGTAATATTTAAATTTACAATTATTATTTCTATTATTTTTAATTGAAAGGTTTGTTTCATATGTTATTTTATTTTTTAGGTAAAATCAATTTTGTTTTACAAGGCTCCAGCAACCATAAGTTTAAACAAAGTAAGACTCAAAGTCAAAGAACAAATCCCCTCAGGATGATAAATATAAGACCATCAGTAAACATTATGCCTACCAATAGTAAATATAGACTAAGACAAAACCAAAAAATAAGAAAGACCTAATAAATCACTTTATACCTCCTTCGAATTAGATTTCTCATTTGAAATGACTTGATCTATTACCTTGGTCTTTACTTACAACAATTCTTGGTTAGTTCTTCTCTTGGTTTGTTTAGAAGGTCCTCCTAAGATAGCTTATTTTGCCTTCATCTAGGGGATTCTAATTTTTATTTTATCCTTAAAATAGGGAAGGCTTAGTATTTTTAGTGAGTTCTTGCCCCAACCCATCATTACCTTCTTTCTCTAGCAGAAGAACTTGCTTATCCTTATCCTTATCCAATTCTTGCTTAAGCTTGATAGTTTCTACTTTAAGGTCATTCCAATATTTTATGAGAGAGGTCATGTCCCTCCCAATATATTATATTTTCTCTATAAATACTCCTAGTTTCTTATTACATTCAGTATTTTTATCCACTAGTATGTTGAATTCCATGCTCCTAGGGCTATCCTTCCCTTTTTAGGGAATTACCATAGATTTAGGTTTTTTACTTATGGAGGCAAGGGAAAATTTAGTAGGGTGCTTGAAAGTAGATGGGAAAAGGGTCAAAGTAAGGTGTGGGTAGGGGACCCTTCCTCTTTATCTAGCAGGCCAAATTATTCCTCAGAAGGGTTGTCAGATAAGGTGTCTTTAGTTAAGGACTCTTTAGTTGGGGGGATAGTCTTTGTGTGCATAATTTCACCATGTTAGATAAATATAAGGATGATGCCATGGTGGATTATTTCATTCTTCTCATTGACTTAATAGGTTAGGGCCATAGATTCTAAGGCTTTTAAAAGGTATAATGGTAGACTAATTTTATACCCATAAAAGTGACTAATAAGTAAAAAATGATTGGAGAAAATCAACATATACATACCTTTAAGGGTTAATTATTTCATTATTTGTAAACATATCTGATGCAAGAGCATCAAGAAATCATAAATTATACTTATGTAAATATGACAAATCATGGTTAGAAGTTCATAATTAGTTGTTTTGGGTCTTGTAAAGTCTTTATATGTCCATTTATATGTCACTTAGAAATATTTTCAGTATTCCCTCAAATTAAATGCATTCAAAAGGTTGAAAAGGCATGTCAGATCCTTAGGAAGAATTATTCATTATTTAAAAGTTCCAAGTCATTTTTAATTATGCTTAAATCCTATCCAAGGATAATTAAATGTAGAGAATGAGTTAAGAAATGAATATAAGAAGAAGACAACATTTATAGGGAGTCATACGATGAAGGATAAATTTGGAATGGTCTTTACAAAATAAAGTTTAGTATGTTGTTAATAATTCTTAACCAAGTTCAAGGAGGTTGTGAGAATGTGATGAAGTTTGAATCATAGGAGAAGGATTTAAATAAATCAAGGGAACAAGTATAAGGTCAAATAATCTAGTCTTTGGAGATGTATGAGTAGACAAGGAGCATATAAGGCTTTAAGGTCTATATGTTTGTGTATATAATAGTCTTTAGGACTGCTCATTTATTAATTGGAGTTTTTTATGAATAAAGAAGAGGCTTTTGATGTAGATTATTGCTCTCAAACAAATTTTTGGAAGGTATTTAACATGTTTATATTATTCATTCATATTCTCCTATGATTAGTAAATACATGCTCTAGCTAAAGAATTTAGAAATTTGTATTCTATGTTTCGGTCTAAGAATTAATGATAATATTGAACATTTTGTGGGTGAATTAAGTTTTGATAATAATAAACAAAGTAAGGATAATATGTTGAGACCTTAATTCATGCATAAGAAAATTCAAATTATTCTATTTTGAAAGGTCTCATTTTTCGTATATAGTTCTAATTATGGAGATTAAAATCTAAGTAGAATAAGCTCAGGAAGCACTTAGTTGCAGGTAGAAATTAAGAACTTAGAATTCCATGGAAATTATGAATTGTTAATACTTGGTGAGATAAAATACATTTGTGTAGCTGAATAAGAATCATTTTATTGTTTTATTCACTGAGTTTTGAATCATTTATTCTTTTTGGGTCTACAATAATCATAACCAACCACATGAATAAATGTTATAAAAATTATATGTATGGGATGAACATTTTGGTGGTAAATAGAGTAAGGAATAAACATAGGAGTTTCATATAAGATAATAGATAAAACTTTAGAAAAAATATCTTTATTATGTAAGCTCATGGGTTAAAGATATGAATGTGTACTAGTCATAAGTTCTTTTGGGATATAATTATGTTTGGTAATTGAATTAATAAGTGACATAGAGCCTAATAAATTCCCTTTGGATTTAATTTTGATAATAGAATAATTTTTCAAAAATATTGAGTCAAATGTTAGGTAGTGTTGATGGAGTTATTAAGTCATTCCAAACTATGAGCAGTAGTAACTAGGTAATACTCCATTGGTTTGATCTATGAGTTATCCATTGGTAATGTTGCATCAATTTGGTCTTATAAAATATCAATATTAAATGAATTACGAATTGAATTTTTAAATTCAATGTGGTTTTAATATTTAAAAACTTACCCTAAAGACACGTATAACATAGATATGACACAACCATATTTACTCTAAAAATAGAAGGCATTTCAGTAGATATAGTATAGATCTCTTAAAGGAGTTAGAATAAATTGAGAAATAGAGACTATCAGTTGTGAAACATTAAGAATAAGAAAATTAAATTAATTCATTGGTTTTACAATACCAATATGATTTGATATTCTTTTCTTCAATAAGTAATCATCTACAAATGGCATGTGAATAGTCTATTTATTGAAAAGAGAGGTTTATTCTTGATTGAAAACAATAAAGGAAATTGTTTAGAAAGGAACCATAAAAGTGAGTCTCATGAATAATAAAAGTAAGTATATCAAGATTTAGTGAGCCCCTATTGAAAGATAAGAATTACTTATTGGTCTTGTAAATACCAAGGGGATAATCAAGTTGGAAATAAGGTATATAGAAGATCATAAGGGATAGTAAGGTTAAGTGGATTAGGTATTGGTCATCAAGGATAAGACAAAAATGAACAAAGGATCTTAAGATCAAATAAGAATAATTACATTTATGAAAAAATAAAGGTTGTTAACAAAATATTGATCATAATGAAACAAAGTACAAGGAAAATTTGAATCAGTACAAAATCAATATTGAATTTGGTTTAAATTGGTTTACAATTATTTCTAGGAAGGTTATCAATATCTCTGACCATCATTAGGGAAGATATTATCATTAAAAAACCATTCTTATTTTTCTTTAGCATGACATCCATCCAAAAAAACTTATGAATCAATTCTAGCTTGTGACTTTTATCTTTATAAGCTTTCTCCCCCTCACACGGTATCCTAGTAGTTTATTCTATACGTTAATAAAATACTATGTTATAAATTTATTCATTCAAAAAATGATTAAATTAATCACACTCCATTATATACTAAAATCTAAAATCTGATTATATATGATAAACTAGTCTTGTACAATTGATAGATATCACTCATAGCTTAACCCTTCAATTTATGACCTTTCTATTACTAAAAGGCTCGCGTTGGTAATCTCACTATGTCTAAATGCATATCCTATCATCTGGACCTAATATTTTCATTACCCAAATCACTTTTAGCCCACAGCCTACATAAAACATGATTTAAATCCTACTCTGGTAGTTATATATCTTCAACACTTTTTATCCTCTCGAAACTACCATCTAGAATAGGACACTAGCATCAATGTTAATGTCCCAAATCTAATGCTAGTGTCTGAGCCTTACAAATGGTCAATTATTAAAATATTTTTACATTTGTGGGTTACCCTATTTGTTTTAACTAACCATCCTATGAGATCATTTCAAAGGGTGTGGTATAAATGCAAAATAAAAGGTTATTCATTATCATCTAGCAATTACCAATCAAATACTTATCAAGCTCATAATTAATCATTTGCACAACTAAATTTTACTACCTTTTTATTTCCTATTTCAAAATTAGTCATAAGATTAGTCTTATTATATATCTAAAGCATTCAAAGAGCATCACATGAATTTTTTGTCAAGTTACAAGTTAGATCACTACATGCACTCACATATAGCATATTGCACAATTGTTCACACACAAGACTACATAAGGGGGATAACTACATTAGTTTAAGTCCCTGTTCAAATTATATGGATATGTATGCAATGCTCATTGATAGAAAGGTCTATTAGGCTAGCTCAGATTCACTTTATCCCTATAACCCCTATTTTGTAAGGTGACATGCCCAAGTTGGAGGACCTAAGGTTTTGAAGAAAAAACTAATAACTAAAACCTATGTGTGTGATATGAGTTGATAATGAAGCCTAAAAAGTGCATTTTTCACTCTAAAAAATGACCTATATTCCATACCAGATAGAAGCATTGATGGTAGTGTCCATATCCTGATGGTAGTGTCCAAGCTGACATAGAGAAAATACTCAAAATTTGACAAATCATTGTAGAAAATCATCTTGTCTTTTCCTTAACCTTCATCTACCAACTCCACATACACATTAGTAAATAAGAAAATTATTATTTATTATTCATGTTTTTACTTTCAAATTATTATTGGCATTATATTTTTTATATTTAACACTATATTAGAATATTATGATTATGAATTATTTAATTGGCCTACTTTTAAAATAACTTATCCCTTTTTTTAGTAGACTATTCTCCCCCTAACCCATCCAAAAGGGTTTAACTTTTGGTGAATTTGACCTTTGATTCTTAGGTAGATGCAAGATAATGGGGGGCGGGGGGTTGGGGGGTATATAATGACACTTTTTTTTTGAAAATTATAGTAGTTTTGGATAGAATGGTAGAGACACTTGAAAAAATAATTGACAATGAAGTAAGAATATTAATTATGTCATTTTGAATGTAATTTTTAAATATACAATTTTTTTGATACCCAGATGATAAAAGTGTGTGAAATAGATGTATTTATGACAATGGCTTGACCCTTTTTTGTGAAAAGATAAGGAGACTACAAGTGTACGGACATACTTTTTTTGAGTAAATGAATGAATTAACATATGGAATTTAATATATGCATAGATGAAATGTTGAAGATCGATCAAGATAATTTTTATTAATTTTTAATAAACATATATATATTTTAATTAATTTTATAATTCAAGACAGTTAAAAATTTGGAACTACAAGATTATAAACACAACTTTTTGACATTGAAAATCATTTTTTTTCAAATCATAGCCAATGATGCATAGATTGGATAGGTATAAGCTTTATAAAATTTTGATTAATGGTCAAAAAGTTCTAAAAATATTTGTAATGATACATACATACATACATATATAATTCATAATGAGGTATGTTGTGTAGAAATTAAGTAATAATTATAAAAAATAATTTAACATTAAAATTTTATATATTAAAAAACTATGCTTTCCTCACTATAAATCCATATAAGTTTTTTAAATAATAAAATCTACCTGATCAGATGTGTCAACAAAGATGAAAAAGACTCTTAAATTTCTTAAAAACTAAGTGGGTTACTCCATGTCTGGTCTCAGGCTAGGTTTAGACCTCCCAAGCCTATACCCAAAGCAAATTTAGAGGGAAAATGTAGAAAGAAATATTGAAATGTTACAAAAGGTGTATGCCCTTTTAAAGACCAAAAAGCTTATTAAATGTTTTTTCCTATTTTGATTCATGTATCAAAATAAGGTGTGTGTGATTTTAAAAGGGCGTACACCCTTTATTATTCATTAATTTCTCTTGTTTGCCAATGAAATTTTCTCATTAATTTGCATTTTACAAACTTCAAAATTGGTTTTTCATGCTGAAACTCTACAAATTCTTCATTTACTTTGTCTCTAGATTACTATAAATTTATCAATTTATACTTGAGACATGGATTTATTTGTATAAAGATAAATAATGGGGTCGGGTCATCATCACAAAATACTAATTAAAAAGCTAACAAATGAGGAAAGTGAATTAAAGAGAGAAAAATAAAGAAAGAGACAAACATATAGGAAAGTATCCATAAGAGCTTCTAGGTAAAGTGAAGGTACTTCCTCCATACCAAGTAATATTTCAAATGAAATTAATATGCCCAATTTCATAAAATTTAATTTAGTTATGTTTTCAAATGAGATAAGAGAACACAATTAATCATTGTTGAATGATGAAATTTAAAATTTAGAACATGTAATTAATAAATTTGTATTGAGTGATAAAACATATGAAGAAACAAAATATAATTAAATATCCATCCATAATGAAGTTTTTTATCTTGGTGATAATTAACAACAAGTAATGACCCTAATCATTTTTCTCTTATTAAAGAGGAATTATATTTGGTTGTATGACCAAATGTAGATAGTCAACCCTCTATTATCCCTGCTATGGTTGAAGTGGTAACACCATATAATTTAATACAATATATAACTCCCACACCCACACATCTAAGGATAATGCGATGAAAATGAAGGTGTTTGTTTGAAATATATGAGAAAATAATAGAACTTATGGAAGATAAAATGTCAAAAAGATCAGTTCAACATCATACTCAATGTGTATGGGACTATGCATTTAAGAATAAAAGCCATACAAAATGATGTCAACTATCTGTTCAATTAATGAAAATGTAAAAAATGCACCATGTGATGCATAATTAAGGGTTAAGAACATATAACATGGAGGTAAAAAATAATGTAATAGTAAATAATCTATTTAATGCATTTAAGGCAATAGGCAATAAAAGTTAGAAAAAAATAGCTATGTGGCAAGATGAGTAATATTAGAATCAATAGTGAGTAAGTCAACATGTAAAGCTTGACTTCTTAATGAAACAAATAAATAATTGAACTTGAATAGAAAAAATCTAATAACTGCCATAAAAATAAGATCAAAACCTTATGACCCTTCACTCATAGATTGTTGGGTGTTAGTGGTAGACTCCCACAAAAAGATAATGTATTAGTTGAAGGAACAAGAGATTTGATTGAATTTTTTTGGCATGACAATAAAAGGGTTGCATCTAATGTAAAAGATGTTAAAAGAATAAAATATTCAAAAAACCATGAGCCACATGTAAAACATTTCTTTGACGTGACCTAAACAAAATTTTATAAAAAAATTAATGGCCAATTGATAATTCATCAAAGGTCATCTGAGATGTGCATGCCTTTCTATGTTAAAATCAACCAAGTACACACCACGTGTTGTTTTAGGATACATGTTGAATTTTCTATGCATTTTTATATTTTTTTCATATACATTTTACTCTACATATTGATGAGATTATTCATGAATGTATGGTATCTTCCCCACCTAAGACACCAAGATAATTAATCCAAAGTCTTTTTTGGCAAAGACTCAAGGGAAATTTTTTTTTCTCCAAACAATGTTTAGATGGAACTTATAATATTTATGGTGGTTTATCAAATTTTATGATCTATATACATGATGAAATTTCACATAAATTTGGAAAGCAACTAGTTGATTCTAATAAGTGTAAATATGTAAAGTATATGTTAAAATATGGAAAAGAGTCATCAAGATGTGAGTTGGTTACAGTCAAAGTTTATGTATTTGATTTCATGCTTGAATTCAAGAAGAATATTATCTACTAATATGCAAGACACATACACAAATCAAAATGGTTAGATAATCAATTCAAGATATTATGTAAGGACAACTTCCCAATTGGCACCATTGTTTCAATTGTGGACTTTGCTAAGAACTACACACTACAACCACATAATAAAGTTGAATCCTAATAATATAATTCATTTCAATTTGGAATTTTTACTCATATTACATTTACACATGCACTTGATAACAAAGATGACAACATAGAGATTTTGAGGGAGTATCACTTTTATATGAGTGGTGATAGATTGCATTCTCCAGAGTTTGTCCAAGGTTGTTTTGAGATATTTTTATATAAATATGAATGTAAGATAAATCATGTTTGATACACACTACATTTGGTTAGACAATTATGCAGGGTAATTTAAGAATTTTTTAATGTTTTACTAGTTAAGTAAAATGCATGAGAATGGTGTTCAACATTTTTGGAGCTTTTTTGAGGTTGGTCATGGAAAATGGGAACAAGGTGGTTCATGTGCATATGTAAAAAGAGCCCTTAAAAAAAAGTAGGAAAAGCATAAGGATGGTGCTAATTTTATTGATGCCATAAGTATTGTGACTTGGTGTAATGATAACATTTATCATGGATCAGATAAATATTCTCATGTGCAAATATTTTTTTGGTTAATATAGGAACGACATAAGTTAATGTATGAATATTGTAGTACAATACATGCATCGAGTGTTTTCCACTCCATTCAAGGCTCAAATTCAAGTTCATGGAATATTTATACTATAGATATTGGCATGTTTTTATTCCACATGTATGAAAGTTAATTTAATGAATGAAAGTCAAAAGAATGGGTTGATGAATGATATTGTAGACCCATATCACCTGTAGAGAGTAGCCATTCACTCTAACAATTGACAGATCATGAAATGATGCCATCAATTGAGTTTGACCACATCTGAGATCTTGTGCAACTGGGTATAATTTATTATTAATTTAAATGTATAACCTTGGTTATATTAGTGATATCTTTATTTTTTCCTGGATGTTATTCAATTTGATTATAATTTAAATGTAGGGCATGTTTTTGCAGCCATTGCACCTAAGGTTAATGATGAGGGAATGGACTACTACTTGTGTAGTAGTGTAGAGGCCAAAAACATTAACCATAAATGCCATGAATAGAGAAGAACTAATTTATCTGAATAGATATATAGTGGTTACAAGAACCTAAATTTTTAGGTACTATCATAAAAAAATAAAATAATTACTATTTTAGGACTTTGAAACACATAGGGTGGTGTTTCATTATTCAAATATGGTTATTACTACAAATATGTAAATGATTAAATATTATGGAAAGTGCATGAATCTAACCATGAAGTGATTCTTGAAACACTTGCAAATAAATATGATCTTAAAGGTACTTTAGATTGAATTGGTAAGTATATTTTGCATTTCAAATTAATATAGTTAACTTGTTTAATTTAATATATTTTAATTTTTAATTATTTGATTGTTATGTATTTATTTCTTTTTAAATTATTTACTAATAATATTAATATAGGTTAGTGGTACTAAATGATCTTCCACCTTTACATGGTTGGTGTTGTGAGTAGAAAATATTATCTTCTTGCAACAAAAAGATCCAAAAAGTAATTCTTAGGGACACGTGTGGCCACACGAAGGTTGGATAAGTGTCTAAATAGGTCATAAGATAGGTCTAGGGCTAAGATAGGTATGGGTAGTCTCAAGTAACACACTTAACACTCAAGTGTCATTTTTAGATTATTACACTTCGATACAAAAGGTGTTCCTCAAATGGTACCACCCAAGTAATTTACTCCACTCAAAAATATATCAACTTACGATTGGATGAATCAAGAAAGATAAATCATTATCTCAAGATGTTCATAAGGAACTAGCATGAGTTATACATAGATACACATAGGGAACAAGATAATATATAAAATGACAAAAAAAAATCTAAATCCATTACAAAATGAACCAAAAATAAGTACACAATGAGCAAATACAAAAATTGAGCTTCCTTTATTGGTAAATTATAAACAACAAGATGGTGAGGTTTTATATTATTATGATAGTGATGATGATATTCCTACTAATATGGCATATGAACAATTGTGTGAACTTAATTTTTATCCCCTTGAACATCTCTCATACAATATGTTCACACCTATAGGCCTTGATATATATAAGTTTAATTCACCACTAGAGGATACAAGATCAAATACAAATAAAGTCAAGTCAAAGCTAACAAGTGAAGATGTGAATTCTTTCTATACAATCCATCCCTCTTGGTTAAAAGCGTTAAGCCCACCTTATAAGGGATAATGCAGATATATCATGTTAATAATGTGGAGTCCTCACATATATTACCACGATAAATTTTATAGATCATGATACAAAAAGATCATCCACATATAATACTTTCTATGTTATTTGAGCATAAGATGATATCTTTACCTCCTAATAGACATAGGTCAATAAAAAGGCTATTGCATACAGAGGGATCACCATATTTTGATTGTCATAAAATAACAAGCCACAATACAAACCATTATGAGGCACTAAAAAACAAATTTAGATGTACAGAAATGAAGGATGTGTATAGATTATGTAAGAAAAACAACAAAGACCTTAGATCTCAAAAAATCCAAAGCCAAAAGTACAATGAGACATACTCAAAAACACCCATGATAAGAACATGTAACTATTATTACAAATATTGATGGGGATTCTTAGGATAATCTCAATATTAATGTAAATAATTGGGACATAGTGTGCAACATTATAAATTTACTACAGATTGGACATGATATACATGAGTTACAATATTTTTTACTATTTCCATAATCTTTTGGGTATATTATATTACCCATCGCATGTGTAAAAACAAAAGTTGATACCCCCATATGGGTAATGAATCAAAAATTACATTTGACATTTCATTTTGGGCAGCAGTGGTTGACCAATATGGAGAAAATAATGGACACTACCAATTTGTGGCTGATTTTTGAATTTGAACATAGAGATTTTCATTTTGCATGATAGATACGGTGATAGACTAATAATAACAACTTCTAGCAGAAAATTACCAAAATATATTGAAGAAGTGGAAATGATCCATCATAAACACTATTGACAAACAAATCCACCAATTAGTCATTTAATTCCTGAGTGTGAGGACTTATGGGAATAGTTATTTAACCCCCAAAATGTTAAAAAAAAATCAAGAAAATACAAAAACATTCAAATAAAGTAAAAATACCAATATATGTATATACACACATACACACACATTTACTAGCTCTTGTATAAGTGTTGTTTACTTTATGTTACTAGATATCATATCCTTTCCTTTATATAAACACATATGTTTCATGAGTACTTGAGTTTGATACAAGTATACACTAGATACATGATACATACATATATAGATGTTGGACCTTTTCTCCACCAACATAACACACTAAGTTGGGGGTATCTACCACATTGATCACAACCGATACATGTTACATTATTTTATGATCACCTTAAATTATAGTGTTTAAATTATATACTAATGCTTACACATGTATATACTCTTACTTACATCTTACAAATGTATCAGATATGCTATACTACAAGACATTTTGATAACACATGTATGCATGAACTAGTATGATATGCTTATGTTGGTTGATTATATCTCTCACTTATTCATATTTTAACATGGCATACTTTAGTTTACATCTTAGTTGCTACCTTGTTTTGACTATGGAACATTCAAACATGATCCTTATTTATTGGCCATAGTGCGCTTGAGTGTTATTTCTTTGTTATGTAGATATTTGAACATATTCTCCATTTGAGTGTGTGACATTTGAACATGCCCCTTGTTTTCAATATTTTTAGACCCATTTTGTGTGACATTTAGTGATTTTGTGTGTGCTTAATCATTTTTTATCTTGTGCTTGTTACTTCTATACATTTCAATGATCTATATCATGCATTTTAGAGCTTGTTGTGATTGGATGTTGTGATCTTCATTTGTATATCTACTTCTACATGATACCACTATATGTTTGATTAATACATGATTGATACATATATGATATGGTTATCTTATCCTTTTGAGATAAGGTGACTAACAGGTTGCAATCCTCTCACCTCAAAAGGGGGGAATGTCATAGAGACATGATTCCACACACACAATTATAAAAATTGGTATAATTTGATACATTTTACGTTATTCAAATATACAATTGGGATAAAATTTTATGCATTTGGCATTGATTTTCACATATTTGGGATAATGTTTTTCTAGATTGGTGATAGATATTATAGATAATTTATAAAGTAGAGGTTATAATTTGACATATATTTTATCTTGAGACACATTAGAGGTGCATATACCATGAAAATTCACCAAATCATAAAAGCATGTTTATATTATACATTATTTATAACATATTTGATGACGGGGCATGAACAAGGTTCATTCATTTCTCACCACAAATTGATGCATTAACTTTTCCAAGATTCATCGATTGAGCCTTTTATCTATTTGCAGTAGTTGGATCCATTGATTAGTGTGGTCAAGACTCAATATCCTTGATGAACTTTAAACTACTCCCCTTTTTAATTTGAGATGGTTACCCATTTAACCTTGGCTATATTGTCTAGATTAGGTTTACACTTGAGTTATATGGTTGCGATTCAGTGCTCTCAATATCCTTGGCACAACTCACCCTTGCACTAGATTGGTAGCGTGATCAATCTAAAATTAACTCTTCACATATCCAAGGTTCAATTGTGAACCTCTCTCTCTAATGATTCAGTAAGGAAGCATCATCACCAAAGCAAAGTACTAATTGTAAACATGGTTTTATCAACATACAAGTCTATTCCATCCTTATTATCTTTAATTTTAAGCATTTTAATTATTAATTTTTAGATTATATATACTAATTACACTATAACACACACTTAATTATAGGTAATGCATAAACAAAAAATTAAAATAAAATAAAAGGTGTGTTGCACACTCTATGATAAACATTTATTTAATTTAACTTAGTATTTTCATCCTTATGCATTAATAGATTAAGGTGTCAGGGGGGTGGGGGTAAATGCAGATACTAAAACTTGATTTTATATGACATAATAATCTTGTACAACTGAAAAATACCAGTCATGGATCAACCATTCAATTCATGACCTTTCTATTTACAAAAGGCTCACATTCACCATCTCACCATGCCTAATTGATTATCATATAGTCTGACCCTAACATTTTGATGAACCAAGTCACTTTTAGCCTAAAGCCTACATAAAATCAATTTCCATCTTGCACAGATAGTTACTGATCCTAAACTTTCTACCCTATAGGAAACTAACATCCAAATTCTAACACTAGCATCAATGTTAGTGTCCCAAATATGATGTTAATGTCTCAAACTTTCAAATGATGAAATGAAAAATATCACAATATTCATTAGTTAACCCATTCATATTATTTAACCCTTCTATGAGATTATTTCAAAATGTGTGGTATAAATACAAATCAAAACTCATTGATTATCCATCTAATCAATACCAAGAAAAAAACTCTCAAACTCACACTACACTATTGAAAATGACTTGTATAACTAAGTTATACTACCATATTCTTCCCTATTTCTAAATTAGTCATAGGATCAATCTTCTTACAGGTTTTAATCATTCAAAGAGAGTAGGCCATGAGCAATATTTGTCAAGTTACAATCTAGATCATTATATGCACTTGCATATGTCATATTGCATAATTGTTCACACATAAGCCCACACAGGAGGGAGAACTACATCGATCAGAGGTCCTCTTCAGAGTATATAGTTATGTAGGAAACACTCATTGATAGATGGGTCTATAAGGTTAGTTTAAATTCACTTAAGCCCACTAACCCCTATTTTTCAAGGTGACATGATAAGTTAGAGGACCTGAGGTTTTTTAGTAAAAGACTAATTCTATGAACCTGTGTATGTGATCTAAATTGATAAATTGAAAGCTAACAGTGAATTTTAATATGCAAAAGTGGTTGTTCTAGAAAAGAGTCTATATCTTGAGTTGGATAATAGCATCAAAACTAGGAGAGACATGCAACAGTAGTGTTTAGATTTAAACAATAGTGTTTGGGATAACAAAGAGAAAAAATTTAGAATCTAATAAATCAATGCAAAACATTAGTTTGCCTTATTTTTCACCTAAACCTATCATATTTATCTATGCATAATTGAATAAGCTAAGTATTATTTCTCCTTCATATTGTAACTTTTAGAATATTGTTTGGCATTGTACTTTTATAAATTTAGCATATTTTTAGATTCAACATATTTATCATAATATTATAAATATGATTCATTTAATTAGTTTACTTTTATAATTGCTTTTTCCAATATGATTAGTTTACTTTTAGAATACATATCTATCATAATATTATAATTAGTTTACCAAAAATGCCTCAGTTAGATGTCTGTAGTGAAATATATAGTTTCTTGATGTTATTTATGATGTGTTTCCTATGTACATAGGTATTTATGTATTCATTGAGAAAATGGGACATGTGGATTTTATTAAACCCATTTGACATAGATCACACATCCACCAAAGTGAACAGTGACCACCAAAATACATCACATGGCATGATCTCATGGTCTATGTGAATAGACTTTCCAAAGTCCCTATATACTTTCATGGACATTTGAATAGTTTTAAATCCACTTAAGGAGTGCCATTGTGATCATTATATCATACACAAACTAGTGAATTAAAAAAATTAAACTAATAGTAGTCATCCATCCACTTAAGATAGTGGCCCTAATAATGACTTGTGACCCAAATAAGTAGGCCATGATTGTGACACTTACCAAAATCATAGACTCCTAGACTCATGAAATCCATGAGTTGTTATGTGATCAATATAATTCCATTGATCCCTTGAAAGACTATAACTTACGATTTTGTCCTCTATGGATTTTACAAACTCCATGGATCCTGTGCGTGAACTTCAAGATGGCCATGGATTCATTATAAAATCATAGTCCATTTAGTAATCATGTCAGGTCTAATATAGATTCTGCTAGACTATAGAATTAACCATGATTGCATTAATATTATGAATATTATATGGACATAAATAATTTAAGACTATAAATGGTCTCTAAAGAACTTAGATATCTAGATAGATAAAATGTGGCCATTGTAATAATCAAAGCTTAATAAAATATGAGGCCACCATGAATTTTCAACCTTAAGGTTACAGAATGAAATATGTGTGACTACCAAATGCAAAAAATTAGAGTTTCATAGTGAAATGTAACCCAAATGTGATCTCTATTATCTCAAACTATGATTCAATGACCCTTATACAAAAATACTAAAAAATACTAATATATTTTTGGGTGATGTAGTATTTCCTCTTTGGCTTGGGTGATATTGCATCAACACCTAAGGTAATTGAAATTCTCCATGAGATCTTACTCATGAACTTGTTGTGAGATCCTTTTTTTTTCATGTTTTGTAACTTTGAATGCATTCACCCATGTTTCATCTTCAGCTTTTCAATCCTTCCAATTCATCAAGTAATCATAATACTCATTACCTCTAGTTTTCATGTCAATCTATATATTCAGAATGGCTTCCATCTCCTCCTTTACCTTTGGTGGAAACTACTCCCACCAATCAATGGCTAAAAAATCCATGTTTTATGTAGCCTCATTTATTTGTCCCACCACATATGGGTAAAAATTAGATACATTGAAGATACATGAAATCCCTATTCCATCTAAAAACTTAATCTCATAATCATTGGTGGGTAATATTTTAAATATTTCTCAAGGCCATATTTTTTTCCACTTTATCTTGTTATATTAACCTTTGGGAAACTTATCCTTACATATTTACACTAATCCCAAGTCCCCAACTTCAAAAATATGCTATTTTATTTTTTGGTCATCATGCTCTTTATATTTTATATTACTTTCCTCCAATCTTATTTTCACCTCCATATGCACATCATTCATAGCATGTGTGTATCTTAACCTTCAACACTTCATCTATTCATTTCAGTAGTGGTTCTTAATTCACACACTCCTCTGGGGGATACTCCCATACACAATATTGAAATGATTCATATTTGTACTTCTATTAACTGAATCATTATATGGCTTATCGCCAACTAAACATCTCATAAAATTGCCAAGAATGTGATTCACAACCTTTATTTTACCATCCATTTGAGGATTATAAGATAAAACAAAGTCCAATATCATGCCAAAATGTATCCATAAAATCCTGCAAAAATGTCTAGCAAAATTTGTATCCCTATATGATATAATTATTTTTGAAACCCTATGTAATATCATAAACTCTTTAAAGAAAATGTTCACAATAACAAAAATAGAATCATTACCTCACTAATTTCTTTGAAAATAAAGAACAAAATCCATTTTTAATACATCCCATGGTCTATTTCGAATGGTTAATAGTTGATATAAATCTATATTTTGGAAAACTCCATACTTTTGCACAAAATTATTCACATCCATTCTCATATGTCGATAATAATAATTGTCACTCAATTATGCAATTTTTTGTATCATACCCAAAGTGACCAGTAAGGCCTCCACTATGATTTTATTTCAATTGTTTCTCTCTCATGAAACCTTGAGGTATGCATAACCTCTTTCCTTTGGATAACAAACCATTTCTAATCATATACTATAGCCATGGAGATTTGTCCAATTTTTTTGTATTCATGCATGATGTCCATATATCTCTAAAATTCAAATCTTATTGATATAAGTATTTCATTGAGTTAAACCCAATGAGATGTGTGTGTGTGTGTGTGTGTGTGTGTGTGTGTGTGTGTGTGTGTGTGTGTGTGTGTGTGTGTGTGTGTGTGTGTGTGTGTGTGTGTGTGTGTGTGTGTGTGTGTGTATCTCATTCATAACAAGAGTTTTCCTACTTAAGTAATCCACAACTTTATTTGATTTCCCACTTTTATGTTTTAAAATAAAATAATATATCTGAATTAATTCCACTCATTTCATGTGTTTATGATTTAACTTAACTTAGATATTTATGAAATTCAACTCCTAATAATCTGTGTATAAAAAAATATTTTGGCAATAAATAATTATGCCACTTCTTAAGAGATTTCACCATTGCATAAAATTATTAAACATAGATTGGGTACTTTATATTTGATTCATCCAACTTATCACTAAAATAAGCAATGGGCTTACCTTTTTGGCTTAGTATAAATCCTATTGCTATCCCACTTGCATCAATGCCCATTTAAAACACTTTTCCAAAACCTATCAAAGCTAACATTGGCTATTTTGTTACCTTTTTATTTAAAAATTAAAACTTATCCTATACTAAAGTTTTCCACTGAACTTCCTTTTGTATACCTTCATAGTTTTTCTAATGCTTTCACATATACCACTAAAGTTTCTAATAAAATTTCCATTGAAACTTGAAAACCTATGGATTCTTCTTACCCCAAATATGTTCCTTGTTGAAGACCACTCTATAATTACTCTCACTTTTTGGGGTCCATATTCAACCCATCCTTTAAGACCACAAATACCAAATATATAAAATTTTATTGCATGAATTTTCACTTATATAGATACACCAAAAAAAATTATTCTTTCATCTTATTCAAATAAAATCTCAAATGTTTTAAATGCTCTTTTTCAAGATGACTAAAAATAAGAATATTATCCAGATAAACAGTTACAAACTAACTCATAAATGACTTCAACACTTCATTCATGAGTCTCATAAATGTGCTTAGGTAATTTCATAAACCAATTATCATAATCAACCACTAATAAAATCCTTAACTTGTCTTGAATATATCTTCTACTCATCAATTTCTCTTATCTAAATCTGGTGATATCTGCTCTTCAAATCTATTTTAGTGAACTACTTGCCTCCACTCAAAAAATCTATAAAGTCATCCATTATTCATAATGGAAACCTTTACTTAATAGTTATCTTGTTTATTTCATGTGATTCTATGCACATTCTCCATTATCCACCTTTCTTAGGTGCTAACATAGTTAGGACTTCAAATGGACTCAAATTTTCTCATATTAAACACTTTACAAGAAACTCCTACACACTATTTATCTCTGCATTATCCATAAGATTCGATCTATAAGTTGAAATATTTGGAAAAAAATTCTTGGCACTATATCTATATGATGGTAAATGATCTTCATAGGTGGTAGTCCCTCCAGTAATTCAATTGACATAACATGAAAATATTCTTCCAAAAAATTATGAATTTAGATAAGAAAATAACTCATCTTAGTGGTTATCACACTTTATATAGGCTTTCAAATTTTTTAAAAATAGGTCTCTTATATATTTTACGCCTTCAAAAATTATTTACCGTAAACCATCATCACCTTAGGACTATTGTCCACCTCTTCTCCTCTATTTTTTAATGTTGTCAAAGTCAACCCCCTTCCATCCTTCACAATTGTATAGGTGTTCACTCTACCATGAGACACAATTCTTATATAAGATTACCATGGCCTTCCCAACAACACATGATGCACATCAATGGGCATAATATCACACAAAACATCATCCTTATACAAAATAATTTGAAAACTTACCATACATCACTCATTCACCAATCCCTAATGATTCTTAACCAACCATGAATCCTTGTATGGAGTTGGATATAATAACCTTTTCAGCCCAAGTTTTTCAATTATTTATTGAGATACAATATTATTCACATTGTCACTATCAAAAAATAATTTAAAACACTTACCTACCTCTTGTAAATAGTCTAGAATAAATTATTTATTTGTACTAGTTTAGTTATCTCCTTGGATAGTATTAGCAACATGATTTTTATCATATAGATTCTCTTTATTATTCATCTTATTTGTGTGTTGAATAGACAACACTATCTTCACCAACATGAGAAATATGGTTTCTCACTTCACCCTTTCTTCTACTATTTTGATGCTCTTATGAACACTCAAAATCTCTGTCTAGCTTACGTATTACACTTAAAGTACCTACCCATGAAGCCACTACCTCTTACTCTTCTAAAAGATCTTCTTCCTCTAGAAGAAAAATATATTTCTCTTGTATTGTTATTTTGAGATATTCTGGGTTCTCCATCATGATTTTACTATCCTCTTCCACCACTACTTTTTATTCTTCCTCTTATGGATCTTCCTCTACCTATATATTTCATTTATTTTCTAGTTAAAAACTTTTTTCTACTTTAAATGCACATGGATAGGCTTCTTACATAGTTCTTAGGTTCAAGACACTAATTTCATCTTAAATGGAGAGACATATCCCATTCACATATCTTGACACCTTATCTAAATTATCTTCCACATGTCCATATCTTATAGTTAGTCTATAGAACTCCCTCGTATATTATTGTATGCCCATCTCCTTTTGTCTCATGTTTTGTAATTTATTGAAAAAAATCATATAGTATGTGGAAGGTAAGAAGTTGGCCTTAAATTTTATCACCATTATATTCTATTATTTAAGCTTCTCCTTATCTTTTCTCTGTCTCTTAGTTTGTAAATTTTCCCACTATAAAGATGCATGGCCCTTTAATTTTGTGAAATCAAGCTTCACCTTCTTGGGTTCTTCCATTGAATCATAGTTAGATTATTTATCCATCTTTGTGATCTATTTTTTCAGTTCCTCAATGTTTATAACTCCACTATAGCAAGGGGTATAATTTTTTAATATTGCTAATCTTTGTCTAAACTTTGAGAAATATTCTTTCAATTTCATTATTAATATATTTCACTTCAATTTTATGAGCCCTTACTTCTAATTCATCTTCACTTACATCTTTAACATGTGTTCCTCTTCTTTGTGTTATCTCCATTGCTTCCAATCTTTCTTGGATTCCTATCATCATTTCTTCCAAGTCTACAACTCTTGGTGCCCCTAATCTTGCACCTCTCATAATAGCATTACCTTTGTGTACCATCACCTTACCCAATTTCAATATTTTCTTTCACAACTTTAAAATTGACTCAATTGTAGTATTAACACATAACCCAACAAGTATAATACATTTATATCATACCAACTGGTGCAGGTGGGAAGTAGGAGGAAACATTAATGGCATCCTCACTTCTCAATAGTGAAATTTTCTCACTTTATCTCTTAAAACAAAAGACATAAAATAGGGTTAAATACATTCTTCATTGAATTATAGATAAAATTACAATCACAAACTGAAACTAGGATTATAATGTTCTCCCATAACTTAAAGGCCTTAAAATTTGCATTCTTTCATCTTTGTTTTATTTATTTTGGAATGTATTTTCATCTTTTATCCTTCACTTATATAGATTCCTCATTTTCCTTGTTGACCCTAACACTTAAAATTATATAACTAAACCATGAATAAACCCTGAATGTATGGCCCTATAGATAGTGAAACCATACCAAACCAAAAAAAAATTAGGATATTTCTCCATGAACAATCATCTTTACAAGAAATTGAGTGACCCGTGACCACTATGAATTGATATCTCTCATTAGTAACTTTCCAAAGAGAAAATAATCTTTAGTTTGATGTATGTAGTGAAATAAGTTATTGTTTGAAGTTCTTTGTGATGTGATTCTTGTGCGTAAGGGTATTTACATATTCCTTGAGAAAAGGGGACCCATATATTTTATTAAATATACTTGATAGAGATCATACATATGCTAAAGTGAAATGTGACCATGATGTTCCACAAGATTATACCATGTGGTGTGATCCTAGGGTCTATATGTATGAACTTAACAAATTCCCTTTATATTTATGTATTCCATGAAAAAAATTAATACACTTAAGAAATGTCATTATGATCACTACATAGTATGTGGACCTATGAATAAAAAAATTAAATTGATAATGGTCATGTTTTTACTCAAGACTATGCCCCCACTAATGACTTGTGACCCAAATAATTAGGCCATGATTATGAAACTTATCACAATGATCTAATACAAGACTCTTGAACTATGTGAGTTTTTATGTGATTAACATGTCTCTATTGAATCTGTGAATGACTTTGATTTTCCACCTATCCTCTATGGACTTCATAGACTCTGTGGATATCATGCAAAAAATTTGAGGTAGCCACAAATCCATTATAAAATTAGAACTCATTTAATAATCATGTTGGATATAATATGTACTTTGTTAGACCATAAGATTAGTTGTGATTGCATTAATACTATGAAAAGTATATGGCTACTAATAACTTAAGAATATATCTATTTCTATAGAACTTGGATAATTAGAGAGATAAATTATGGTTGCAATAAGACTTGGAACTTAGGAAATTATGAGTTCACCATCACCTTAAAACCTTAAGGTTATGAAATTAAATGTGTGACCACAAAATTTAAAAACTTAGAGTTTCACAATGAAATGTGACTTGAATTTTATCTTTATGATCTCAAAATATGATGCAAGAATTCTTTTTCAAAAATAATAATAAAATCATATTATATTTTTTGATGATGTAATATTAATTTATCACCTTGAATAATCCTAAATAAATATAATTTTTTACCTATCCTTGACATACATGAATTATGCTTATATGTTTGACTCTTTATCACATCCTCTCATATCCATTCATTTATCTATAGACTTGGCCTTCCTGATTTATTAGTAATCATATATAGTCTCTCCCTAGTTAGTTCCCAAATGATATATTATCTTAAGAAAACTTTCACCATATTCCAAATCACTATGTTTGTCCATCTTGGATAGTTCTAGCTATAGTCAGACACAATTGATTGTTGACAATGTTTGCTTTCATTGATAGTGTCTCAGGTTTTCTAAACATTTTTTTTCAAATTAAAATCCCTCCCTTGGGTCATCCCATATGTTTCACATGTCAATAATAGTGGAAAATTATCAAAAGAGTATTCCATATACACACATCAAATATAAGTCCATTTTTATCTATCATACATCTAGGATTGCACTTTTACATTGAGGAATACATTTCCAAATCCTTGAGGCACTATCCTAAAGCATAAAAATATGGAAACTCCTCAAAGTAACAATCCATACACCAAACTTAAATATCTATAGAAAGGTTAACTTTTCATATTTTCAAGTGTTGAAACCTAAAGAGCTACATTGCCTTCTAACTTATCACTATTGAATAAACATACACATAGGTGGGTGAACTATATGTGTTTTAAGCCCTCTTAAGAGTATTATAATTTAGACAAACTTATGTGTGATTGGGGTTATCTAACCCATATTTATAACTCGTTTTTATATGTCAAACAAGTGTCAAAATTGGAGTTAGGGATTCAACGCAAAGTTGGAAAATAACTGAATTTATGTACATGATCGAGGGTAGAAAACTACTTAGAACACATATTGACAGGCAAGCATAATGATCTATGGAAAAATATACTAGTAAAACTTATAAAGATAGTTATAATAGATATTGGACACATATAATTTCCATAAAAGTTTGAGCCTTACCAAAAACCTTCTAGTATATTTTGATACTCTATTACTTGAGTTGAGCAACTATAAAACCATTTCATTTTATTTTTGATGACTTGGTAGACATAGAGCATAAAATATGAAAAATATGAAAAATTACTATATCATATTATCATTTATATATATATCAATTTAAATCTCAATTTTACATTTATATTTGTGTTAGTGAATGATATATTTTATGTCATGTAAATTATTCTAGTTTTAGCTTGTTTAGATCACTAAATATAAAATAAATTAAAACATTCTTATGAACTCAACCTTTATTTTTGATCATACTATAGTTATCCTAGTTTTAATGTGTTAACATATTATAATAGAACACATCCCAATGAACTTATGGTGTAGATAATACATAAGGAGAAAATATTTCTATTTTCAAGGTGAAATTAGTGAGCAACCTAATTATTTGGATAAGATCTTGAAAGTAATCCCATAGGATGAGAATTCAAAGAATGATAAGCTTGTCACATATAAGGAATAACATGAGCCCTTAAATAATACTAATATACCTTTTATAGGCATAAAATATATAATAGGTATCCATACCATTATCCCTACTCCTATTATAACTACATCTACAGCTATGGTTTCACATGAGATGCCCACTCATAGTGTGTGGGATACATAAGATATTCCTCATATTTAAGTGGATATCCCTATATAACATAATTTTATCCCTCCTAGGATAGAGACTTAGGTGAAACCATATAGTACTAAAAATTCATTATGAATATTATCCTTAATCTTCAAGCCATGGTTTCATAATTAGAATAAGGTTATTCTAGAGTGATCCATTTGACTAATTATCAAGAATTATTTCAAAAGCCATTGGACCTAGATATTTCATCTTATCCATTACCTATAAAATTTTTGGCACCCAATATGACATTATATGTTGGTAAAATTAATAAAAAATAATATCTTAGAGCCTTTCACATAACATGTTTGGATTGTGTATCCAATGATAAGTTGACCACGTTGTTTCCAAGGACTCTTATGGACTATAATTTGTGATGGTTGTATGACCTCCCATTCAATTATATACATGAATCCAATCATTTGTCCAATCAACTCTTAACACACTTTTTAGTTTACATGAGTGAGAATTTATCCTATGCTTAAATTTCAAAACTTAAGATATGACCCAATGAGTTTATTATAGATTAAGTGCTTCATTACTAGACCATACTATCTAATATGGAAAATTCTATGGATAATAATGATTTGCAAAATATATTTTAGTAAATATTTCTCTCTATTTCATGAGTCCATTATGTCAAATTTTTCCAATATTTTGATTCTTTATGTTATTTGGTCAAGGACTATGAAGTTAAGCTCCTTTCTATGAATAAGATAAATTATGGGTCCAATCATACAAATAATTCTAGTGAATTTTTTAATAAAAAACAAATTCAAAATTTAAAAATAATGATACTAAGAATGAGAAAAAAATAATAGTTAATGTAGTGTCACAACCTACCAAGTGGCATATCCTATAATCTTCTCAAAGGATTTATTTTACATGATTATCCAAACATACACATAATATATTATGTAATTTACTTGAGTGTAATATCATATCTCTTCCTTCATAAAATAAGGTTGGTATGAATAGGGCACAACTAAGGGATTCAACATCCAATTCATATTGTGACTATCACTCATGCTTAGGACACTCTACAACTAAAATTTTTGGGCTAAGACATAAAATATAGGATGAAATAGATGATAATATTATTTATCTCAATGATATTTACACATATGTGAATGATGCAGTGGAACAACCTAATGGGAATGTAAAGTTGACGTTATTTTCTAATCCCTTTCCAAATCATGCAACAAAATAGAATTAGACTAATCTTGAGGTGATTATGACATACACAATATATCCTCCTCAAATTACTTATGATTAAAATATGGAATAAGAGGATCATCATATTGATGGTGTTATTGGTACACTTAACGCTGCATAATTACATAAACATACTATCACATTTGATAAGCACGATATTGTTGATGATTCTTTTATTAATGGACGATTATTTTTTTGTGCTTACATTGAATCACAACATGTACATATGGTCATGGTGTATGATGGATCAAGTGAAAATATTTGCACTATGACACTATTTACTACTCTTGGATACACACATGAGGATTTGATTGATAAAATAAATACAATGAAAGGATATGATGGAAAGAAATAAAACCTTCATGGGAAAATTATGTTACCACTTATGGTAGAGCATGCGACAATTGTTACTTTAGTCTTAGTTCTACCCAATATGGGGGCATTCAAACTGTTACCAGGATGTCCATGAATACATAAGATTCATATACTACCATCTTTGATACATTGATGTGTGAAGTATATCTATATAAATCAAGTGTTTATAGCTCCAAGTGTTTCATATAAGTATCCTAATAAAACAAAGACATTTTCTCTTAAATCTATACCATATCCTATTATACAACATCTATAGGTTCATTCTATAAAATTAGCTTGGAAATAATTAATTAATCCTCTTTTAATCCCAGTGCTTGAACATCTACTACAATAAAGGTATATTAAGGTTACACAACATGCATTACCTAGTCATGTACATCCTAAATTGGTTCTATGGATTGATCTGTATGTTCCACACTGAGCACCATATTATACTCCTTGTGTACACCATAGTTTAAAGGTTTCTATGGTTTTTAGATCTCCACAATGTATATAGGTTCATATACACTATTATGTTAATCATGGATATGTTATAACACATGATCACTTGTAAAATTACTATATAAATACATGTCACTACCCACCCACTACATGTGACATAAGCCTCCATTGATATAGGTCCTACATGTGAGAATATCATTGATGGGATCATTAGTTAGCATGAACAATTCAAAATAAAAATAATAAAACAATAAAAAAATATAAAAATTACAGTATTCAAAAAATAAAAAATAAGGATCTATACATATATGTTTTACTAAATTCCATAATTGATTTGTTACTTATCATATGTACAAGGTAGATAACTTATCAATTTTATAAATACAAAAATTCATGATATACATGAGTTGGATGCAAGACATACATGTTATATATGACACATGGACACACATATGCATGGCATTCCTTACACCTAGGACCTACCTTTCTACATTAGGGGCATGCCTATAATGGGGGCATATTGGTACATATTTATAGGTTACATGTTTATATGACCATTCCAGTGATCATATTGACATACTTGTACTAATTATACATGACTTTATCTTACATATCTATTTTGGGGGATAATTCTATGGATATTATACTTTTTTTATGCTTTGATGATGATATATATTGCTTGTGTAGACTAACATTTCTTGTTTTATGAATGTTTGATGTTGATGATTGTTACATTGTGTGATCCTTGATTGTGTATTTATATCATGTGATGATTGGTATGAATGACATTACATGTTACATTGTGTGATCCATGAGTGATTATTGATGACCACTACCTTATGTGACCATTTATGTGTGACATTGACTATTATTTTGGGTGTTTATATGAGTGAAATAATTTTGTGTTATCACATCATTTATTGGTTATTATTTATGTGGTTTTTATGCACACCAAACAATGAACAAGGTAACTTCTAATGTTTTGACAACTTTATGAAGGTAAACTCTACTCTTGGGAATGAGTTGTAGCTATGGGTTAAATAAGGTGGTGGAATAGTTAGGTGAGCATGCAAGTTTTTAACCAAGTGTTCATGGGTGAGTAAAACCTAAAAAAATACCAAAATATTATTTGGGTGGGATGGGTGATAGTCTAAGATATAGTGGGTATATTCAAAATAAACTCAAAAGAAGGAAATAAGGTTAAGGAAGAAAAGGAATTCATGACTAAAGAATGTTCTTTTATTCAAACTAATTTCAAAGAGGATAAGGGCCTAAAACTAATTCTTACATTTAGTTGTTATTGCATATTAACACATAAACACAGTGAGGAGTCTAAGGGAAAAGGACACAATTAACTTTATATTATAAATAGAGGTTGCTATCACTAGGATTGTTATTGAAAAAACAAAGAGAGGGGTTATTAACAAGACACTAAGAGTACCTAATTATGTTATTATAAAAACCAAGAGGATATATCAAAACAGACCAATATACACTATTTGAAACCACTCAATAGTCAAGCTTAATGATTATGATATATGTCAATTTAAAATAACTATTTATATTTTTAATTTAGACAAAGCTCAATAATCAAGTAGATAAGAAACTTCAAAATTATTATTACATATAATGAAATATTGAGTTATTAGCTTGAAATAAATTCATAATCAAATCAAGACAGATAGGATAGAGGCCCCTATAACTAGGAAAATATGACTTAAGACTACTAGGAGTGTCATAGATAAGGAAAAATAAGACATAAGAAAGATTAAAAGGTACAAAATGACCATGCAATAAGGGCTATAATCATCACTAAGACCTTCATGTGAAAGAGAAATAAAAGACATAATACTTGTGGTTGATTGACCAGCTTAAGGTGTTTACATTTGCCACCCTTTTATTCTAGTAATGAAATGAAATGAAATTACTAGAGTAAAACAAAAATAGGAATGTGTACCTATACTTACCCACATGAACATAAACTAGATTTGGCCCACTTATTGGTCAAAGAAGTGGATATAGTTTGGAGTGTAATATGTGAAGAGGAGACACATGGTGTGGATTCCCCCTATATTGAATTTGAGTATGTAAATTAAATGTGTGGAAAAACAAGGCTCACTTTCCACCACTCTAATATCTATACTGAATTTGAGTATGTACACTAAATTTGTAGAGCAATAAAGCTCACTTGCTCCCACTCTGATATTTGGACTTAATCTGAGTGTGTAATTTGATTATGGTAGAATGCTATGGATCAACCACTGTAGATGGTCTTATGACCCAAATTGGTGAAAAATTGGTGATGATACAAATGGATATATTAAGTGTAATCTAAAATGGGGATCAAATACATTTACTCTACATCATTCCCCCTAATCTTAAAATCTTAACGATGTAGTTATGTATCAGAATATTTGAGTAAATTGGTATACCTAAGTCAAAATTGTATATTTTCATATTTGTATCTGTGTGGACTATATGTCTGAATACCTATGTATCTATATATCTAAAAACCTATGTAAACTTCTGTGTTTGTATATCTGAATGCTTGTGTAAACATGTGTATCTATACATCTGATAGCCTGTGAGTCTGAATATCTAAATACTTGTGTGTTTATATATCTGAATGCCTATGTAAACTTGTATATATATATATATATATATATATATATATATATATATATATATATATATATATATATATATATATATATATCTTAAAACCTATGTAAACTTGTGTGTCTATATATCTGAGAACCTGTGAGTCTAAATATTTTTATCTAAATGGATTGTATATCTATGTAGACCTATGTATCTAAATCTGTATAAAAATTTGTATGTCTGAATTAATATGTATAATCCCCCCTTTTGGTGAGAAAATAGAGACTATGGTGAGGTTGTGTAAACAAAATTAATAATGATTAGTTGTATTGGTGTTTATTAGTAAGTGTTATGTTGATGTATGTTTGAATAATGTATTTATTGTGATAGATTTGATACTTGAATGTGTAATTGGATAAATATTTTGTATATTTTAAGTGGAATTATAGTGATATCATTTTTGTCATTTTTTAGAGTTGAAAGTGATTAGAATATTGGTTTAACCAATATGGGGTGATACACATCGATGTCAAGTCCCACATGCAAAAAATGATTCACAAATCAAAGCTATGGTTCTCAATTTATGGCATTGGTAAAGAATCTTATTGGTCAATGAAATTGGCATGCAAGGTTAACCTTAATAACATGGTATTGGGTAAGTATGACTTAAATAGGTTATTTAATTAATTTTAAAATTCATTTGGAGCATTTGGGTTGAGATTAATTATGTGTCTTAATGGGATAAACATTCCAAGGAGATGAGGAGCCATCTTGACTCACTATGACGAGGTTGAGGCATGAGTTTAGGCCAGTGAGGAGGTTCACCTAGTAGGGAACCCAAAATGATTCCTACTTTTGTTATTTATACTACCTTTTTACTAAAAATCAACTAGTTTAGGGCCTATTTTACAAAAATGGTGCTAGTGTCCTTATTTGGGAACTAATATCTAAGACTTGGTGCAAGTGTCTAAGATGTGGTGCTATTGTCTAGTGATACTATCCTATATGCAATGCTAGTGTCCAGTAGGCCTGAATTATGATGCTAATTATTGGTAACTAGTTTTTGACATGTGTTATTATCTATTAGTTTTAGTTTTTCTTTTTTAATGACTAATTTGGTTGTACTTTTGTAGGTTGATGCCCATATGAGGGAGTTTTATACTACTCAGATGATGGAGACCCTAAGGGATCTACCCTTGGATGATGTTGAGATGATTGTGTTTGAAAGAGTAGGTTTGAGATATGTTGAATTCTTGGATCCTATACCATGGGATAAGCATATGATGATTACACTATGTGAGATATGGGATGCAGATACATGTATTTTCTATTTACCTACTAGGGAGATGACTATTACACAAGAGGACATGTACTAGATTTTGTAATTATTAATCTCTAAGCAGTGAGTTATACTATAAAAGGATACTAGTGCTTAGGTCATATAGTGGGATTCTAAATATTTATGTAATATGGTAGTAGAGAACCATCACATAGGAAGTCTCAGTGACATATTATTTACATTGATTGTTACTATCAAGGTTTTGTAAATAAATAAGTTCTTAGTCATTTTGATATATTCATTTGTGGATATAGATGGGACTGGGGTTTTGATTTTAGATAAGATACACAAGATAGTGTAGGATATCAAGGATCATGGTATTGAATATTCTTAGGGTTGGAGGATTCTAACTCACTTATATAAGGATCTATATCATTTCACATAGGAGATATGCAGTGGAAGGATTGGATCATCCATATGGTTACATTATTAGGCATAGGATCATATAGTTGTGAGCAGGCATGTGGCATGTGTATATCATGGTTGGGCTCATCCACAATTATTTTTAGAGAGATGGATAAGGATGGGTCATGCGCTTAAGAGGATCACTATGCAGTGTCGATAGTTGTTACATAGTTTTATAGTGGGGGATATTATCTAGAGGCCCTATAGGGGATATGAGGGGTGGCCTAAGGATAATACTCAGTTGAGACAGATTTAGGTGATTTTTTGGATACATGATCATTGGGTGAATGTATATGACATATTTCAGTATGAGTGGGTCATATGATAGTTTGATGTGATGTAGGATGTGCCCCCAACACTCATGATATGGTTGAAGGGTTCTTAAGCTTTTTTGAGACCAAAGAGTATACCAAGGTCATCTATTGTTGAGTTAGCTCTTATTATTTTGATAGAGTGAGACCCTGATATTGATATACTAGATATAGATCATGTGGGAGTGATTGATGCCTACACATCATAGTAGAGGGATCATAGATGGGAACCTCTATTTTTGAGAGGTGGGATGATTGCAAAGGATGTACTAAAGGTAGAGCCCCTTAGGGATGTTGATGGTAATTTAATATAATGTGTTTGTATATTCTATGTATAGTTTATTATATCTTTATGTGATTAAGAATCCTATGTACTTCATATACATGTGTAAGTTTAGGAGATGGTAAGTACTGAGAGACTACCATCAATTCATCACATTATAAGTTGACATGGCATATTCTTAATGTTGTCATGGAGGATAGATTGGTACAGAGGGCCACTAATGTGGTTAGGGTGTACACCTATTTGTTTAACTAAGCTAAGATAACTACTACAACATATAGATGGGTAGAAGTGTATAGATGTGAGGTACATTTTGAGTTGCATAGGCATACCATGGCCACACCTAATGCTCAAGATAGGGCTAGTAGTCAGATAATAGATGACTACATACCTCTTTAGCAAGATCATGTAGAGTGTATGGTTGAGCTGGGCATGTACCATGAGAGAGAGAGAGAGAGTAGATGAAATTATTGATATAGGTCACATAGATATAATAGGGCCTGTAATTCTAACTTTGATATATCTAAGAGTGAGAGTGAGTGAGTTGGTCCCAATAGTCATGTTCACGTCATTGAGTGATAGACTATATTTGTATTGAAACTATATTTTGAGATATATATGGAAGTTTGTTTTCTAATTTTTCACCATGTATATTGGTAAATGGATCTTATTATATTGCACATATTGATATGTGTTTAATTGGTTTGATTATTTAAAATGATGATATGTTTAAATTTTTTTGATTGGATTACAATTAATGAATTTGTATAAATGTTAAGGCTTATGTTTAGTGGATTAGGATCTTGTATTTATTGGTATGGGTTTTTATTTTATTCCATAGAATTTATATGAGTAAATCATTTAACTATCATATACCCTATCAGAACTTGAATGTCATGGAGAGCCAACAACCATAATGCTCATGTTGTATCAGTGCTGAAGGGGACTCTAAAACTAGGGTTACATGTGATACACTATTGGTGTGTAAATGTTTAGTAACTAGAGTAAAAATCTTGATTGGTTGATGTGTTGAAACTTCACTCTAATTTTTATGATTTATGGAAAATATCTTGATCAGTGTATGAACTAGAGCTATGTTCTGATATATGTAATTATTTCCATATATATTTATTGGTGTTTTAACTAAAATTGTGCCATTGGTTTTTTAGTTGTCATATATCTTGATTGGTGTGCATACTTGAGATGTGTTCTAATATCTATAGTTATTTTCATATATCTTGATTGGTGTGCATCTAGAGTTATGTTTTAACCTCTATAATTATTTCCATATATCTTGATTGGTGTATGTACTAGAGTTGTGTTCTGATCTATGTAATTATTTCCATATATCTTGATTAGTGTGCATACTATATTTGTATTCTAATCTTTTTAAACTAGTTTATATCTTTTTGAGAACTATGGTGCATGATATTTATCATAAATATGTGTAATAAAAATCACATGGATCATACACTGAGTAATCAATGGTTCCTTAAAAGGAACATCCTAGGATAACTCTATCATGGAGAAGTGTGATCTATGAGAATATGGAGAATGAGATCTCCATTTCCCCTATGTAAATTATATGATGCCTCAAGTGACATATTGGTTAATGTGAGCTCAAATTTCATAATAGTGATCATCTAAATGTCCATTTATCTTATTAAAATGACGATTTGGATTATGTGGTACCCAATGCAAATCGTGTGGTGGATGATGATTAGTAGAAATAAGTGTGATCATCTCCATATATAATAGTTTAAGCAAAATGTCATGAGATAAGTGTGATCATCTCCCTATCTAATAGTGTAATAAAAATGTCATGAGATCCCACTTTATCTAAAAAATATATAACCCCTCTATATATGTCCTATGTTCTACTCACTTTAGAAGATGCTTTGTAGAGTGGCTCTTTACCCTTATTGAGTATCTTTATTAGAAGTAGAGTAGGCTCTTCTACTAGACTATATGATTGAGGGTCTAAGGTTTCTATAACTAAATCTACCTCTGAATATGTAACTACTAATCTTAATTTTGCCTTCAATTCTATAGTTGTGTTACATAGATGCCAGAATGATTTGGATGTCTGATATAGTAATCTTTCCTTAAGATGATATATTAAACCTTTGGCAAAGAAGTAATGTAGTTATAAATCTATTAATTAATAAATTAGCTAATGCAAACAAGATTTGAACCTCAAAATATATTTAAATGATGGTTCTATCTCACCCTGATGTAATGAAGGTAATTATTGGTGGTTTAAATTGTAACCTCATTGAGAAAGGGGTTTGTTTAGGTCCTCTTTCTCAAACATAGTCCAACATGGGATTGACCCTAGGATGTGGGTCACCTAAACTTAGACCAGACCTTTAGAGAAGTCTGACTTCCTTTTGGATCTATCATCTATACTAGACCTAAACTAGTTTCTTACTTGGGAAAGGGAGAGAGATTCACAATAATTCATGAAATCATGTACAAATGAGGTGATGCACCAAATGTTTTGATCCTTATACTTGCACAAGACACACTATAGGATGCATTCAAGACTATTAAACAACACTTCATTTATTCTTTGATCACCTTCCACATCAGTATCTCACAAGGCATGAACTAGCTATTGACTTGGTATGGGAGGGTAGTTTTCCACTTCTAAACCAATCAACAGATTATTTCTTACCTATGAGAGCTAATAACACTTTATGAAGGTGAGGTAATTTAGACAGAGGAAAATAATACACGCATTCACTTAACCACATCAATTAATTAGTGATACACACTTCAATTCAGCTTTACAAATGAAAGAGTTCAGTCTTTATTGCATTATAAAGGTGTTACAGTACAAATCTTGACAGAGTCTAGTCATACCAAAGAGAGGGATCCATTTCAAGGCTTAGGAGCCTTTATATATAGTAGAAGGGATGAAAGATATGGGGAAGGATGCCTATAAGAATGGAAAAGGGGTCACTATGATCAATATTTCTGATCATCTGATGTTGATTCAGTTAGAAAGGATCATCATGCTAAGACTACTTCTGAAAAATGACCATGATAATTGTATTAGTCCTTTTAACCCATTTTTATCCTACATAATTCTCCTTATAGTTACAATGATAGAATAAATTCCTTTTTAAGAAAAATTTTGATGTCAAAGTCACTACAACAGTTAGGTCAATCTTTTGAAATCTCCTCCCAATGTTGATACAGTTGTAACAACTTAACCAATCCATTTTGATCTTGTTCTCATGTCGATTTATCCTCACTATTTTATTTTTGGCATGAAAGAATGGAGAAATGGGTTGTAATAATGTAGATGTATGATATATTTACTCTAGTTTGACTTGGATTTCAACCTTTAATCTTGACCATTGATCTTGATCTTACTTGGTGATCACATGTCAATATTTGATCTGCTTAACCATCAAATTTTAATCTTGACCATTGATCAGCTTGATTGCATATCATCAGATCTACTTTGTTAGCTTATACATTCATCATTGATCACTCTCTATATAAATAAATGTGAGCCATATATTTTCTATAAGTTTAATGCACTCATGACACATGGTAACTTCTCATTTATCTTAAAGATCTGTTGATTCCTTGACTCATTGCTTGCCATTGGATATGCTTATCATATTTCATACATACCATCGATCTATTTGGGCCCATTGGTCTTGTTAGTTAATGCACATCATTATATTTTTTTCAAGTACCTAAGATCTTAACACTTATCAAAATATTCATGCTGACTTTTTGACATAATGCTCATCATTGATCTAGAATTTATAATCAAATATACATTATTGATTTTCTTAGACCCACTGACATCTGTCAGATCACCACTCACCATTGGATTTGATTCAATATAATGCCAAACATTGATCTTGGACATTTGAATTTGAATGACTAATTTATGAAGCTTAAACTTGGTGTCCCTGTACTCATTTTATTTTGTAGTATTAAATTTAAAGATTTATATCTTGAGATAACAAGCTCATCAAGATATGAATTTTGTAGAGGATGATCTAGGTATGAAGGAATTCGTTTTCATGTAACCTTTTAACCCTAGTATGATTTCTAAATGAACTTATCAAATGTGCAATCAGATTGACCTATTCATTATGCATGACATCTTATGATGGTGTGGTAGTTCTAGGCTTGATCAAGTCATTTCTTGATCATCTTTGAAGGCTCATATCTGTAGATAGGAATTACACCAAGGTATAAAAATTATAGGTAATTATTAGGACACAAAAGACATCATCTCAAGGCATTCTTAAGACCAACCTTGACTCATAAGGCAAACTAACATGATATGCTAACTTTCAAATGATGGGATGATAATTTGACCTATGGAGGTAAATTTGACAACATTCTGGTGAGTTGGCAAGGAATCATGCCTACTATACTTGAGAACTAGACCATGTACATGAATTTTGGACTCATAAATAATGATAGTTTGATTCATGGATATGAAAAATCATTTTGACTTGCAAAGTTAATGATTTCCACCAAAACAAGGAAGAAAATAAGTAAAATAGGGAAACTAACTAAATAAAGAAAAAATAAAACAAACTAATGTGCTAGGGTAGCACTTGGATAAAAGATAAAACAACTAACTATATATAGGGAACTTAGCTTCCTTAATAGCAATGTTTCAAGTGTATCCTATTGACTGGGATAGGAAGCTCTTCACCATCCATCCTTGTAAGTTAGAAGGCATTGTGGGATTTGTAGCTAGAGATTGTATATGGACCACTCCAAAGGGAGTCAAACTTTGTATACCTTCTTCACTTAACTCTATCCTCATCCTACTTGAGGACCAAATCTCCTTCTTTGAAATTTTTTTTAGAAGCTCTGATGTCAAAGGATCTCTTTAATTTTTCTTGATGGATTTTCATGGCTAGCATGAACTAATGTCTTGTCTCCTTCAACTCCATAAGCTCAATATATCTTATTTCCTTAGGTTCATTCTCAAACAACTTGAATTGATGCATTAGTTCTAGGGTAGGAAATTCAAGAAAAATAGGCATTCTTGCTTCCTTACCATATACCAACTTATATGGGGAGTTGGCTATTAACTTCTTATAGGTGATCCTATCAGCCCACAAAGCTAACTTCAATTTGAGA
The DNA here is from genome assembly GCA_037957365.1 of Torreya grandis. Taxonomy (NCBI): domain Eukaryota; kingdom Viridiplantae; phylum Streptophyta; class Pinopsida; order Cupressales; family Taxaceae; genus Torreya; species Torreya grandis. The sequence goes on from JARHVA010002214.1 coordinate 1,116,153, forward strand.
TGCCATGACCTTTAATTACCTTCAATGGTCCTCCCTAGGACCTTCAATAGGTTCTTATTATTTGACTCAATAAGGCCATTACCTTGGGGATAGTAGTTTGATGAAGTGTTGATAAAGACACTATGTTGAACTACCCATTGGTTGATTTTAGACCCCACAAAGGCCATAACATTGTCAGAAATGATGGTTTAATGGAATCCAAACCTAGTAAGTAGACCTTCATAGAAACCTAAAACATTGGTCTAATTTGCTTCCTTTAATGCCATTACTTTTATCCATTTAGTAAAGAAGTTTGTGGTAGTTAGTATCTATTTTTTGACCTAAGCTTCAAGGGGGGTTGATGAGACCAATAAAGTCCAATCCCCATTAGATAAAGGTTTGATCCACTACAATTGGTTAGAGAGGTAAGGTTAAAATCTTCACCTTCCCTACAAACATAGCACATTGCATGTATTTCCTAACCCATGCGTGATAATCACCAAATAAGTTTGGCCAATAATACCCACCTCTCACAATTATTAGGGTTATAGTCCTTGTTAAATAATTTCCATCATGGAAATCTTAAATAAACCTTTACTTTTGATGTTTTTCAATGCATCTCAATAACATGCCATTTATATCTTTCTTGAAAAAAACACCATCAATAAGAAGAAATGGAATAGATTGCAATCTAGAATATCTTCTTTTTGAAGGAGTTAGATAAGAGGGATGGAAACTTTTCTAAAGATACTTTAACAAATTAGGATACCATCTAGAAGGTGAGGCATGATTAGCTACAACTTCTTCATCAGTTGACACCATAACCACCTCATTAGCCTCTTGTAGGTCTTAGGCTAGATGCTCACAAAGTCCCTTTCCTCTAAATAGCTTTGTGACTTTGATCTCCACATCATACTCCATTACCTTATTTATATAACCAACACTTTTCTCATTTATGTCCTTATTCAAGAGAAACTCTTTGACATTTGGATATATAACCATTAGGTGCATCTTATTGTTAGACAATAAGTATCTAAATTTCTTGAGGGACATTATAATAAAAAGTACCCATTTTTTAATAAAAGAGTGACTTATTTCATACTCTTCCAAGCCTTGACTAGAGAAGGCTATTGGCTACTCTAAGGCCTCATGGTTCTGTTATATAAGAATGCCTAAAATGGTGTCAATGTTTGTATAGGTGTACAAAATGAAGTCCTTTGATAAATGTATGTTCTTGAGTGTAGGAGCACTAGCCATGGCTTTCTTAATTTATTCAAAACTTCTTACTCCTTACTTGGACCAGTTGAAGTTCTGATTCTTCTTTAGCATGGTAGTAAGTGGCTTAGCTAAAGTGGCAAAATATGAGATGCATACTTCAAAATCATTAAAAAATTGAATGCAAGGTTTGTTAATTTTTACAAAGTTATCAACGAGGAAATATATATCATGTTGAATATCTAATACATCTATCTTGAAACTTAGGTATTAATGCATGTCAAACCCCAATAACCTCATAAAAATATAAAGGCATTTGGGTTGAAAGAAGCAACATACATTTTTTTGAAATTGTTTCATAACATAAAAAAGTGTTGTAAAATCGAATGAACATTAAAAATTAAGATAAAATAAAAACAAGTTTATTCAATTCATCCCAAAATTTTGCATTAATAGGTGATCTATGTGTTTTTGGATATACAAGAATTTTAATTTTTCTATTTAAAAGATATTATAGTTTTAATTCTGAAAAGGAACCATGTATTATTGTAACATGTGAATAAATGAAATCACTAAAGCATAGCCATTTTTTTGCCTTTTATGTGTTTTACCTATAAAATAATTTACAATGTATCTCATTTTTCTAGCAATTAGTAACACAAAAATCTCAAAAACATGTGAGCTATAAAACATCTTCTAAAAAACAAATACTTACTTGTGAACCATTTTAACTCATTTTCTATAGCAGAGGAATTATTACCATGTTCTGCAACTTCATTGTGGTGCCCCAGTATGAGTCCTGACAAATTTTTAGGCACCCCCAACCATTTTGTTGTAGTAGCACTATCTAAATCACCAAAATCTAAATGCAAACTCTAATTGAAATGCAATGTGAAATTAAGGATATGGTTAGTGAATTAGGTAAATGATGCATGTGAAAAAGAAAATAAGCACTCCTTCCAACATAGTCATTCTATCATACCATGACCAACATTAACCATCCAAAATTTGAACCTTAATTCACTAAAATATGTCAAGTGGAGTGTTTCATGGCTCTTTTTGTCTCTCTGCATTAGTAATTATGCACAAGCAAGCAACAATATAAAAGAAGTAATAAGTCTATGGTATAATTTTTCATTATCATTCCAAACTACTATTCTATTATATTCATGGACATACATTTACATACAAGGAATGTTTTGAAAAAAAGGAAAATTTTCCATACAAGGACTATTTTGATGCTTTGCCTATTCCCCTCTGCACATTTTTGTTATATATCTCATCAAATTGGGTGATCATGGCTTCCATCTTAGAAATTGGTATCTCACTTTAGGTCCAAAGATCGACTCCATTGATGAATTATTAGAAATTAAAGCTATAGATAAATAATCCAGAAGTACTTTGGAAGTGTCTATTTTTTATTTATTTTGATGTGACTTTGGAAGCATCTACCTTTTTATGTTTTTCTTTTTTTGGGAGCATCTGCTTTTTTTTTTATTTGCTTTTTATTTATTTTTTAACTCTAGAAAATGTGTATATGTATTTTTTTTTAATATATTGATTATAATGCAATTATACATATGGGAGGCAGATGACAGGGATCAAGGATTGAACCCAGGGTGGCTGGGTGGTAGGACTCTGACCATACCATTACACCCTAGCTCATGGCCTAAAATTGTAGGTGAGCATCTTTTTTTGTTTTTCATGTTAACATTTACATCATGATTATTTTATTTCTTGAATTGTTTCATATGCACATTTAAAAAAGTGTACGTATTACTTTCATAATCTTTTGAATGTAATAATTTAACCATAGTAATATATTTAAGTTTTATTAACATCACAAAGAAAAACATGTATATAATCTTAAATATTTAATATTATAAATATTAAATTTTGATTGGATGTTATAGTTTCATCTTGAATAAATTGTTATAATTATGAAATATTAGATATTATTAATTCAATCAAGTTAAAAAAATATTTTATTTAAAAAATTTGAATAATGAAAATAAACAATAGTAGTTCAAGAAGAGAAAAAAAAATTAAATTATGGTTTTAGAGCCTTCAAAAGAAAATTTCCATGTAATTGATAAGAAAAGACATCAATAATGTAGACCAGATCTCAAGATTTACATACGATTTTCAATGTAGAGTCTAGATAGCTTTATGATGTTACCTACATCAAAAGTAAATGTTAATACAACCTAACAAAGTGCACATCATAATATAGAAATAAAAGCAACTATAAATTGATATGCATACCTTCAAATTATTAATGTGTTGCGATCTCAGATATGGAAAACTAACCACACTTATAACTAAAAAGAAATTGCCATTAATGCCAAAGCCCGGTCATATAACAATGAACCTTTTGCCTAAGTAATGGCCAATGCTTAGAGAAATAAGGAAATTTGTGAGACATATTATCACCATACCTATGATAATGAGGCCTTATTATAAGTATTTATATTTGATTTTAAAGATGATTGGGTAATAAGTGGAGGTGATTGGATGATTGCAATATAACTATTTATTACACCTAGAATCGAACACTCTAACAAAGGTGGGGTATATGTACTAACACCATTTATAGATTTTGCTTCGAAGCACAAATGATATCAGATCATGGATGGCTATAATAATCTCCCCATAGTTGATAGTCCTTTTGATTCTGATTTGATAGTACAAACCCTAAATTGTTTAAATAATCTCATATTTTCATATCAATATTTATAGGCCTATTGACATGATTGTGGATGGAATGTCTCAAAAGAAATAAATATGCAGTTGTAAATCAATAGAACTATAAATATCAATCTTTATCAACCATTCATAAACACCTTTCATTTTTTATTCTAGATTTATTATTTAATATTCTCATAAAAATTTATAGAACTAATTATTTCATTTTTTATTTTTAAAAACTCATTTTTTCAATTACCTTATTAGTTTAATGTTTTTGTACTAAATAATTTTTCAATGGAGTTTGTGTGGGCTTCTTCTAGAATTTTTTTGATGGTTCTAAACCTTATAGGTTATTAGGTTATTGTAAGAATAAGATAGTGATTATAGACAAAGTTACAATGATCACATTGAAATGAAAAATAACAAAAGGAAAAACATGCATAGAATGACAACAAATTTGGGAGATTAGCATAAAATAATGTGGGCTCACATATATTATGTAGGATCAAAATGATAAAATTGATCTCACATATATTATGTATGAGAAAAATGATAAACTTGTTATAATTTTCAAGAAAATGAAGCAACTCCAAGGGAAGTTGGATTGGAACGTAGTCTTTCCTTTTCATTAATTTTTATATGAACATAGGCACTGTTTTGTATTTTCCTATGTCATTTAAAAGAGAAAGTAGAAGAGATGCCAAGTTTTTACAATGAGCAAACTCTTTAGATTGCTATAATATTTGGACCATGTTATTCAATATTTATGATGTTAATTATTGCTTAAATTATAATGTTAATCTTTTTTATTTATGTATTGTTAAATCACATTCCATTTTTTTATCAAGTTGTATATGCTTACCACATGAAACAAGTGAGACTAGAACATGTTAGGGCTTGATGGCATCCCATGTTGGAACAGTATATGTGTCCCAACTTTATACATAGTATTTTGAATTTTTCCAAAATCAACCCATAAATTCATAGTAAGCATAATTTGTTTTATCCCCACAAAATCACTTTGGTCTCTAATTGATCATCATCAATTTTTATTGTGTTTTTTAGCCTTGTATACTCATCATTTCTATGCTCAATTAGTACATTCAATGATTTTAACATTTATTTACTATGAATTTCAACCAAACCATTTTTTGTATATAGATGTGTTGTATATTGGAATACGATGCTTTTTTTAGAGTAAATGATGCAATTATTATAGACATTACAAACTCCCAGTCCTCAATTTTTGGTTCAAAATTTTAGATATTGAGCAACAAGTTGTGAAAAATTACCTATCATGGGTTAAATCCTTGTTGACAAATTTTTTATCTAATGCGATCACAATGTTAAAGATTCACCAAAGGGTTGAACCATATGATGTTCCTACATACACTAGAATGTAACTAACTAGATGTAGTTGACTTAATTTGATTATAATAAAAACTAATCTCACTCTAAATGGGACAATCATGTGCATTTGGGAAAACCTCATACAAATATGCATCAACATAGGATAATAATTTTTGGCCCATGAAACTCATTTTATAATTTTCCTTACATGCTTTATAGATTATTGAAAAATTAAAAGTGTTTTCCCTTCAAATGGTTTCATTTCCTTTCTAAGTATATAGAGGCTTGCATGTATAGTTAATGCGTGATTGTTGAAAGTTGCAATGCTAGTATGAACAAACAATAATAATGATGAGTTGTTTTGGCTGACATGTGAAGATAATTCAAGCTTGATGTTTTTGATAGGGTATGATTTTATTATATCAGTTATTCCTTGGATAACCATTTTTAATGGAAGCATTAAATCCTATTAAGTGAAGAGGTGCAAGATAATGTCAACCACAAGCTGTTATTTTGTAGATAAACCACTAGGGGCAGGAAATCATCAAGGAAAGAGATTGTGGACTTGGGTAAATTATTTAATTTAATTATATAGAAGATAGGGTTGTTTCTTGAAATAATGCATGAACTTCATTGTTATTCTAGTTATGTAGATATACGATGGTACCAAGCATATCAAGCTCATTTAGATCCATATCATTGTTGGGGTACAACTGGGATAAGAGTTGTCATTCATCAAGTTATTCATGGAAATGGTTAAAGATGACATCATCGAAATGGTCATCCTCTAAAATTGTTTCATTGCTATAAGGTGTGTGGTCAACATGCCAATGATGATATGAATTTCACATGCATTCCTAATTTGTAGTGATTTATTTATTGGTGGCACAAATGATGAGATTCATATTTAAAAATTATTTATATAAGAGGATTTGACTCCAAAAATGTTTCATAAGAATTAGAATATTTTGATAGAACTAAAAAGTAGCATGTGAATACATTGTTCCATTTCTAAATATTACAATGCTTGTTATAATGCCAATATCTTTTAGATTTAATAAGTGGTAGTAATTACCAGAAATAAGGGAAAGCAATGTAAGCATCAATGAATGTTGAAGTTTCTAGTGAATGAAGTTCAATTTAGGAGACACAATGTATAAATTTCTTGCCAACATTCAATAAAATAAATCAATTGTTATATAACAAAAGAGGGACTTTTGTAGCATATGAGAATCTTCCTAAGCATTAACATCATGATACATAATATTATTAATCTAAATTTTCCAAAAGGTTGTTAAATATGGTTTCATTCAAATTTAAGCCTTCTAAAATTATTTTTGGTATACAGTGATAACTTTCAGATCATTTCCTCTTTTTTATGCATATTTGACAATATATTTTAACATGGCATGATGGGAAACAATAGGTTGTAAATCAACATTTGATTTCTAGATATAAAAAATATTTGAGTTGTAAATGTTTAATTTGTCATAATTTGTAAGGGAATGTATTTTTTAACATCATTTTCTTCAACCATGGAAGATTACATATGTAATTCCCATGGCACTGTAAACACCTTAATTTGGTCAAGTAACCATAAGTACTATGTATTTTATTTCTCTTTCACATGAAGGTCTTAGTGATGATTATATCCCTTCTTCACATGGTTATTTTGATCCTTTTTATCTTGCTTGTGTCTTATTTTTCCTTATTTATGATATTCCTAGTAGTCATAAGTCACATTTTCCTAGTCACAAGGGCCCCTAGCCTGTCTTTCCTAATTTTAGCTCTATTTTAATACTTATGACACTAACACCACTTTCAAGAGTGTAGCACCACATTATCCTAGTGTCCAATAGGCCCTTTCTCTCATGTTTGAGTCCTAAACCTTTTATGAGCCTTCTCTTATGTTTTTTATCCCTCTTTTGTGACTTGTCAGCTAACAAACAAGGTCTTATATTTAAAATAAAGTTATTTTTGTATAAGGAAACTTGTAAGGCATTTTACATCTAGAACTTATTATTTTGGCACATAATTACATAAAATCAATCAATATTATAACTCAATACTCTTCATACTACTTGTCATCACACCTAGACATTACATGCTTGATCAAAGAATGGCCTAAGTGAAAATCATTCTAGCATACCATGTAAGTTGATGGTGCACATTCCCTAATGGAGAAATACATGAAATATGAGATCCCTACATCTAATATAATAGGGGTTTTACTCTATGTGATTTTCAAATAGTTAGAGAGCTGAAGGGGTCAACACATGGCATAAGTGCACGAATCTACAGACGGATAACAAGATCTTGTGGATTAATGTGCATTTACAAGTGGTAAGAGAATGTAAATAGGTGGAACTACAATAAGATCCCATGGAAAAGTGAGGAGATAAAAAATGGCACATTTGGAAGGATCAGAATCAAGATCAAGGGTCGATAATCAAAGGTTAAAAGCTAAGGATGATTATGACTTAGGTAGAATTATAAGTAAGGTCCTATAGGGATCATTTCATCACCATTAAAGCTCAACCAAACACCATCTAAAGTAGACCTACGCTCAAAAAATATAAGTAGGGGATAGATGTGTGACTATGGAGAGATGTTTTGCCCTTTGACATGGTCATTTATTTGATGTATAGGTACTTGTAGGCACCTATAACAAAGATCAAGAATGGCTCTACCAAGTCCATGAATATAAGGAGTTTGTCCTCATGATAAAATAATATAGGATGTGTCATAAAAATATCAATGCAAAGGGATTTTGGGATTAAAAAGTATATTAGAGCATTCAATTTTGATAAGGAGCCTTTAAATTCTCCTCCTTAAGTAAATCATGATTCAATACCCACAAGGGGTTTCCTGCCTGTTAGTATGATTCTCAACCAATGAGAAGAGATGGGAGGCTTATGAGCAAATGAGGTTAACTTGTTGGTAAATTTTTGACCTTGATGGGAGGGTAGATGGTTTAAAATTCAAAAATGTGGCCAAGCATTCATTAGGGTATGATAGCAGCTCAGATACTAGACTCTTCTCTCTCTCTCCTCTCCCTTCTATTTATCCTTGTCTCTTCCCCATTACAAGGGTTTTCATATTTTAGAATTTAGATTTTTTTTCTTTTTGATGCAAAGATACTATTTCAAAAGTGTGCTCATTTAATATGGTTAAACCGTATCAAAATATTGTAAGAACTACCTTTTGAATTAATATGATCAATTATTTGCCAATATCTTATCTTTAATCAGTGCTTACTATGTTTGTGTATGGTAAATTTGTGAAGGAGATTCTTCCTAATTTGTTGTCCTTCTACTTACCTCTTTAAAAGGGTTTTCAAACTAGATTTTAGGTCTATACTAGTGTTCAATTTATAACCTCTTCTACAAAATATATATGCAACTAGTGAGATTATGAGATTGAGTAAGTCCTAGTTGTCTTTTACTAATCTAGTGTGTGTTCAAACTTATATGAGTGCCTATTTAACTTGGTGAATCAACCTTTTAGATTTATTAGGAGACTTTACCATCTTTATAACCCTTTTACATTTGAAGCATTAGTTTAGGTGAGCATCAAAAGGAAGCTAACCTTCTCTAGAGGTTCAACCCCATTATAGGATACCCATAGCCTAGGTTTGTCTAATAATATAGCTTAGTTGGAGATAGCCTAAAGAACCCTCTCCAAGGGTGAAAATTAAGACTATAATAGTTATGACACACCCATTGGGACCACATTACATTGTATTGTATTGATCAATTTTGATGCTAGTTTGTTCAATTTGTAGTGGTGATATCTACATACAATAGTATCTAGCAACTCTAAACATAAAATCCAAAAAACATTCAATCTAGTGGGAGACCAATATCTTTCTTTCATGATAAAGGTGACTACAAGACCAAATTTTATAGGTATTCCATTTAAATTTATTAATCTTCCTTTAAATTTAGCTAAAATATTAAGGTTTAATAATACTCACCCATACGTAGGAAACCCTTTTCCTAAACTAGTCATAAGGTTTACTTATGTAAGAAGACCTTTTTTAGCCCCTTTTGATACCATGATCCCTCAAAGAGATTTTCCATTTATGATATTTAATGGTTAGAGTCCTTTGAACTTGCCATAATATGATCCCATGCCAGTAACAACTCTCAAAAGTGTCCCATATTTCACAAGAGACCAAGCCACAACCCCTTTTGAACACCTCATGGACATGTCCAATTTTTAAAATATTCATAATTTCATAGTAGAAAATATAGCCATTAAATTATTAGTTATATCCTTTGAGGGGAAATCCTTAGACTGGTATAGAGGCCTAAATCTTAATTCTATTTAATCATGGGATTAGCTAGGAGCAGCCTTGTGTAAAATATTTATAGACAAAAGTGACCATTTGTCATTAGCAGAGCAATTGACCACAATCAAAAGAGTTCCCCATGAATTCATGCAAGACTTTAACTCAAGGTTCCAAAAAACATGGGACAAAATTCCAGACTTTGTTAGGCCAACTCCCAAATTTGCCTTCCTATACTACTTAAAGGTTTTAAATAATGATATAGTAGTGATGATTCAATCTATGAGAGGGAATGTATTACCAGATGCTTATGAGGTGGCTATTAAAGTAGAGAATTATCTATTTCAAGCTAGCAAGCTTACTCCTAGACCCTTAATGCCTCATTTTGTTGATATTAGACCACCTTCTATTGTTATTCCTCCACTTGATGTCATTATTCTAACACCAAAAATTATTGTTATACCTTTACCTATGTAAGAAAAGGATTTTACTAGTGGATCTAGTGATTCCCAAGAGAAAAAGAACTATTTAGAACTTAAGATCATTCTCCAATCCTTGGGAAATGATGTAGTGAATGTTAAAAGGTAGCAATCCCAATGCAACAATCCTTACTAAGATCCATACCAATCTCAACAGTAGTCTTATTAAGGAAATAGGCCACCCTATAAGGGAAATTTCCAAGGCTAGAGCTAAGCTCAAGGGAAACCTAGCTACCATAGACAGATAAACTATAACCCAAATGTTACAAACACCTCCAACATTTTGGTTCCTGTTCAAAATAATATGGCTTAGGAATTCAAGGGAACCATACCTTTGAACCATTCTTTTGGACAATCCATTGTCCCAAATAATGACTTTAACCAAACATTCAATGATCCATGATAGTAGGTTGTTAACTATGGATACAATCAATCCTTAATGTCTAAAAACATAGAGGTCCTTATGATGGCAAGGCTGGAGGAGTCTCCATAAGACCAAGGTTCTAATCGGGGACCAAACTAACTAGATGTTATGATGTTCATGAATGAGCAAGAAGAGTGTTATGCATCAAACCAGTAGGCTAGTTCTATCTAGGCCTATGTCCCAGTGGTAATAAATACAAGATTTAAAATAAATAACATTGGTGTTATTTAGGAAGAAATAAAAGAGCCTCTTACCATTACTCCTTTAATATCAAAGCTAAGTGAGCCTGTTGTCACTCCAAAGGTCCCAATACTTCCTATAAATTAGAATCAAAAGACTCATTTTATTCCCCAAAACCCATAGGTTCAATAAACAATAATAGTGGCTCCCAAAACATAAGCAAATGTTGGTGGTTCACCCATCAACATTATCAAACAAATGAAAAAATCTAGTGTGAGTGTGCCAATGTGGGATATGTTCTCCATGCTCAATCAAGTGGACATTCTTCAAGAATGTATGTATAAAATCAATGTCACCACAGTTGCAGGTAAGTAATCAATCAAGGTGAATGAAGTTTTCACCAATGAAACCAAAGGTCTTATTGAGGTAAAATCAATTAAGGTGGTCAAGCCTCCTCCATTTTACATTTCAAAAATCATTGGTGACTCTTTGATGCATAATTGTTTGGTAGACAATGGGGCTAGTACCTTAGTAATGCCAAAAGCCATAGTTGATCATCTTGGCCTTAAATATGAGCCACAAACTAAGAGATTTATGCAACTTGATTATTCCTCTACAAAACCATATGGTATAATTAAAGATCCAAATATGACCATGCATGCTCGTCCTGGTGTCTCAGTAGTTTAAGATGTATTGATCCTTAATGTGCCTCCTTGCTTTGCACTATGCCTCTCTAGGGAGTTCACAACAAAGATAGGAGGCTATCTTGTAGTAAATTGGTTCTATATGGTATTTAGGACAAGGTATGGGGCCAAAGTGTCAATCATTGCTGAGCCCATTGCACAATTCTATATAGATCCTTATGGACCAAATAGTGTCAACATCAATTGCAGCATCATTGATGAGGATGAATTTACAATGGGGAAGGATTTAAACACCTATCTAGAAAAGGCATTGAACATGTTCTTAGATGAAATATGGGATGATATCCAGTTGGTAGACTCCTTAGAAGGTGTTGAATAAAGAGACTTAGGTGTTTATCTATTGCATGAAGAAAACCAACCCACACCATCCCTCATGAAACCTCAAAAAGACCCCAATGGCATATGGAAATTATTCTTTGATGGTTCAAGGAGTAAACCTAGAGTAGGCATAGGTGTCATGTTGATATCCTCTTCAAATGAAAGGTATTTCTCTTCGTATAGGTTTTAATTCAACTACTCCTGTAATGCTATGAAATATGAAGGCCTCATATATGACCTTCAATGGGATAATAATAGAAAGATCAAGAAATTATAGGTTTATAGAGATAATGAATTGGTTGTACACTAGGTCAGAGGATAAAATGTCACTAAAACCCCTTTGATGATGTCCTAAAAACATAAAGTGTGGGACTTGATTAAGGATTTTGAAGCCTTCAACATCTGATTAGTCTCAAGAGGCCAAAATCAATATGTTGATCGACTAGTACTTATGGGGGCTCATTTTGACATCGCTAATGATTTAAAAAGGACTAAGTTATAACCACATGTGAAGGTGGTGGTGAGATTATCGATGCCAGATAATGAGGCTCACTAGTAAGTCTTTAAGAATGATAAACATATTGTATGTTTCTTATAGTAAGAAGAAAAAAATCTCCATTAACCAAGGGAAGTTATAACATCAGTACGCAGAGTAACTTGTTCAAATAAGGTCCAATAAGCTTCCTAAGGGGATAGTCAACCTAAAATGTCTCTTTCATGAAGGGGACCATATGAGGAGGGATAAAATGATTATGTTAACCAATGAAGAAAACTATGAAAGAGTCTTTATCTTCAAGGATAAACTTCTCAAGCTTGGGAAGGTGAGCAACAAAGTTGAAAAATAAACTTTCATAGGAATATACAGATTTATTCTCTTGAGAATATAAAAACCTAAGGGGATTTGATCCTAAATTGGCTTAACATACCATAGTGCTAGAGGTTGATGTCAAGCTGATCAGGTAGAAGCAAAGGCCCATAAATCCTAAGATTAAAGATCTCATGAGGAAGGAGCTGACTAAGCTTATTGAATCCCTGAATTATCTTTCCAATTGAGCACTCCTCATGGGTAGCCAATCTAGTGCCTATCAGAATGAAAAGTGGAGAGATTAGATTATGTGTGGACTTTAGGGATCTTAATAGGGTCTCATTGAAGGATCACTATGCCCTTCCATCCATGGAGAAACTATTATAAATATTTATTGGTTCAAAATGCTTCTCTCTCTTGGATGGATATTTTAGTTATAACCAAGTACTAGTGAAAGAAGAAGACCAGTACAAGACTACCTTCACCACCAAGTGGGGCACTTTTGCTTATCAAAAGATGCCTTTTGGATTGTCCAATATTGGGGTAACCTTTTAAATGGAAATGGAAATGGCATTATAAGGAATTATAAATCAAATGGTACTGGTTTACTTAGATGATATCATAGTCTTTTCCAAGAATGATAATGAACAAATGAACCATCTGAGGCTGATTTTCTAGAGATACAGAGAGTATGGGATCTCTTTAAATCCCAAAAAATGTGTGTTCTTTGTGTATGAAATCAAACTAATAGGTCATATTGTTTCAAAGGAGGGATTATCCATTGACCCTAATTGATTAAGTGTTATCTTATCCTTATCCTTATTAAATCATAAGAGGGGGATCTAGATCTTCCTTAGGATGATCAACTCTGTAAGAAGGTTCATACCTAGTTTTGTAAACTTGGTCAAGCCTATCACCACCATGCTAAAGAAGATCCAAGTGTTTTTTTGGTCTGATGAAGGTAAGGCAACTTTTGAGGCCATCAAATAGGTCATTTCCCAAGCATCGTCACTCTTAAATCTTGACTTCTCCAAAGGTTTCATCTTATACACCTTTGCTAACATTGATAACATATCAGCTAAGCTGATGTAGAATGGTGAAGGAATGGAGACACCAATTTCCTTTTTTAGTCAAGGTCTAGAAGGATATGAAGAGATGTACACTTTCATTAAGAATCAATTTCTTTCAACCCTAAGAGGCCTCAAGAAGTTTAGGCCAATGTTCTCCAATAGCAGGATCCATCTTATGGTGTCTCATCATAGAATTAGGGATTTCCTCCTTAACAAAGATTTAAATGAGAAGAGAGTAGGCTAGATGACAAAGGTCATGGAATATGACATAGAGATCAAGGTCACCAATCTAGTCAGAGGTAAGATTTTGTGTGAACACATGGTAAATGATCTAAAAGAAGACAAGAAAATTGTTTTGGTAACGCAAAATTACTCACAAGCGGGTGCATTTCAACTTCAAAGGAGCTAGCTTTAAGACATGGCTCACTTCTTCAAAATAGGAAAATTCCCTTAGTGTTTGGATAGAGGCAAGAGAAGGTATTTTAGGCTTCAATAAATACCTTATGCATTATTTTATGGTGTCTTTTTTAGGAAGGACCTCAATGAGGTACTTCTTAGGTGTATTGACGACAACCAAGTGACCAAAGCCATTCCATAATGAACATGTAGGAGGCCATTTTACACCTAGAAAATAGTAGCAAAGGTAATGAGGGCTAGTTATTATTAGACCAATATTTTAAAGGATGCTCATGCATGGATTAGAAAATGCCAAAAGTATGCCCTCTTTATAGGAAAGTAGAAACTAGCAACCTTTTCTCTCAACCCTGTTTAGGTGTAATAACTCTTCATGAAATGGGGGTTAAACTTCATAGGTATGATAAATCCACCATCAAGTGTAAGGCATAAATGGGTGCTCACTATAACTGACTACTTCACTAGGTGGGTGGAAGCTATTGCTTTGAAGGAAGCTAGTGAAAGCGTAGTTATGGACTTTTATGATATCCTTGTGACAAGGTTTAGTGTTACAACCACCATAATCTCAGATAATGGTTTAACATTCCTTGGCATGAAGACAAGTGAGTGGGATCTCAAATTGGGCATCTACCTTAGTACCTCTTCCAACTACTATCCTCAAATAAATGGACTTGCAAAGTCCATAAACAAGAATTTACTGAGGATCATCAGGAGGACCATGAAAGAGAATCAAAAAACATGACACACCAAGCTAAAGAGAGCTAATAGGGTGACTCTTAAAATTATCATTAGTAATTCTCCATATGTTTTTATGTATGGAGGGGAAGATAAATTATCTATCTCCCTTGAGCTACCTACATTAGAATTAGCTCATTAGTTGGAGTTGGTGGAGGATTAACCCATGAATGTGAGGATGATAGAACTCATAGAGATATAAGAAACAAGAGACCTTGCTATGAAAATTATAGAGTCACATCAATCTCAAGTCAAAAGGGATTTTGACAAAAGAGCTATAGTAAGGAGTTATAATGAAGGAGGCCTAGTCCTCAAGTGGGGTTCTAATAAGGCCAAACCAGGTAACCACACCAGATTTGATAAACTATAGATTGGTCCTTATTTGGTCTATGGATGCAAGGAACACAATGCATTTTAGCTTACCCAACTACATGGAGAGGTATTACCCATCCCATTAATGGCATCCATTTAAAGCCTTGTTATTGGAAGTATTACATCCCTTATATCATATTATACAATTATATTAGTTTTTCATGCTTTCCTTTAAGTGCCTTGAGAATTTTTCCCTTTCTATTGTGTGTTCTCTTTTAGTTCCTTGGGAACTTTATTGATTTATCTTCTTTTTTTCTTGTTACTTCATAAGGGGTTCCAAAAAAAAAGGTAGCCTTGTATCAATTTTAGTTCAATCAGGATAAAGACTTGAATCCATATGCCCAAAAGATTAGTTTAAGGCAACCAATATCTTGTATAATAGGCATGCAACCCTAGGATGTTGCCATAAATGTTTCCCAATTTTTGTCCTACATACAAAACTTTGTGCTAAGGGCTAGACATAGATTGAAGAATTGAGAAAAATTCTAGATTAGTCAAATGGCCAAAGGGTTTTGAATAGGTCCTAGATGGAATGGTGGTCAATGTAATCAAGGTCAAGAATAGGTCTATCCAAGCCCAAATTTTTCTTAATTATTTTGAGCCTTCAAAGTCTTGCAAGATCCCTCCTACTAGAATGAGTCAAGCCTATGAGTTAAAAGCTAAGTGCAAAATATTTTATTTAGCTGAGTCTTTATTGGGTTTATTCTAGATTTTTTGAGGCTAAAGGCAATTTTTTTTAGGACTTATAAATCTAAGTGTTGAATAATTTTCTCAAGAAAATTATTTTCACAATTTTCCTGAAGGCTTAATTTCCTCAAGAAAATTATTTCGAAGCAAAAAAGACTAAGTGTTTATTTCTTTTAGAGAATTTATTTCAAGATTTTTGGGGATAAGTATCAGAAATTGTTTCAAATATTTTGTCTAAACCCAAAATCATGAAGTATATTCCCCTCATAATGGGTACAAAGCAAAAATCTCAAAGGGTCATTTCTCGAGAAATTGTCTAAGTAGAAGATCTAAAAGGTTTTTTCTGTAGCAAAGAGGTCATATCCAAAGTTTTGAAGGGTCACTTTTCAAGAAAGTGCCCTAAACCAAAATCCAAAGAGTATTTTTCTCACCAAAATGAACTTAATGTAATTCCCAAAAGGATTCTTATTCAAATCAAAGTATCCTAAACTATTTCCCCAAAGGGTATGTTTTTCAAGAAAAATAGTCCACTTCAAAGAGATCAAAGGGATACTTTTATGGGCAAGTGTCCCCTACATTTTTATCAAAGGGTAGTTTCTCAAAAAAAAATGTTCACTTCAAGGTTTCCATAGGGTATTTTATTTTGAGAAAGGGTTCAATGCACAAGGTTCAAAATAAATAACTATTTCATTTTGAAAGAGAAAGGTCTTAGATGTCCTATAGATTGTCAACTTTTAAGACAATGGACTTGTAATTAGCTTTCAAACAATGGGTCCTAATAAGATAAATGAACCATGATTCATCATAAGTATATGATCCAACATAGCATGATGAATTTAAATTATCAAAAATACCTCCAAGTTAGCATGCAAGTGATAAGTTTCACATTCATGGAACTTGTCAGACAAAGACCCAATGATCATAAGATGGTTAGAGTTAATAATCAAACTTATGATAAGATCTAAAATCTCACACTAAATCGATCAAAAGAGATCCAGTGGAGTAAAAGGACTCAAATGCTATAAAATTCTTAAGGTTTATCGACACAATGATGAGTTAAAGATCAAGAAAGTATGAGAAGATCAACAGAGTGAAAGTCATCCAAAGATGCAAGAAGAAACAAGATGAAGTCAAAGTTTAAAACTTTAATGATTAAATCAAGGTAAAGTTTATGTAAGTTCAAATATATAATTACACATGGGATCTAGGATCTATAAATATAATGGCATGATATTAGTCAAATAACTAGAAAGCTTGAGGGGTCAACACATGGCACAAGTGCATGAAGCTATATATTGACAACAAGATCCTATGGATTAACACACATTCGATAAATAATAGGAGTATGGAAATAGGTGGATCTACAATAGAATCTCATAAAGAAGTGAGGAGCTAACAAATGACACATTTAGAAGGATCATAATCAAGGTCAAGGGCTAATAATCAAAGGTTAAAATCTAATACTGATTGTAACTTAGGTCAAATTATAAGCAAGGTCCTACAGGGATCATCCCATCAAAATTAAAAATCAGCCAAACACCATCTAAAGTATACCTACACTCAAAAAAGCTAAGTAGGGGGCATACATGTGACTATGAAGAGAGGTCTCATCCTTCAACATATAAGTACTTATAACCACCAAGAACAAAGATCAAGCATGGTTATATCAATTTCATGAATATAAGGACTTTATCCTCATGATGAAAGTGGATAAGAGGTGGCATAAAAATATCAGTGCAAAGGGATTTAGGGATTGATAAGTATAGTAGAGCATTTGATTTTGATACAAAGATTTTAAATTTCCTTGCTTAAGAAAATCATGATTTATCACCTACAAGGGGTTTCCTACCTATTATTATTATTATTCTCAACCAATGAGAAGAGCTAAGAGGCTTCTGAGCAAATGAGGTTAACTTTTTGGTAAAGGTTTGGCCTTGATGGGAGGGCAAATGGTTAAAAATTCAAAAAGGTAGCCAAACATTCATTAGGGTATGGTGGTAGCTCAGATAGTAGACTCATATCTCTCTCTTCTCTCCCTTCTCCTATATATCCTTTTCTCTTACCTATTATAAGGGTTCTTAGCTTTTAAAATTTAGGTTTTTTTGTTTTGGAAGCAAGGATACTCATTAAGACTCTTACAAAAATGTGCTCATTTGATATGGTTAGGCCCTATCAAAATATTTTAAGAACTACATTTTAAAGTAATAGGATCAAATCTTTGCCTATCTATTGTCTTTAGTCAATGATTAGTATGTTTGTGTATGGTAAATTTGTGAAGGAGATTCTTCCTAATTTGTTATCTTTCTGCTTGCCTCTTTGAAAGGGTTTTTTAACTAGCTTGTAGGTCTAGACTAGTGTTCAACTTGAAACCTCTTCTATGAAATATTTATGCAACTATTGAGATTATGAGATTGATTAAGTCATAGTTGTCTTTTACTGATCCAGTGTGTGTTCAAACTTATATGAGTGCCTTTTTGACTTTGGTGCATCACCCTTTTATCTTTCTTAATATCCTTAACCATATTTCTTACCCTTTTCCCTATGAAGCATTATTTTAGCATTAGTTTAGGTGAGCATCAAGAGGAAGTTGACCTTATTCAAAGGTTTAACCCCATTATAGGATACCCATAGCATGGGCTTGTCCCAATACTATAGCTTAGTTGGAGAGAGATTAAAGAACCCTCTCTAAGGGTGAAAATTAAGACTATAATAGTTACAAATTTTATAAGTTCACTTATAGATCCTCACAGGGTCAAAATTTTGCATGGACATGAAGTTATTCATACTTGGATCATCCTCTACAAAATTCATATCTTGATGAGCTTTCTATATCAAGATATAAAGCTTCAAAGTTAATACTACATAATAAAATGAGCATGGGGATGTCAAGTTTAAGCTTCATAAAATAGCCATTCAAATTTAAATGTCCAAGATAAATGGTTGGTATTTGATCAAATTAAATCCAATGGTGAGTGGTGATCTGATAGATGTTAGTGGTTCCAAGAAAATCAATAGTGTGTATTTGATCATAGATTCTAGATCAATGATGAGCATCAAGTTAAAAAGTTAGATTGAATGTGTCAATGACAAGTGTCAAGATATCAAGAGTTTGAACATAAATCTAATAGTGTGCAATAATTTCCAAGACCAGTGGGACCAAATAGATTGATGATGTATATGAAAGCTGACAAGGCAAATCCAATAGTGAGTGATGAGTTAACAAGTTAGTGAATCTCAAAGATAAATGGGAAACTACCAAGTGTCATGAGTATGTTAAGCTGTAAAAATATCTATGGCTCACATTTATTCATATAGAGAGATCAATGATGCATATATAAGATAATAAAGTAGATCCAATGATGCATGAGTACGTTAATCAACGGTCAAGATTAAAAGTTGATTATTAATCAAATCAAATATCAATAATGTGTGATCATCGAATAAGATTGAGATTGATGATCAAGATTAAAGGTCAAAAGCCAGGTTAAACTAGAGAAAATATCTCAGCCAACTACATGATTATGACCCCTTTCTCCATTTTTGCATGCTAAAAAAAACTAGTAAGGAATAATTGACACTAGAACAAGATTAAAATGGATTGGTTAAGCTGTTGTAACTATATCAACACTAAGAGGAGATTGTAAAAGATCAACCCAACTATTTTAATGGCTTCAACGTTAAAATATTACTTGAAAATGACTTAATTCTACTTTTATAATAATAATGAGCATCATGTAGTCCAAAAATGGGTTAAAAAGGATTGATTGGTTGTCATGGTTATTTTCTAAAAGCAATCTTAGCATGATGTTCCTTTCTAATTGAATCAATGCTGGATGATCAAAAATCTTGATCATAATAACCCCATCTCCATTCTTTTGGGCATCCTTCCCCATCTCTTTCATCCCTTCTACTATATATAGAGGACCCTCAACCTTGAAATGGATCCCTCTCTTTGGCATGACTAGACTCTACTGAGATTTGTACTATAACACCTCTATAATGCAATAAAGATTAAATTCCTTCATTTACAAAGTTGAATTGAAGTGTGTCTTACTAATTCATTGATCTGGTTAAGTGAATGTGTGTCTTCCTTGCCTATGTTTGAATTCCCTCATGTTCATGAAGTTTTGGCAGCTCTAATAGGTTAAAATAAGTGTATACATAGTATATTGATTGGTTTAGAAGTGGACAAATGCCCTCCCACACCAAGTCAATGGCTAGTTAATGCCTTGTTATGAAATAATGATGTGTAAGGTGATCAAAAAAAGAATTAAGTATTTTTTTAATAGTTTTAAATGCATCCTATAATATGCATTTTACAAATATAAGGATCAAAACATTTTGTGCATCACCTCATTTATACATGCTTTCATGAACTATTGTCAATCGCTCTCCCTTTCCCAAGAAAGAAGCTAGTTTAGGTCTAGTATAGGTGATCAATCCAGAAGGAAGTTAGCCTTCTTTGGAGGTCTAACCCAAGTTTAGGTGACCCATAACCTAGGGTCAATCCCATGTTGGACTAGGTTTGACAAAGAGGACCTGAACAATCCCTTTTCTTAGCTAGGGTGAAATCTAGACCACCAATAGTTCTAGCACACCCAATGGGACCCATTTTATTTAAAGGAACTAAAAATTGGAGCTAAGGAGAAGCATCTACAGTAGCAAAGGAGATCCATCATCATCTAGATCTAAATATTCTTTAAGTTACCAGATAACATTCTCATGTCAAAGGTTACTATAAGGTCAGATAATAAAGGTTTTCCCCTTGAATTCATTGAGCTACTTGTTTCTTATAAGAGTGAAATATTTAATAGGATAAGACCTTATCCTCAAAAGAAATATTCATCCCCTAGTTACCTTATTACCTTAATTAGTATAATCCCCACTACCCAAATGGCTATCAAAAATCAAGTATTTATTCCATTAAATAGAGGTAGTCCATTAAACTTAACCTAGTATAATGATATTCATGTGTCTTCTCTTAAAATCATCCCATTCTTTTCTAAAGAGCATCAAACAACTTCTTTTGAGCACATCCAAGATGTTACCAACCTTTGCTCCATCCATAATGTTATTAAATATAATGTTACTATTAGATTGTTTATTGCTTCCTTAAAGGGAAAAACATTGGAGTGGTATAGAAATCTTACATTGAATTCCATTGCTACCTTGGATGAGATAAGAACATCCCTAGTCAAACAATTTGAGGACAAGTCAAACCACCTATCTTTAGTTGAATAACTAACTAACATAAAGGGAACTCCTCATAAGTTCATGTTTGATTTCAACCTTAGATTCTAAAAGACATGGATTAGAATACCTACTTTTGATCAAACCATCCATTTAATATGTCTTCTTATATTATCTGAGAGCCCTTAATTCTGACGTTAATGTGATGATACAATCCATGGGTGGTAATACCTCACCAAATGCTTATGAGATTACCATAAGAATAGAAAATATTTTGATACAAGTTAGTAAGCTTTCTCCAAGGCCCCCAATTCCTATATTCCTATAGTTTCAATATTTTCCACCCCCTCAAGCCCCTTAGTCTCCATCATTAGCTCATATCCCATCTCCTAAAGCCCACTCCATAATTTTAAACTTAGCAAATCATAATAGTTTACCTTATGAGTCAAGGTTGGTCTTAAAAGTCCCTTGAGATAATGTCTTTTATACCCTAATGATTCCTTGAAATTTTTTTGCCTTGGTACAATTCCTATCTATAAATATGAGCCTTCAAAGATGATCAAGAAATGACTTGAGCAAACCTAGAACAACCATACATCATAAAACATCATGCAAAAATGAACATGTCAATCTAGTTACATATTTTATAAGTTCACGTAGAAATCCTCCCAGGGTCAAAAGGTTGCATGGACATGAAATACTTCATTCCTAGATCATCTTCTGCAAAATTCATATCTTGATGAGCTTGCTATCTCAAGATATAAAGCTTCAAATTTAATACTATAAAATAAAATGGGCATGGGGACATCAAGTTTAAGCTTCATAAACTAACCATTTGAATTTAAATGTCCAAGATCTATAGTTAGCATTAAATAAAATCAAATCTAATAGCAAATAGTGATCTGACAGATGTCAGTGTATTCAATTAAATTAACTATGTGTATTTGATCATACATTCTAGATCAATGATGAACATTAAGTTAAAAAGTCAACATGAATATGTTAATGACAAGTGTCATGATCTTTGGAGTTTGAATATAAATCTAATAGTGTGTGTTAAATGATAAAACTATTGGTCCCAAAGAGATCGATCATGCATATGAAAGCTGATATGTTAGATCTAATGGGGAGTGATGAGTTAACGAGTCAATATATCTCAAAGATAAATGGGAAGCTACCAAGTGTCATGAACACACTAAGCTAGCAGAAGATCTATATCTCACATTCATTTGTATAGAGAGAGATCAATGATGCATGTATAAGCTGACAAAGTAGATCTAATGATGTACAAGAAAGCTAATCAATGATCAAGTTTAAAATTTGATGATTAAGTAAATCAAAGATCGATTGCATGTGATTATAGAATAAGATCAAGGTCAATGGTCAACATTAAAGGTTGAAATCTAGGTCAAACCAAATAAAATATCTCAACCAACTACATGATTATGACCCCTTTCTCCATTTTTACATGCCAAAAAAAACTAGTGAGGATCAATCGATGCTAGAACAAGATCGAAATGGATTAGTTAAGATGTTGTAACCATATCAATGTTGAGAGGAGATTGAAAAATATTGACCCAACTATTGTATCAACTTTGATGTTGGAATTATACTTTAAAATGACTTGATTCTACCATTATAATCATAAGGAGCATCATACAAGCCATAAATGGGTTAAAAAGGACTAATATGGTTTTCATGGCCATTTTCTAGAAGCAGTATTAGCATGATGATCCTTTCTAACTAGATCAACATTAGATGATCAAAAATATTTTTCATAATGACCCCTTCTCCATTCTTATGGGCATCCTTCCCCATTTTTTAATCCCTTATACTATATATAGAGGCTTATAAGCTTTTAAATGGATCCCTCTCTTTGATATGACTAGACTCTGCTAAGATTTGTATTGTAACACCTTTATAATGCAATAAAGACTAAATTATTTCATTTGTAAAGATAAATTAAAGTGTCTTACTAATTCATTGATGTGGTCAAGTGAATGTGTCTTCTTTACCTATATCTAAATTCCCTCACCTTCATGAAGCCTTGGTATCTCTCATATGTTATAATAAGAGTATACATAGTTTATTTATTGGTTTGGAAGTGGACAACTACCCTCCTATACTAGGTCAATGGCTAGTTCATGCCTTGTTGTGAAATACTAATGTAGAAGGTGATCAAATAATGAATGAAGTGTTTTTTAATAGTCTTAAATGCATCTTATAATGTGTCTTGTGTAAGTATAAGGATCAAAAAATTTGGTGCATTACCTCATTTTTACATGCTTTTATGAATTATTGTGAATCTCTCTCCCTTTCCCAAGTAAGAAGTTAGTTTAGGTCTAGTATAGGTGATAGATCCAAAAGGAATTCAACCTTCTACAAAGGTCTAACCTAAGTTTAGGTGACCCACAACCTAGGGTATGTCCCATGTTGGACTAGGTTTGAGAAAGAGAAACAATCACCTTTCTTAGCTAGGGTATAATCTAGACTACCAACAATTTTGGCATGCCTGGTGGGACACATTTTATTTAAAGGAACTAAAACTTGGAACTAAGGATAAGAATCTATAATATCAAAGGAGATCCATCGTCATCTAAATCTAAAGATTCTATAAGTTTCTAGATAACATTTTCATTCCATAGGTTACTACAAAGTCATCTAGTAAAGGTATTCCCATTGAATTCATAGAGCTACCTATTATTTCTTATAAGAGAGAAATATTTAATAGGACAGGACCTTATCCCCAAAAGCAATATTCATCCCCTAGTCATACTATTACCTTAATTAGTGTAATCCCTACTACCTAAATAGATATCATAAATCAAGTATTTGTTCTAGTTAATAGAGGTAGTCCATTAAAATTATCTTAGTATGATGATATTCATATGTATTCTCTTAAAAGCATCCCATTATTTTTTGGAGAACATTAAACAATTGATACTGAGCATATCCAATATGTTTCCAACCTTTTCTCCATCCATAATGTTGTTAAAGATAATGTTGTTTTGAGTTTGCTTATTGCTTCTTTAAAGGGAAAAGCATTGGAGTGGTATAGAAATATTCCTCTAAATTTTATTGCTACTTGGGATGAGTTAGGAGTATCCCTAGTCAGATAATTTGAGGACAAGTCAAACCACCTATATTTAGTTGAACAACTGACTAATATAAAGAGAGCTCCTCATGAGTTCATATCTAATTTCAACCTCAAATTCTAAAATACATGGAATATAATACATACATTGATCAGGCCATCCCCTGAATATGCCTTTTTATATTATCTAAGATCCCTTAATTCTAACATTAGTGTGATGATACAGTCCATGGGTGGTAATACCTTGCCAAATACTTATAAGATTACCATAAGAGCAGAGAATAATTTGATACAAGCTAGTAATCTTTCTCTAAGGCCCCTAATTCCTATATTCCTAGAGTTTCAATCTTTTACACCCCCTCTAGCCCCTCAGTCTCCATCATTATCTCCTATCCCACCTCCTAAATCCCAAGTTGTAGCTAATTTTGATTAGGCTAGTGAGATTGGGGGATTGAAAAGTCTATTACAGTCTTTTAGGAATGAAATAGTTCACCTAAAAAGATAATAATACTAGGGTAAGCCTTATCAACAACAAAATCAGACCTCCTATCAGTCTTTCAAAGATCAAAATCCTCTTTATCAAGGATTCAGAGAAAATAGACCACCCTACCAATCACAAAGAGCCATAGTCCCATATAAAACATATGCATCTATTAAACCTAATGCACCTTAAATTTCAAAAAAATATGTTCCCATAAAACCACAAAATAATTTGATGCATGACTTAGATTAATAACTCTCCAACCTTAATGATATTCAGAACCAAGGCTTGGTGTTGTAGAACATTATTATGCCATAAATGACATAAGAAGAATTTTCTCTTCAAAGATGTCAATATCAAGAGACAAATTTGGTACCCCAAAGAGAGGATCAACAAGTTTAAAGGCAACCTGATACCATTAATGTAAATTGGCAAATGGATGATTATGTTGCATTTAATCATGGTGGTGAGACTAGCAGTTCAAGTGGTCAAGTTACAGTTGTAACTAGAGCTAAAAGAAGAGATATTGAAGCTCAAGATGTGACTAATGATCTAAGTACTCCTAATTTTGTTTCTAAAAGTACCAGATATTAAATTATTACCCCTACAACACAATAAAAATAGAATGTAGAGGCTAAGAAGGTCCCCCAAATACCTTTAGTTCATGAACAACTAGTGGTTTAAAAGGTACAACCAAAAGTTAGTGGAACTTCAATTAGCATAGTGGATCAAATGAAGAAGACCAATGTTAGAATTATCATGTGGGATTCCTTTAATATTCAATAATAAAAGGATATGCTCATCCAAGAGCTTTTAGGTCTTAAGGTGTATTGAGAGCCAGTTGAGAAACAAGGAGTTGTCCTACCTAATTCAGACTAGCCAATGAAGCATCAAGTATAAAAAGTACAAAAAATGGAAAAAAAGGAAAAATATAAGGTAAGTCTAAGGTAATTAGAATTAAAATCATCCCTATTACCTCTCTTTGATAGTTGGTGACTATCTATTTCATAACTGTATGGTGGATAGTGGAGCCAATAACACTATCATGCCCAAGCAAATTACATACAAGCTTGGTATTGTCTATGAACCAAATGATAAAGGGGTATGTTGTAGTTATGGTGGACTTGCCCCCTATTTTTCCATGTGCCTATGACGGGAGTTTACTTCAAATATTGGAGGATATTTATTAGCTAAGAGGACATATTTGATGTTTAATACTAGGTATGGTACCATTTTAACCATACATTATGAACCTATCACATGATTCCATTTAGAACCATAAATGCCAAGTGTTGTGAACACCAATTGCCTCATCTCAGATGAGATGATAGAAGATAGTATAAAAGAAATTGAATCACTTTTAGATGGGGTTCCAAATTTTTTCCTTGATGAGCAGGCCTATAAATCACATGAATATGATCTTTATAAGCTAATTTAAGAATAAGGATTTGGTATTTATTGCTCGTATGAGAAAGATGCACTAATTCTAGCCTTGATGAAGGATGATGAGTCTGCTGATGGTCTTTGGAAATTATACTTTGATAGATCAATGAATAAGCATGGTACTAGGGCTGGAATGATGTTGATTTTTCCAAAAAATCAAAGGTACTTCTCATCTATTAAGTTTCAATTTGGTCTTTCAAACAATGCTATAAAATATGAGGCACTTATTCATGGTTTACAATGGGCTAGGAAGATGAGAGTCAACACCTTATAAGTCTTTGGTGATAGTGAAATTCTATTTCACCAAGTGATTTGGATTAATGTATATAAAAAACCATTGCTTAAATCTTATAAGCATAGGGTATGGGACTTAACTAAAGAATTTTAGGCCTTAAAACATTCAGGCAATACTAAGAGATGAAAACAAGCATGCAAATAGGATGGATACCATTGGGGCATAATTTTGTATCCTAAATAATGTAAGAAATGAAAAGGTCTAGTCACACATTAAGGTGTTTGTAAGGCCTTCTATCCTAGATAATAATGATAATTGGCAAGTGTTTGAATATGATAATCAAATTGTTAGATTACTACAAGAAGAGGCTGAGTTTTCCTAAAGAAACCAGTTAAAGGACTTACAATAGTATGGTGATCAAATTGTGAAACTGAAAAAAATAAATTACCCAAGGGATTGGTCACACTTGAAAACATATTTAGTGGTGATGATGAGTTGAGGAAAGAGAAGTCAACCTTGTCAACAAAGGAAGAACATTATGCCAATGTGGAAGTTGCACCTAATAAAAACCTAAAGTTAGGAAAAGTATGCACTTCTTCAGGGAAGGAAGCTTTAATTAAGTTATGTTCAAGATTTGCTGATGTATTTGCATGGAAATATAGTGATCTCAAGGGATTTGACCCAAGTCTACCTCAACACACCATTAAGATAAAGACAAAGGCCTATTAATCTTAAGCTTGAGCCTTTGATGAAAGTTGAACTTCATAAGCTCATTGAGTTAGTTATTATATTTCCAATCAATCAC
This sequence comes from Torreya grandis, assembly GCA_037957365.1. Lineage (NCBI taxonomy): Eukaryota > Viridiplantae > Streptophyta > Pinopsida > Cupressales > Taxaceae > Torreya > Torreya grandis. The sequence goes on from JARHVA010002214.1 coordinate 1,143,112, forward strand.
TCAACTTGGGTGGTAAACCCTGTTCTAGTATGGAAAATGAATGGTGTAATTAGATTGTGTGTTGACTTTTGTGACTTAAATAAGGTTTCTCTTAAAGACCACTATCCACTGCCATCTATGGAACATATTTTATAGTTGGTTGTAGGTTAAAAAAGATTATCTTTATTGGATGGATATAGTGGTTATAATTATATTTTAGTTAAGGAAGAGGACCAATTCAAGATAGCCTTCACCACAAAATGGGGAACATTTTCATATATAAAGATGCCCTTTGGTCTATCCAATGCTAGAGAAACCTTTTATAGAGCCAAGGATATGGCATTTTAGGGCCTTCTCAATAAGTTTGTGTTGGTCTATTTATATGATATAATGTTGTTTTCAAAGAATGAAAGTGATCATATGGTTCACCTTGAGAGAGTGTTTGAAAGGTGTAAGCAATTTGGGGTATCTCTGAATCCTAAAAAGTGTCTTCTTAGTTCATAAAGGTAAGATTCTTGGATATATAGTTTCAAAACATGGTTTAAGAATATATCCTAAAAGGATAGCTTTAATTATTTCACTTTCCTTTCCTAAGCACAAAATAACCTTACAAAGTTTCTTAGGGGAGATCAATTTTATCAAAAGATTGACAATATTGTTTAGATTGGTAACTTACTTAAGGAACTCTTTCATCATATGTCATGTCCCCAATTCAGTATAATTTAACAAACTAGGGGTTTGCTAACAAACCATAACAACAAAAACCAAACCCTTCCCCTAATCGTATGTCAATTTGAATTAATGATAATTAAAACCTAATCAGAAATAACAAAAAAAATTGATAATGAATAGATAAGGCATCATATACCAAACATTTGTTATCATTCAAACATTCTAAATTTTATCCAAAGTAAATCCCTCAAACTCTAATGTTTCCATGCCAATTAGAACCATCAAATATTATGAAAATTAATAAATTGGTATATCCTTTCTAAAACTATAGCTAGGGGTTGGCCAGCCCAACTATCCCTTAGAAATTAGAGCCTAGGAGAGGGTTGTCCTGTTGCTCATAGGGTAAACTATCATCACCAAATCCAATAGTAAATTAATTTTAATATTTATTTACAAATTCCATAAAATAAGAATAAAAAATTTACCACTTTACCCCTACTTTCCATGACAAATAATATAGGAAATTATATAAAAATTATGAGAACATTCCTTGAATGTGTAAATAGAAATGGGGACATAAATGAGCATATAAAATCAACATTCAGGGAAGGAAGTCTCCACCTTCCTAATATATTTTTGTTTCCCTTAATATCTAGTTTCCTTGGGTGAAACCCTCACAAACCTACAAACTTTGTTATAAATCAAGTCACTACCCTCATACAAATGTTTTCCACTCTTTACTTGCCTTGTTCCATCCCAAATGGGTTCACTTATATGAGAAGGAGGTTACTAACCTATCAAGGTAGTTCGCTACCCTTTTGGGGCCTTCCCAAACCATAATTCACTACCCAAATGTGTTCCTAGATTTCCAAGGTATTCAATTCACCTTTTCACAATGGTGGTGTTGTACAACACCTTTAGAAGAATTATTCAACTCAATGGTATCCCCTTTGTGAGGTTACCTAGAGGAAAATTAAGTTTTTCATCTTCACTTTCAATACTTTCAAGATTTTTTTCTTCAAAGCTAATAAGTAAGATTTTCCATTCTCAACTTTCAAATTCAATATCATCACACAAGCATACCTTTCAAATGATAAGTTACTTTATTTTTATGTCCCTCTTGAGAATATAACTCTTCCTTTCAAGAATTTAAAAGGATATTCTTATAATTCTCCACTTGACCCTTAAGCGCCCATGACCCTCAAAAGGTCCCAACTCAAGTGAAAAGCAAATTAAACTATTATTACTTTATTTTAAGTATTTATAAATACTTTTTATTTTAGTAATAATACCATTTTAATTTCAAAAATGGGGACATTACAATCCTCCCTACCCAAAATTTCTTGTCGTCAAGCAATTATAATATTTACGGAGGTGTCCCAATATACCTTATTATGCAGTGTCCAACTATAACCTCTTCCTATGGGAGAGAAGCTCCAAATAGATCCCTTATACCTCTATACCTATGTTTTGGGGTCTACCCCCAAGTGTTGTAAGTATCATAGCAACCCTCCAAAGGCTGCTCATATTCCCAATTTATCAACCGATGCATTACCAAGTTATATTTTGGAAAGCTCTTCACCCATACATCTCTAATAGGCACAAACATGCTCCTACCAAGTGTGTCATTTGACCAAGAGCCATCAAAATAAATGCAAGTGAAAATTAATACTTTGTTGTCCCATATGAAAAGGCCCATGTGATTTCCCTTCATTAAGGGCATACTACCTTGGTCATTATCCAATAAGTCATGTGGACCTCTCATGTGCCATGGATAACTAGTCCAAACTTGCATACAAGGAATGTCATTGAATTCAATTAAAAACACACCTTGAGAAGAGAAGTCATAAAAATGCAAGCCACCTTGTATGAATCTCCTCATATGTGCCATGTGTTCTTCTACTAGCTGCCGCTTGTCAACATCTTCAAATATGCATGAAGCACAATGAGAATCTAACAAGCATTCAAAATCATTAAGGATATAGTGATGTACCTTCCTTATACTTTCCCACCTTTTATCATACATCAGGTGCTTCCCATCATGATTATTTCTATAATTCCCAAAAATATGGAATTGGTCAATAAATCATATTCTTCCCTTTTATATTATTGTTTATGCACCTTTAATTCTGATTTTCTTGGATGATAAAAATCAGAATTTATATATGCATCTCCCTTACCCATTCTTATTTGGAACATGCTCCAATTTACCATTCTTTCAACCATACATGGTGGATGGAATTGTTTACTTGGATCAGAGATTTCTGAATAATAAAAATCAGACTTTGTATGCATATATTTAGAGTGGCTCGATCTCTTTCTAGATGAAATTGGAGGGTTTCTGTCACCCCCAATGGGTTTCTCACATTCATAAATCAGCTCATTGTTTGCCTCGCTCTTGATCTATGTAAGTGATCTCCTAACTAAACCTACACAAGGAACAAACAAGTTAGAAAAATATATGGTGTTTAATAACACCCTTGTGATCCTTTGACCAAGATTTACCATCATGATCCCCACAAGTGCTTGGAATAACCTTTTTAGCTCCAAATTTTTTGAGACAAAAAATGCAGATTTTCATGTGTGTTTTTAGACTTATTCCCCAATTGTAGCATGTTCACAACATATATTTTGAAGAGAACCGAAGGTGGTATATGTAGTGAATCATACTAAAATTTTTTTGAGTGACTTTGTGACCAAAATTCCTTCATTAACTTACCTCTTTCCATGTTGTCCATCACTTGGGCCTTTGCCCATTCCAAGAGGGGTGTCAAGCCCTCATTTATGCCTCCAAAATTATGCACATACCTTGGCATAGAGGCATACCCATATCAATTTATGGATTTACCTTTCCAATCAAGTGTTCTATCCTAATTTCCTCTCCATTAAACACAAAAATTGGGATTATGCTCACTTACCATAGATGTAGGGGACTAAACTTTCATTGAGGCCATTGGTTGCCTATGTTCAAAAAGTGTAGCCCCTTATCCATTTCTCTCATACAAGTGTGAAGTTAAGTAATAGTGAATTAAATGTTTAAAACTCACCAAGAGTAGTGTTGTTTCATGTGCTCAAAATTCACCTCTTCCTCATATAAAATATGCCCCTCAATGTTGGCATCTTCAAAATTTATGAGTAGCTAGAAGTACGCAACAAAAATAGTCACATTACCCATGTGAAATGTCTATATAAATGTCATGAAAACTAAATTTTATGATTGAGAAAAATCATAAATAATTAATGAAATATTTCCCTTTGGTTTGGGTGATACAATGCCCCAAAAATCAATGATAGCTAGTTGTATCAAAACACTCCACTCATAAATGTCAATGGCAAAAATTTTAGTCTTCTTATCAAAAATTCTAGATCTCTTTTTTGGTTGTAGTATGCAATTAATTTTTCCCTTGTCATGGGCCAACAACCAAAAATGTGGTAAATAAATTTTATACCCTTCTAGAAAGTGAGGGGAGAAAAAATCTTCTAGATCATTCCTTATAACTGACTGCTCACAACTTGTGACTTTACCCCATCCATGAGGGTTATTATGCCTTCCCTCATGCACTCAACTTCATTCCTTGTCATGCTAAGTGATTTCACTAATGAACCTATATCCCATATACATGAGGGGTGTTTTTCATGTTTTTTCCTTGAACTTACTTAGAAGGCTTATTTTTCTCCTTGAGTGTCCCTTACCCCCACTTCAATGTTAGCACAAGTTTTGAAACCAAGGTAATGAGAGAACCAATAATGAAGAGAAAACATCAATTGATTACCAAGTTGACAACTCAATTATTTACTCATTAAAACATCTAATTTTCTTTCCTTTAGATGCAAGGTGAATCCTTATTGGCATCACTCATTTAATGGCCCTCTCTACCTTGTCTCTTCTTATTAGGATATGTGGTTCCTTTATAATACATACAAATAAGTGTTTCTTCTAAGCTCCCTCTTGCAATCTGAAAGTAGACAAGGAAAATGCTGTATTAAAAGAAATGATATAAGAATTTTCTTTCTTGGCATACCCTTATATAATTATGTCCTTGTTCATTATTTCTTCTTTCCCTTTTAATGGCTCATGAAGTTGTTGAAAAACTTCCCTTTGCCTTAACCTTGAAAGTTCTGATTCTTTTACTACTTGATGATTAAGGAAAACAAGGTATTTCAATGATAGTTTCCTTGAAAAACTTAGATTTTATGTAATTAATAATTTATTTTTGCATCTACATAAGTGCCCTGATCCCATCCATGATATGATGATAGTGGTGGCTACATTCCTCTATATTCACAAATAGGTTTTTTTCTATTACATTATGATCATTATGGAGTAAGTTCATTTCAACTACATTAGAGAACATGTTAGCAACGCTATGAGTATGTGTTATATCAAAAATATTTCTCCTCCCTATTGAAAACCTTGGGTCAAAGAATAGATGTTTCATGTGTTGTCTAAGGTCATCGACAACAACATTGTTTAGCTCCTTTGAAGCCTTCCATAAATGCTTCATCCATAAGTGCATATGTGGGAATTGAGTTTCCCTATTCAAAAATTCCAAAAGTACACCTTGATTGCTTTTTCCATCTTTTTGGACCTTATTCTTTTCCATCAATTTGTCCACCACCACCCTTTCATGATCTTTATTATTCATTTTTTGCAATGATTTTATTCAAAGGATGATTTTTAGGTTCTGAGAGAGGCTTGCAATTAGGATTTAGAGAAAAGGGAGGATTAATTGTAAGTTAAACCTTCACACATCACTTTAAGAGGTGGTGTGTGGAGAATTGAAAGCCTTGATTCCCAATGATGACTCCAAAGATTTCACTTGTGCAGCTTGCTTATGAATGGTTTTTTTTAGTCCTCTATTTCCCCTCTTTTTTCAATTATATCATTTATCCCTTTTTTATTTTTTCATATTTTTAAGGATAGCTCTTGGGTAGATGTGAATGTGTCTTGGAGAATAATCCTTGTGCATCATTAACCAAAAGTTTCCTAATATCCTAAGGAAAATTGTTTTCCAAAATTGATCCTTAGGTTCAGATGAAACCAAAATATTTACCTCTTTATTAGGATTTTTGTCAACTGCCTAATCTAATTCTCGCTTAATGTGCTAGAAAATGACTTCCTCTAATTGTTTTGCCAGTGATTTATCTTCATCAATCAAAGCTTTCAGTCTCTAGGATGAAACCTTACCATCTTTCTTTTAATTTATCAAAATTTGAGAATCACCTTCCATCACTAGCTTTTTCCATCCTTGAATGATAGGGGTTTGAATTCCTTTAGGCATTGGCCAATCTTTCTACCTGATTATTAATGTCTTCCTAATATCTAGGGAAAACATCAAAATTGGTTGCCCTCTATCATCACATAAATTGCATGCTCTCCCTAGTGGGCCTAAATTCCCTTTAGTTTCCCCATCAAACTTAAGTTTGATGAATCAACCCAAAGGGGAAAACCAACCCTCACAAATTTTTTGACACATCACTTGCCCAACCCCATTATCAGGTTTTTTTTTCATCATGTTGTTTTCTTATTAATACTAACAACATGAACTTCCTAGTGGTGTTTATGAACCTCCTTGCTTGAGTATTTGCTAACATTATCAATCAAGTAATATTTTTTCTCATTTGTTGAAATAGTGCATTCATATTGAAGTTACCAAATACAACCTCACAACCGTGAAGAGATGCTACATCACACCAAATCTATTAAATACATAGGTATATGTGGCAAACTTGAATATTTATTGATGGGTAACTTAATCCATTTTGACTACTTGAGTCATGTAAGGTAGTCACCACATATATTTTTATTCATATTATAACATGAAAGAATTATTCTATCCCCATTTAGTCACACCTTTACAACTTGCAATGTGTGTTGAATTTGGGTTAGCTTGAGCCAAGAGTATCCATTTATTATTGGAAACTTCATTAGTCAAGATTATTTGGGTGAAACTCTATATGAAGTCTTTTGTTTAGTGTTTTGACATGAACACATATGGGTTTACTACAACCCTCTTGTTTTAGTCCTTCCTAATGAAAACTAGTGTACGGGTTACCAAAGCCTTCCAAAGACACAAAAATTTAAACAAGCTAACTAAAAATAGAATCTAATTCTAAAACTAATCTAACTTATTTACTTACATTAGCGAGATTGAATTAAACAATATCTTATCCTTTTCTACTTGAATATCTTATTCCTTTTAGAAAGAATTTAACTTTAGAAGAGGTTTTCTTTGATCAACCAATGATTATTGGGAAATAAACTTTGATACAATAAACAAACATAAAGGAGAGTTTTGCTAATGTGAATCTATCATACACAAAGACTATGAGAAGCACACATAGATAAAGAGAATTTCACTTAGGAAAATTATTGCAGCTAAAAACCAAGCACAATAACCTTATTGAATTATAAATAAAATTAAACATCTTATGATGTTAAAATCAAGTATCAAGGTTCTATAAACATCTATTTGACTATTTGTATTAAGCATCCAACAACCTTTGTTACATATATCCTATGTATCACTAATCACTTTCCTCCTTAGAATAATAATGTCTTATAATAGACACTTCACTTGTAGCATTTGCATTACAAAAGAATCTGCATGCACCAATTATGGCCCCAAGTGAACAACATGTCACTCTCCTTAACATGACCATGTCAGAGTGCCACCAAGACATTGTTTAACACTTATTTAGTTTAAGAGATGTAGTTATACAAGTGTTTTAAACATGTCCTAATAACTTATCATTACTTTGTATTTTACACAAATCTATGCAGCACCTTATTACAACTCAACCACTGAGCACCACTTCAAAATATCCTCAAGTGCACTTGAAACTCAAAAAAATACCTTACACAACTCTACCAACATTCTTGCATGCTAACAACCTTGTGCAATTGCCAAAGGAAATCTCCTTGTAAGACTGTGCAATCATCCTAACTTGCTCAACAAACTTATGCAATCAAGTACTTTCACAATGAACCTATACAATCAAGTACTTATACAAAACACCTAGTACAATAACTAACTTGATCAGTATTTCACAAATGTATGTAAAGTTGAAACATTTTTCAATAATCTCCCACTTGTTGAACACTTTGCATAATAGAGTATATCCTCATCCTTTAACAACTTTAGGTAGCCAAACCCATCTCTTTTGTGCTCCAAGAAAACTTCTCAATAATTATTGCCTTAGTCAATGAATATCCACCATTTTCCTTTATGTCCACCTTCTCCAAAGATACATTTCCCTCAAAAAATGATATCACATACCAATTTTATTTGTCCAAGAATGATACTTAGGGTTATTTGCTAGACAAACTGTACTTTGACTATCATAACTTATCTTCATTGCTTCCTACTTAAACCCAATGGTAAAACATAACCTTTGAAACCACATCACTTCCTTGCTTACATGAGTATCTTAGATATATATAACTTCAGTGGTCGATATGGCCATACTAGCCTATCATTTTCTCATCCAACTTACTAATCCACCAAACAAGTTTAAGACATAAGCACTAGTAGACCTACAACAATCAAGATCTCTAAGCCAATCAGAATCCACAAATATCAGTAGACTCAAGGTCTTTCTTCAATTAAATGTACCCTAATAGGAGATATCATGATCAAACATTCTTCATAGATATTTGAAGATCCTCTTCACCACTACCCAATGATCCTTTCTTGGATTGGACATGAATTTTCTAACTAATCCCATTACTTGTATAATGTCAGATATCATATAGATCATTGCATATATTAGGGTTCTCACTAGACTTGTATATAAGACCTAAGACATGTCCTCTAACTCCTCCTGAGTATTTGGACATTGTGCAATTGATATCTTCTAAGCAATTAGTAAAGGGGTGCATATTGGTTTGTTGCCCTACATCCTGAACCTTTCCAATACTATCTCAATATACTTCATATGGTCTAATGAGGGATTCTTGTTTGCATTATCTCGTTTGATTTCCATTCCCAAGATAAATTTCATAGCACTAAGATCTTTTATGTTGAGCAATGCAAATAATTGAGGCTTCACCTACTTTATCAATCCCATGTCATTTCCAATTAGTAGCATGTCATACACATAGAGGAATATGAAGACAAAATGATCACCGTCTTCTTTGTTTACCCTTTGTGTTACTAATTGCTAGAAAACTAAGATAAATTACAAATTGTTTTATAGGTAAAACTCATAAAAGGTATAAAAATGGCCATGTAAGAGTGATTTCATTTATTCACATGTTACAATAATACATGGTTCCTTTTCAAAATTAAAACTATAATATCTCTTAAATAGAAAAACTAAAACTCCTATATATCACTTCAAAAACACATAAATCACCTATTCATGAAAAATTCTAGAAGGATTTAAATAAACTAGATTTTATTTTATCTTAACTTTTAATGTTCATTCCATTTTGTAGTACTTTGTTGTGGTATGAAACAATTTCAAAAAAATATATGTTGCTTCTTTCAACCCAAATGCCTTTGTATTCATATGAGGTTATTGGGGTTTGATATGCACTAAGACCTAAGTTTCAAGATAGATGTCTTGGATATTCATCATCATATAGATTTTCTCCTTGATAAATTTTTAAAAATTAAAAAACCTTGCATTCAATTTTTTGATGATTTTGAAGCATGCACTTTTGAAAATCTTGTTTGGATTGGTAACTTACTTAAGGAGATATTTCATTGTAGTGAAACTAGTAGGTTATTTTGCCTTCTAACTATCCCTCATAATTCTTCCTCCTTTTTAAGCATAAAGAGGTCTCTTCTAAGGTGACTATGATTGAGGTCAAGAATCCATCAAACTAACAAGGTTAGGGATAAGAAAGATGATAAACAAAATGTAGACACCAAGTCAGCGAAAGAAATAAAAACATTCCATGCAAACACCAAGAATGGTTAGTAGATGTAGCCTCAAGTAGTAAAAGTAAGGGAAGAGAGATAAGTAGTCAAACATAAATAATAGTCAATGGGGGTTAATATATAGTATAAGGATAATGTTTCAAAATGACCAACAAAGTAGGATGCCAAGAAAGGAAAGGCATTGCTTGAAGCCCAAACACTAAAAACTAACACCAAGGAGACTAAATCATCACCTTCAACATGCTCACCATCAATCTACATTGAATGTAACTAGAAAGAGAAAATCACCACATTTTTTTGACACCCATTTGTTGACTTCCTCCATTTATGAGGGAATGGATGAAATCCTCTAAAAGAAAACCACACCCAACAATGAAGGAAAACAATGTGTCGTGACTGAACATAAAATAACAAACTATTACCCATAAAAGTTGCATCAAATAAATTTTTGGCATAAAATTAGACTCCACTTAAATCATGCTATGAATTTTAACCAAATATAAAGGACTTCTACACCACATGCAACCACTTTCCTTATCTATCATGAGATTGGGAAAGCCAAATGACCACCAAACAAGTTTGAATTTTAATATAAATTGGAAAAAAATTATCTCCTTTAATGCATGATGAATTGAGACCAATGTCACCCTTGGAAAATTTATACATTATCTAAAAAAATAGAGTAAGGCAAGGAAGTTTGACGAGATTTAAAAAGATGAGAAAATTTCCGCACATAATTTCTCATAAAAGTTAATGATCTTCCTCCATCTCATTTTTGTTGATATGTTCATTTGTCCTTCTATAACCTATTATAAAAAAACAATTAAAAAATAATTTGTTAGATCATATTATTAAATTAATATCTTCTAAAATATTGCTTCCAATTCCCATCTTCAACATTAAATTGTTAAACCATTTTCTTCTTAAAGTTAAGAAACCTTCTTGATTTCCCTTTCCCCTAAAGACACCCCATGGTTTTCTAATGAATTTATGGCTTTGTTCCCTTCTCAAAAGTAGTGTTGGAAATAAGTTTCACTTAAATATTTTTAATTACCAAACTTCTTCAAAAATACTACTCTACCTCCAACTATTATAATTTCCTTTGGTTATTGCCTCAATTATGGGTTTAGAATATCCAATTGTTATAATTTTATTTGGTTATTGTCTCAATTATGGGATTAGAACCTCTATCTATTACATTTTCCTTTGGTCATGGATACTTATTATTTTCATTTTTACTCTCTCTAGTTCAATTCAATCATCTTATCCCTCATATGCCTTCAAATGCTTGAAGGGAGTGTAGAGGGAGCTTTGAAGTATACTATAGGAGGACTCAACAAAAATTGTAAAAAGAAAAGAGATATTGTTGAGAAATAACCTTTATGTTGAGGAGAAACCACATTGCCAAAATTTCAAATCAAATAGGATTATCAAAACTTGGAGTTGCATGCACTATTATAAGTTTACACCTCCAATGGAGGTTTGCATATAAAAGTCAAGTTGTCTATAAACTACTATCAAAGAATTGTTATGCCATGCAAGTAACAATCCCACAAGAAGCTTAGATATGATAAATATTACAAATTAATTGAAATGCTAGTTTGTATTTAGTACATGTCATTTTAAATTGAATTAGTCATCACATAGGCCAATTCCTAAACAAACCCTTCACACTATGAGGACACATATTGAATTGAAATACATGGTATCTGGGTTATGTTTTTTTACTGAGAGAAATTATATACCACCTAAGTATATTTCACTAGATGCAAAAAATAATGTAGATCATCAATACCTAGGTTTAACCATTCTTAGATAAATGTGGCCATGTCAAACATGTAAAAGTTTAATAAGGATTCCTCATTTGTAATTCTACCAAAAAATACAAATTGGTGTGTGAAGGAGTGCTCAATCAGTAAGAGGTTTTCTTCATCTCATTAAAATATGAATACCCATTTTACAAAATAACATCATTGTTAAATACCCACATATATCAAACCATCTCTAATCATTTTCATGCTCAAATAAATGTGCATGGGATAATAAAATATCATTGAGAGTGAAAATGAAAGGTGGGAAATATTGTGTAGTGGTGTAGAGTAAGTCTTCATTCCTAAACTACTTCACTGCCTAGATCTAACCAATAATTCAATCTTCATAGAAAAGTAATAATGTGTGTGTGTGTGTGTGTGTGTGTGTGTGTGTGTGTGTGTGTGTGTGTGTGTGTGTGTGTGTGTGTGTGTGTGTGTGTGTGTGTGTGTGTGTGTGTGTGTGTGTATTATGTGTATTTTAAATTTCTAGTATTTAACAACAAAAAAGGGTAGGGGACATATTTTTCTTTTAGTTTATACACTTCATACCCAAAAGAGAAAATTTTCAAAAATTCAAATTTATTCTAAAAAAATTACCTCTGCCTCCTCATCACTTGATGATTGAGGACAACAAGGTATTTCAATGATAGATTACTTGGAGAATTTGGAGTTTATTTGATCAATAATTTATTTTTGCCTCTGTATAAATGCCCCAATTGCATCCATGATATGATGCTAGTGGTGTCTACATTCCTCTGTAGTCACAAACAAGTTTTTTCTATTTCATTATGATCATTGTGGAGTAAGTTCATTCCAAATGCATTAGACAACATGTTAGCAACGCTGAGAGCCTTTGTTATATCAAAAAATATATATTTTCCCTTTTGATAGCCTTGGGTTAAAGAATAAATGTTTCATGTGTTGGCTAAGGTCATCGATAACAACATTTTTTAGTTCCTTCCTAGCCTTCCATAAATTCTTCATTTGTAAGTGCATATGTGGGCATTGAGTTTCCATATTCAAAAATACCAATATTACACCTTGATTGCTTTTTCCATCTTTTTGGACATTGTTCTTTTCCATCAATTTGTCCACTACCACCCTTTCATGAGATTTATTCTTCATTATTTGCAATGTTTCTATTCAAAGGATGAATTGTAATTTTTGAGAGAGGCTTGCAATTAGGATTTAAAGAAGAGGGAGTATTAATTTCAATTTAAACCTTCACACATCACTTTGAGAGGTGGTGTGTGGAGAAATGAAATCCCTACTTCCCAATGATGATTCCAAAGATTTCACTTATGTAACCTGCTTATGAATGGTTTTTTATTAGTCCTCCATTTCCCCTTTTTATCAATTATATCATTTCCCCCTTTTTTGTTTTTTCATATTTTTAAGGGTGGATCTTGGGTAGACTTGAAGGTGTCTTGGAGAAGAATCCTTATGCATCCTTAACCAAAATTTTCCTAATATCTTAAGGAAAATTATTTTCCAAAATTGATCCTTAGGTTTAGATGAAGCCAACATATTTATCTCTTTGTCAGGATTTTTATCAACTACCTAATTTCCTTCTCACTTAATGTGTTGGAAAATGACTTCCTCTAGTTGTTTTACCAGGAATTTAGCTTCATCAATCAAATATTTCAGTCTCTAGGATGAAACCTTACCATCTTTCATTGCATTTATCAAAATTTGATAATCACCTTCCATCATTAGTTTTTTCCATCCTTGAATGATAGGAGTTTGAATTCTTTTAGTCATTGGCCAATGCTTCTTCTTGATTATTCATGCCCTTCCCAATATCTAGGGAAAACATCAAAATTGGTTGCCCTCTATTCTCACAAAATTACATCCTTCCCCTATTGGTCCTAAATTATTTTTAGTTGCCCCATCGAACTTAAGCTGATGAGTCCACCCGAAGGGGAACACCCCTCAAAAAAATTTTGACACATCACTTCCCCAACCCCATTATCAATATTTTTTTTCATCGTGTTGTTTTCCTTCTTTTTTTCTCAATACTAAAAACATGAACTTCCTAGTGGTTTTTATAAACCTCCTTACTTGAGTACTTGTTAACATTACATCACACCAAATATATTAAATACACGAGTATATATGGCAAACTTGAGTTTTCATTAATGGGTAACTTGAGCCATTTTGACTACTTGAGTCATATAATTCAGTCACCATGTATATTTTTATTTATATTATAACTTGAAAGAATTATTTTATCCCCATTTAATCCCACCTTTACAACTTGCAATGTGCATTGAATTTGGGTTAGCTTGAGCCACGAGTATCCATTTTTCATCCATTTATTATTTGTAAACTTCATTGATTAAGATTATTTGGGTGAATATCTATATGAACTTTGTTGTTTAATTTTTTAACATGAACACATTGAGGGGTTTACTAAAACCCTCATGTTTTAGGCCTTCCTAATGAAAACTAGTGTACGGGTTACCAAAGCCTTCCAAAGACACATAAATGCAAACAAGATAAATAAAAATATAATATAATGATAAAACTAATCTAACTTATTTAATTATATTAAAAATATGGGGTTAAACAATATCTTATCCTTTTCTACTTGAATATCTTATTCCTTTTAGAAAGGTTTAACTTTAGAAGAGGTTTTCTTTGATCAACCAATGATTATTGGGAAATAAAATTTGCTACAATAAAAAAACATAGAGGAGAGTTTTACTAATGCGAATATATCATAGATAAATATTACAATAAGCACACATAAACATATATAATTTCACTTAGGAAAATTATTACAAATAAAAAACCAAACACAACAACATTATTGAATTATAAATGAAACTAAACATCTTATGATGCTACAATCAAGTCTCAATGATTTGTAACCTTATATAATACATTTATTGTATATTAAAATGTAGACATTTGAATATTTTTATTCAACATTCAACAATATTTGTTACATATATCCTATGTAAAACTAATCACTTTTTTTCTTAGAAAAAAAATGTCTTATAACAGACACATCACTTGCAGTGTTTGCATTGAAAAATAATTTGTATGCACCAATTATTTACCCAAGTGAATAACATGTCACTTTCCTTAACAATTCCATGTCAGAGTGCCACCAAAATTTTGTTTAACACTTCTTTAGTTTGACAAATATAGTTAGAAAGTGTTTTGAATGCCTCCCGATAACTTATCATTGCTTTGTATGTTGCACAAATGTATGCAAAACCTTATTGCAACTCAACCACTGAGTACCATTTCACAATATCCTAGAGTGAACATGAAACTAAACAAAATACCTTGCACAAATCTACCAACTTTCTCGCACGTTGATAACCTTGTGAAACTACCAAAGGCAATCTCCATGCAAGACTACATAATTATCCCAACTTACACTAAGGAAATCAATTAGTTGAAAAATTAACTTGTGAAATCAGGTACTTGAAAAAAACACCTAAAAAAACAACTAAATTGACCACTATTGCATAAATTTATGAAAATTTGAAACATTTTTCAATAATCTCCCACTTGTTGAACAATTTGCATAAGGGAGTACATCCTCATCCTTCAACAACTTTGGGTAGATAAACCCATCTCCTTTGTGCACCAATAAAACTTATCAATACTTAATGCCTTAGTCAATGAGTCTACACCATTGTCCTTTATGTCCACCTTCTTCAGAGATACATTTTTCTTCTTCGCCATTTCCTTTAAAAAATGATATCGCATGCCAATTTTCTTTGTCTAAAAATTATACGTAGGGTTATTGGCTAGACAAATTATGCTTTGACCTATCACAACTTATCTTTATTACTTCCTACTTGAACCCAATGGTAAACACAACCTTTGAAGCTACACCACTTCCTTGTTTGCATGAGTAGATGTGATGTATATAGATTCAATGGTAGATATGGCCACATTAGAATATCATTTGTTCATCCAACTTACCACTTCACCAAACAAGTTAAATACATAAGCACTAGTATACATACAACAATCAAGATCTCAAATCCAATCAAAATCCACAAATATCAGTAGACTCAAGGTCCTACTACTATTAGATATACCCTAATAGTAGATAGCATGATCAAATGTTCCTCATAGATATCTGGAGATCTTCTTCACCACTACCTAATGATCCCTACTCAGATTGGACATGAATTTGGTAACTACTTCCATTTCTTGTGCAATTTTAGGTATCATATATACCATTATGTATATTAGGGTTCTCACTAGACTTGCATATAAGACCTAAGACATGTCCTCTAACTCCTCCTGAGTCTTTGGACATTGTGTAGTTGATATCTTCTAACCAATTTGGAAAGGGGTGTGTATTAGTTTGATGCCTTACATCTTGAACCTTTATAATACTATCTTAATGTACTTCATATGGTATAGTGAGGGTTTCTTGCTTGCCTCAATTTTGAAAAGACCTATGATTTAAAATCTTTGAGCTCGAGGAATCTTAAATATTTAGTCATAATATATTACTTTAGCTTTAAATGTCATTCATTGCCTTAAAAATCATTACTTTCAAACTCACCTCCTTTTGATTTTTTGGAGACAATATTTGTCAATCAATCAAATTTAAGAATTTAATTAAACTTGAAAAACAAAACAGGTTGGCAGTAGTTGAGTTTTGTGAGATTTGAACATGTGGTTGCATCTCATAACACAGAGGAAAATTGAAGATGAAGGTTATCAAGCAAGAAAATCCTCAATGCAATGTGCTTATGAGGTTATTACATGTGGTAATGTCTCTTACAATGAGTATGAGACCTTAGCTATTAAACCATCAGCATATATATATATATATATATATATATATATATATATATATATATATATATATATATATATATATATATATATATATACATACATACATACATATATATACATATACATACATACATATGTGTGTGTGTGTGTATGTATGTACACACACACACACACACACACACACACACACACACACACACACACACACACACATGTGTGTGTGTGTGTGTGTGTGTGTGTGTGTGTGTGTGTGTGTGTGTGTGTGTGTGTGTGTGTGTGTGTGTGTGTGTGTGTGTGTGTGTGTGTGTGTGTGTGTGTGTAATCTAAACTTTTAATGCCAAAAAGGGTTAGTTACTTTGTGATGTAGCTACATAGGACTTTGAAATACCTCATCAAAACACAATATTTTGGAAGGTATCTTGTTTGGAAACTTCATCAATCAATATTCTCTGGGTGAAAATCCAAATGAAGTCTCCAACACTTCTCCTTTCCATGTTAATTTAAGTCCTAGTGATTGCAGTGATTCTTTATGAAGATTCATTTTCTTTTTTTCTAAACAATAGTGGCAGTCTTTTATTTGTCCCTATTTTGGTGCTTTTTAGATGATTTATCTTTATTTTCAACTTATTTATTTGATATTCTAGTATTACTAGTATTTATATTCTTGGAATCAATGTAGAGGTCCTTATACAGACACATCTTCTAACTTTTTATGCTAAAATGGGTTTGTTACTTTATGATGTAGTTATGCATGCCTCTAAAATACCTCATAAAAACACAAAGGTCATCTTGGGAGGCATCAAGTGGAATAGACTGAATCAAAAATTCATAGGTGTATGAATGTTATGTCCTTGTCTTTATCTAAAGTTTTATCATTTTATGAACTTATTTATATGCAATAGGGTATAACTACATCTATAGAAGTTATTGATGGTTTCTCAATTTATGATTCAAGATCTATTCTATATTTTAGATATTGAGCATAGATTTCCTATGATAGAGAAGAGCATGCCCAAACATTTTCAATTTTTGGAAATAACATTTTTTCCTTGCTATTCAAGCCATCAAGGCCAAAGCAAAATTTTAAATATTGAAGCCAATTTCCAAGATTTTTAAAATCAACTTAGGTGTCAATAGTTGAATATCAAGTTATTGTATTTCCTTAAAAGGAGTAACAATATTTTAAGAAGCGATAGGAATTTTAGATTGATCAATGAATCA
Organism: Torreya grandis; assembly: GCA_037957365.1. Lineage (NCBI taxonomy): Eukaryota > Viridiplantae > Streptophyta > Pinopsida > Cupressales > Taxaceae > Torreya > Torreya grandis. Next base: position 1,160,462 of record JARHVA010002214.1, read on the forward strand.
AAAAATTTAGCTTTCCATTTTCTTATCTTTTACACTCTCCTAAAATTCAAGATCTTTTGGTTATTCATTATTTCATTATCTTTGACTATAACTCTCCTTATTTTTGCTTCATTACAACTAGGAAATTGTAAAACTCTTCCTTCTCATCTCGCTAATGTTTTGGTCTACTCAAATAAATCCTTTCTTGGATTCATATTCTTCTATCATTTATTCTAAAGGCCCTAGAGTCTTCTGCTTTCACCCCATTGCTTGCCATTTTTTAATAGATGTTTGGGCCTCCTATTAGATAAAACAAAAAATTTCAAGGGTCCATTATGTACTGTAAATTATTGATAATTATGTGTTACACACAGGGTATTTCTAGAAAAAATATAAAACCTTTGCACTCTAATTTGAACTTATCCAACATTTAGAGGGATGTCATAATAATGCAATGTTGTTAGCTTCATATTTTTTAGATTTAATTATTGTAATTAATTTTATGTGTTAAAAATTTTAGGCTCAATTTGCCTAGATTTTGTTTGTAAATTTATTAGTACATATAGTGTATCAAAACTTGTTTTCCAAATAAAAGATATACAAAATATAGATAAATCTCTATAATAGTCATTTCATTTTGGTCATTTCATTCATCCAAATGTTGTTTTGATGCAAGGATATTTATCCAAATAATAAATAGAAGACTCTTAAAAGATAACAACTCATATTTATATCTTGTAACCCTCAAAATACATACATTACATATTTACACAAAATTCTAGAAGCAACTGATCAAAATCAATTTTGTATCTAATTCTTGAACCCCCATTGAATTAGTTTTGTTGATTAATAATGGAGAATGAATATTCTTCCACTTCTTGATTCATTTTAATTACCTTTTTATGTTCATATGGGATTTTGTAGTTTATTGACATATTTGTGTAGATTTCCCTAAATCTTAGGTATCTCTGTATTCTTTCAGCATTATAGGATTTTTAATACCTTGAATTTCATGATTTTAAAGACACCTTGATATTCCTCTGAAGACACAACTACGTGTCATACTCTTGGATCCTTGGAGATAATTCATACCTCTAAAAATATTTTGATCTCCACTTATTTTCATTTCAAATTCTCCCCTTCTTTTTTATGCTTTAAAAATCTAAAATAATTCAAATCCATATGGTGATCATGTTTGTAACATTTATGGAACAAAACCTATGAAGAAATTGCCCCAAAAATCCATCCTTATCCAAAAGGCTTAGATATGTGAAAAAAATCCAATTCAAATTTTAAGCATTCCTATCATAAGAAAATTCATTTCCCACAAGTTTTCAAATAGTGAAATCATCATTCTCATAATTATCTTATCCTAAATTATTCATCTTTAAGAAGAAATCATAACCTTTGAGAAATAATATTGGATGGATCTTTTAACATGAAATAAAAAGACATAAATACAAAGACCATGAAATCTTAGAAATTGTAGTTGATTATTGTTGGGTGAATATTTTGTCAACCAGCTAACTGATGGGTAAAATAGTTCCTATCACCACAGCATAGGCAGATTGGTCATCTAGATGTGTAGGTTTACCGCATCGAAAGGGGACAAATATCTCCTCTCATCAAGGGGAGGTTCCCTGTCAAAAATGAGGAGGCTATATACTATATATATATATATATATATATATATATATATATATATATATATATATATATATATATGTATATATATGTAAAAAGTAAGACACATGGGTAGGACAAACCATCCATCTCTCTTTTTTCAAAGATGATGCTAACAAACAAAGGAGAAATCCTAGGTGATGGGGAAGGTACTTCTCTTCTTTCAGAAGTAACTTTCAGCCAAAATCCAAATTCCTTCCTGGATAGTAGAAATCCTGGTGAAATGATAGAAGGCACTTCTCTTCTTTTAGAAGTGTTGTTCAACAAACAACAGGAATCTTTCTGGTAGCAAGTAACTGGTAACCAAGGGTGAAGTAACCAACAGAATGAAGTGTAGCACAAGGTCTCCACCTAAACTACCAAAGAGTGAGATACGAAGGATAATGGGGGTACAAAGTCATCCCAAGGTCCTTTACACAGAAACAAAAAATACAAACACACTGAAGGTACTTGTGGGGGGCACAAAGTCTCTCCATAGTTGGTCTTCAGGACACCTTCCTGATTACTTCCACTAGTTCTGCTTGTTAAATTAAATAAACAAGAATGCTTCTAGGAAATAGACATACGAACAATTCCCTAAATACACAAGCTATTCCAACACAAAGTTTGAAAGGTCACTTGCTTTCTCATTCAAATAAAGTAATATGATAAGCAATCTGAACTCAAAGTCTCAGTAATGCCTTCCAATTTGGGCAGTGTAGTTTTTGATAATAGAGAGATCTCTTTTGCACCAAATAAGAGATTATAATATATAGAGGTCAAGAGAGGCTTGGCACATTGTTCCATGGAATGACCCACGATGTGCATTTAATGCCTTGAATGCATTTTTAGTTTTGTCAAAGGGGCATGATGGAATAGAGGCAGCTACCTTAACTGTGGCATGTTGATTCATCTCAACTATCTTTTTTTAGGTTTGGATCACCTGGTTAATTTCCTTTGATTTCTGTGTAGTTGTTCATTTCATCTTTACTCCTAGGGAGACAAACAGCCACGTCTTCAATGTTTAAGGGCTCAAGAAAATCTACCCTATTGATTGTCTACCTACCAAAATTAACTACTACATAGATTCTTCTGATCTTTCCCCTTTCTGCTATGATTTGAGCCCTCAAGATATCTTTTGCTTCTTTGCTATCTCTTTTTAGATTTATCATCAGTGGGTCTTCCCTTTTTGGCTTTGGTCTTTGTATTGGGAGTGCTCTGTCTTTGACACGTGGCATGTTCTGCTAGAACAGGAGAGGACACTTGGTGGCATCTGCCTACCTTTAACAACTCACTTAGGGCCACCACAGTCCTTATGAAACAAAAGGGAGAGACCATGGATGTTGACACTTATCATCTTTTGCTAAGTTATAACGAAACACGTGGCATGTTCTGTAGCTTTGAAACTTATTAGAAACTATGTCCTGACAGACGACACTTGGTAGCTTCCACTGCACTTTGAGGTTTGGTCTTTCCCAAAGGGAACCTATCCTTCAAGGTCTTTTAGGCAGCCTTTAGGCTTCTTCTACCAAGCTTTTCCCTTCAATTTCTTTGGGGTCTCTTTTTGGGTGAATTCTTTCAGACAAAATGTCTGAAGGATTTTTTCCTTAAGTCATTTTCCTATAGAAAATGCTTTCGAAAGAATTCTTTCAACCTCTATTACTTAGTCATTTTCCCAAAGGATTTCCAACATTGTCTACTTTTTCTCATTACCTTCTGCAAGGGTACTTGGCCTTGGTCCACTACCCTCCACAAGGACACTACATTTGGCTTTGGGGCAGCGCCTTGAACCTACCTATTGGACCAACCGATTGAACCAACTTTGGTTCAACGTTTCAATGGTTCAATCAGTTCATTATTCATTATTTGGCTAAGTCTTTTTGATCTTTTAAACCAAGTTCATTGAACTAATTGGTTGTTGAACCCATTTAACTATTGAACCAAAATGGTTCAATGTTCAATAGTTCAACGATTCAAGCCTTTGTTTTTTGCTAAGTGTTTGAAGTCGTGGAACAGTTGATCTTTGAACCTTGACAAATGCGCTTAACTCTTGCCGATGACATTGAACCTTTCAACCCATTGAACTCATTGAACCAAAATGGTTCAAGGTTCAACATTCCAATGGTTTAATGGTTCATTCCTTTCTTAGAAGCTTGCCGATGGACATTTTTGATTGAACCAAGGCGTTGAACCAATCCTAAAAATGACCAAGTGTTAGAAACTTGTTCTTTTGATTGAACTCACCTATAGAAGCCTTTGAACTTATTGAACCTGCTAATCCCTTTACTAAAAAAGCTTGAGAAATGAGGAATTTGAAAGCTCATAACAAATTTTGAAAAGGGAAGAGGCAATTTTGGTCTTGTAGGACCAAAATAGCTCATATGTTGTCCCAAAAAAGAGTGACATTTTTGGGGACCAACAGCTGGCTCCAGTTGGGGAACTTCCTTCAAATGAAAACTTAGAACAGCTAAGGGGAGTAGAAACCAAAATATCCAGTGCCTTAAAGTGTGCCATTGGGCTATGGAGTCATGCTACCCAAAAAGAAAGGCTCCAAAAATGAAAAATGAAAAGCACAAAGCAAAAACAAAGACTATACAAATATACATATGTATAGATGAACTTATCTGGTACTTTAAGAATTGAAATACCTCAGATACTACTCCTTAGAGGTAGAGAAAAGAGTGTGACATCTTGATAAACTAGTAGGAAACCATTTTGTCCCTAGAATCGGTGACGGGTGAATAGAACTCTCCACCAAGAATCACATTTTTTGTGCCTTTCCTTTGGTTTTCTTCTCTTGCCCCATAGCAAGACTTGACTTTTAGTCTAAAAACCATGAATCTTTGCTCTCCTGGCAAAGAATTCCTTTTCCTAATTTTGATGGGCAGTAGCCTAGTCTATTATCATAATTTTATTCTAATAGTTCAGTCTAGCACATGTTTTTATTGTCCCCCTCAAACACCTGACAAACCACCAGCTCGGCATCTCTTTTGTCTTGAGAAGCTTTCCACCTGAGTAACAGAGATTCATACTCGACAGTGTTGTTGGTATTTTTGAACTGCAACTTGTGTGAAGAAGGAAGAATATCCCCTTGAGGAGATATCAACACCATCTTGGCTCCAACACTAGTAGAGGAATTGCTACCATCAGTTTCTTGGATCCAAACATCATCAAAAACTGATCTTCTATCAGATTTCTCTTCATTAGAGATGGAAGATCTTTTTTTATTTGTACTGCACCCTACCAATCCTTCTAATGTCTTGTTTGAATCAATTCCTAGATCACCACCTACAAGACTTTTGTCTTTAGGAATATGAGCATCCTTTATGTTCAAGAAGTAATTACCCCTACCTGAAGACTCAAACAAAATTTGAGTTACAAGGGCCAACATTTGGGTCTTGATACCTTAAACCAACTTGTCCAACTGATCAGGGTTGGACTGTAGGAATTCAAATTCAATCATTTGTATTTTGGTCTTCTTGACATGATCAGTTATGTCAAATGACTAAATTGGATTAGGCACAGAGAATGGGAGCTCATCCTTTTGGTTTTTAGGAGGGGTGGGAAGACTAGCCTGTGAATTTGAAGTTGAAGGTGCAGAAATGTTTGGGGTACTTACTTTCTTAGCAACCACCAGGTCCTTTGGCTGGAAAGATAGAGTGGTTCCATGCTTAGCAATTGATATTTTTGGCTGAGGTTGCTCCTTTATTTTTCCTTTATCATCTTGCTAAGCTGACTGGTTCTGGGATTAGGTGGATACAACATGTGATCCCTCATCTACATTGCCTTCACTTCTGGGTTCATCCTGGTAATTTAGGAAACCAATGACAGAGTCACCAGCTAATTCTTCTTCTTCCTCAGTGAAGAGATTAGCATTATTTTCTTGTTCAAACTTAGGTTGGAAAGAGAAATCATGCTCTATTTCCAAATATCCAACTGCTGAGTTGGCTGGAGGTGCTTCAATGGCAAGATTCCTCTGTGGGGGAGAAAGATGATTTGGTTTCCCTTAACCCCTAGCAGCATTGCCTTGGTATGCCTAATTCTAAAATGTCCTCCTTGGGACATCCTGATAAGGAGAAGTGGAAGACATGCCTTGGGCCATTTGTCTTTTCAAAGATAGCAGTTCATTTGCTAGCTTTTGCACCATTTGATCAGTGGTCCCTGCAAGTGAACATTTAGAAGATGAAGAGGGTTTGCCTCTATTTGGATCTCTCCTTATCTTTCCAACCAAGATAAGGTCATCTTCTACCTAAGTGGCCAAGTCTTGAGCTTCATCAAGGTCTATTTGGCCAGCACGTCTCAACAGGAAACTCACTTCAAGCAACTATGAGTTGATGAAGAAGCATTTGAGGTTCTCAGGTGTTGGCTAAGCAATTATAGGAATTATGTTCCTCAACTTGTCAAACTTTGCAATGAAGTCCCTCATAGGCTCATGGGGATCCTTCTTCATTTGTGTGAGCTAGGCCAGCAAGGCATGTGCATCCTCTGTAGGCTTGAACCTAGCTTCAAATTTGGCTGTGAGTGTGTCCCAGTCAGTCACTGACCTAGCCTGCAGATGGTAGAGCCAATCTGCAGTAACACCTTATAGTGTCTCCACAAATAGCCTGACTACTATGTCTTCAAATTCCACACCTATCACACCATAGGCTATGCTGAAGGCTACAATATGTTCTACAGGATTAACCTTTCCATCTCCATAGAACTTGGGGAAATTTTTTCTTGAACTGCGTGGAAGTTCATGTAGAGGTGGAGTAAGATTAAGTGAGACAAAAGAGTTACCCCAGGGGCCTCAAACTGCCATGATTAGATTACTAAAAGTAGGGATAAAAAATCTGGGTGGAGTTACCAGTTTGTAAGACAAAAATGGAAAAGAACTGGCCCTACTTCAGCTTAAAGCTTGAGGCTTCAAACTGCGCTTTCTTTTCCAGCAGCTCTGGTTTTGTAGACTAGATAATATAATGGATGAAAATGGGGATGGAGGGAGATGTTAAGGCTATAATGATAATGGGTAAGACCCAGATGGGAGTCTCTAGACTCTATAATGGATAAGGGTAGGACTAATTCAATTTGAAACTTGAGGCTTTAGACTGCACATTCATCCCCAGTAGAGTCACCAAAAACTGTTGGGTGAATATTTTGTCAACCAACTAACTGATGGGAAAAATAGTTCCTATCACCACAACATAGGGAGATTGGTCTTCCAGATGTGCAAGTTTAACACATCAAAAGGGGGAAAATCTCTCCTCTAATCAAGGGGAGGTTCCCTATCAAAATTGAGGAGGCTATATATATATATATATATATATATATATATATATATATATATGCAAAAAATAAGACACATGGGTAGGAAAAACCATCCATCTCTCTTTTTTCAGAGATGATTCTAACAAACAAAGGAGAAATCCTAGGTGATGGGGAAGGTACTTCTCTTCTTTCAGAAGTAACTTTTAGCCAAAAGTCAGATCCCTTCTTGGATAGTAGAAATCCTAGTGAAATGACAGAAGGCACTTCTCTTCTTTCAGAAGTGTTACTCAACAAACAACAGGAATCTTTTTGGTAGTAAGTAAATGGTAACCAAGGGCGAAGTAACCAATAGAATGAAGTGTAGCACAAAGTCTCCACCTCAACTGCCAAAGAGTGAGATACGATCCTTTACATAGAAATAGAAAATACAAACACACTGAAGGTACTTATGGGGGGCACAAAGTCTCTCCATAGTTGGTCTTCAAGACACCTTCCTGATTACTTCCAATAGTTCTACTTGTTAAATTAAATAAACAAGAATGCTTCTAGGAAATAGACATACGAACAATTCCCTAAATAACACAAGCTATTCTAGCACAAAGTTTGAAAGGTCACTTGCTTTCTCATTCAAATAAAGTGATATGATAAACAATCTGAGCTCAAAGTCTCAGTAATGCCTTCCAATTTGTGCAAAGTGTAGTTTCTGATAACAGAGAGATCTCTTTTGCACCAAATAAGAGATTAAAATATATAGAGTTCAAGAGAGGCTTGGCACATTGTTCCATGGAATGGCCCATGCTGTGCATTCAATGCCTTGAATACATTTTCAATTTTTTCAAAGGGGCATGATGGAATAGAGGTAGCTGCCTTAACTATGGCATGTTGATTCATCTCAACTATCCTCTTTTGGGTCTAGATCACTTGGTTAATTTCCTCTAATGTCTGTGTAGTTTTTCATTTTGTCTTTACTCCCAGGGAGACAAACAACTGCATATTCAATGTTTAAGGGCTCAAGAAAATCTACCCTATGGACTGTCTACCTATCAGAATTAACTACTATGTAGATTCTTCTGATGTTTCCCCTTTCTACAATGATTTGAGCCCTTAGGCTATCTTTTCCCCCTTTGTTAGCTCTTTTCAGCTTTATCATCAGTAGGTCTTCCCTTTTGGCTTTGGCCTTTGTATTGGGAGTGCTCCATCTTTGACACGTGGCATGTTCTACTGGAACAAGCAAGGACACTTGGCGGCATCTGCATACCTTTAGCAACTCACTCGAGGCCACTAAAATCCTTACGAAACAAAAGGGAGAGACCACAGATGTTGACACTTGTCAGCTTGTACTGAGTTATAACAAAACATGTGGCATATTCCGTAGCTTTGAAACTTATTAGAAACTATGTCCCGATAGACGACACTTGGTAGCTTTCACTGTACTTTGAGGTTTGGTCTTTCCCAGAGGGAACCTACCTTTCAAGGTCTTTCAAGCAGCCTTCGAGCTTCTTCTATTGGGCTTTTCCCTTTAATTTCTTTGGGGTCTCTTCTTAGATGAATTCCTTCAGAAAAAATGTCTGAAGTATTATTGCCTTAAGTCATTTTCCCATGAAAAATACTTCCAAAAGAATTCTTTCGGCCTCTGTTACTTAGTCATTTTCCTGAAGGATTTCCAACTTTGTCTGCTTTTGCTCACTACCTTTCGCAAGGGTACTTGGCCTTGGTCCACTGCCCTCCACAAGAGCACTTATTCCTTTGGCTTTGGGGCAGCCCCTTGAACCTATGGATTGGACCAACCGATTGAACCAACTTTGGTTCAATCGGTTCATTCTTCGTTATTTGGCTAAGTCTTTTTGATATTTTAAACCAAGCACATTAAACCAATTGGTCATTGAACCTATTGAACTATTAAACCAAAATGGTTCAAGGTTCAACAGTTCAATGTTTCAAGCCTTTGTTTTTTCACTAAGTGTTTGAAGCCGTGGAACGGTTGATCTTTGAACCTTGACAAATGCGCTTAACTCTTGCCGACAACGTTGAACCTTTGAACCCATTAAACCCATTGAGCTAAAATGGTTCAAGGTTCAATGTTTCAATGGTTTAATGGTTCATTCCTTACTTAGAAGCTTGCTGATGGACATTTTTTATTGAACCAAGGCATTGAACCAATCTTGAAAATGACCAAGTGTTGGAAACTAGTTATTTTGATTGAACTCACCTACAGAAGCCTTTGAACCTATTGAACTTGCTAATCCCTTTATAGAAAAAGCTTGAGAAATGAGGAATTTGAAAGCTCATAACAAATTTTGAAAAGGGAAGAGGCAATTTTGGTCTTGCAGGACCAAAATAGCTTATATGTTGTCCCAAAAAAGAGTGACATTTTTGGGGACCAACAATTATCATTATCCAATGTATATAAAATCTTGAAAACTATAGGTGATTATCAAATCTTGTGAAATATTGTTGATTCCATAGCCTCTTAAATTCCCTCCTCATTGCTTTAATGTAAAAAAAACTCCTTTCATTTCCTTTAGTTCAGTATCTTTCTGGGATTTTTATTATTAAGGATACAAATGTTTTCTTTTAGATATTTTTGAAACCCCTCCCATAAAGTTTATCTAGTATAATTTTATTTATATGTAAACAAGTTTCTTAGGTTTTTTGTTCACATTAAAATATTTATTGACAAGTAATAGAAAAATATAGGAATGAACATGACATTATTTCTCATTTGATAAGTAAATTTTGTTTTTTAACACAAAGAATGGACAAAATATTAAAGAAGGTCATGCCTACAAAAAAAATTCCTATATGGATCTATGTGATTATATTTAAAAATCATCATGGTGATGAATTCAAAATCTCTATGGTGTAAAACCATGAAAATATTAAGCACAAATTAATCACTATTAGGTTTGGGTAGTAAATCAAAGGATCTGAAGTGAGCAATAAAATCATGCCCAGAGTCATTCATGTTTATTATGATTGAAATTCATAGTAATTGATAAGACATATATTCCTAGGATGTGACAAGGATTATAAAAAATATAGAAATGAAACAATGAGCTATTAGATCATAACAAGAATAATTTTTGGCATATTTTTATATTTGAATTTCAATATTTACTGGGAAGGCCACCTATAGCCATATCCATATTGAGATTCTTGTTGTGATCACTAGATTTTAAAAGTGCTTCATGCCATATGGCTTTATGACCCATCTACCAGCATAGCATAATGTAGTCCTCGTGGCCAACAAGTAGAGTGAGAATCTAGAAGAGACCCTTTCTTTGTGAAATCACCTAGCTCGTTGTTGGTAATGTTGTATTAGTGAATTCTTACTTATTCCTAACAAGATAATGAGAAAATAAATAAAATGAAAGGGCTAATGAGGATATGCCATGGGATGTACATTCATCTTCTTAATGAAGAATGGGTATCTAAAATTTCTTTAAAGGAGGGAAGTCTTCGATCTCCTTTTGTTGATTGAGAGCATAAATGCCCTCAACCTATTGGTGAATGCCTAATGGCCCACCATCCAAGGTTTTGTTTTATCCTTCAACTAGAAAGAGCTATCCCACCTTAATATTTTAAATAAAATAAAATGAATATTAGTCATTTGAATTCACAATTCTCCCCCAAAAATTTAGTGATATGAAAATCAATGAAAATTTAGAGTTATTCAGACCAGTTATAAAAACTTAGAAAAGTTGTAGGATTTGGTTTGTGCAATAGATATTAATCTAATTTTTTAACTCCCAATACTATGTTAAAAAATAAAATAAAATTCAAGATGATGTTCAATACCAACAATAGTTGATATTTTCCAAATACACTCTTAACAAATATCTACTAAGTAACTAGTTTCAATGGATGTCATCCTTTTCAAAACATGGTTATTTTTTTCATTGTTATATCATATAGGTATAAAAATATAAAGTATACTAATGAGCAATTGTTTTAGTTATTTTTTATCATATAAAATTTGGTATCATTTTTTTTATAGATACTAGTTTTGGTATGATCCTTACCCTATTCACTTTTGATTGAAGCTCCAACTGATCTGGGACACAATCGAGGGCCCAAATCCCCAAGTTATCTTCTATTAAAAGTACCAAAATTACCAAAAATGGCCACAACCAACCTAAAAATACCAATGAAAGGCCATAACCAGCTTTAAAATACCATCAACAGCCACAATTGGCCCATAGATACCAATAATCAACCACAACCGGCCTCTGATACCAAACTGAGATCTAAATTTGGGTGGTGCTTGAAGCAAGAAAGTCACTTTACCAACTCACCCTCATATCATCAATAATTTGGTATCATTATTTTTGTATCAATGCTATAGATTATACAAGTCCTTGGCCCTTATAACATATGAATCAAAAAATATAATAATCTTGGCTTAATAGTATTACCATCAAGGCATAAAGCCACCAAATTGACAAAAGTTCCACTTACTGATAGTAAAAAATGCTTCAACTTTAGAACCAAATTAATCAAACCAAATATGCATGATTATTTTATTCATCCTTCATAGATCTCTTATATGAAGAGCTAGGAATCAAACATTTTTTCTTATACTTTTTACCAACTTCCATTCTTCATCATCCCCAAATTGACTAAATTTGAACTCAAAATGACATTTTTTTGCTTATGTTTACCTCTAAAAATTTAAATCTTATTAACATTATTATCATTATGGTAAATAGACTCAACATTTTGAGTTGTTCTTACCAGTGTTATTACTTTGTCCAACTTTTTTCCTTTAAACCTCACTGAAGTTGCTTCTTTTGGACAAACTACAACATCCAATAGAACTTCAAGTTGCTTCTCATTATATTATTTTCCCCAAGAAGATTCACACTTATGCTTCATTTTTTGGTAGGATTCAAAGAGGTGCCCAACCTGAAAATAGTTTCAACATCTGAAGGGTATTCCTTCAAAATTTAAGGTTTGAAACTAGCTTCTATTTTGCACTTTCAATTCAATACTTTCAGGCAAATCCTGAGAGATGTCTAAACACACCAAAATTCTAGAAAAATTAGTCTAGACAAGATTCAATGAAGATTCATTATTTTTTAACATTTCACCTAGTGTAGATCCAATAACTGAAAGACCCATTTCAAACCAGAATTAAAGTAGAAGATATGATAATCTCACCCAAATAAGATGCAACAAAATATTTTTAGTCAAAGGGTTAAAATCAAGAGTCCAAGGTTTCATGAGTAAAATTTGATTTTCAAAACTCCATGTTTTAGCCTAAAAAATCTTATTCTAGTTAGCCAAGGAATCAAAAGTAACAACAAAAGAACCTTCGACACATGCAAAAATTTCCATATTGTCTTCTAGCATAGATTTCCAAGAATCTAAGATGCTTTGATGTAGGGAGGAAATGGATGGCCAAAACCTATCAAAACGGTAGACCAAACCCCTCTCTAAGAACTATTCTTCTCCTTCCAAAACATCCTTTAGATATTGTTTTTCAAAATTAACCATAACCAATTTAGAAGAGGAAACCCTAGTCTGAATAGATATCTAAACTTTGAAAACCTTGTCTAAATGTTTTACTGGTGAATGTGATAAAATTTATTGTAGCGACTCCTCTAAGATAGCCTCCCCATTTCCTATTTTTGTTGATGCTTTATCAATCCTCTACTTAGGATTCACCCTCTCATTCTCCCCTACTACTGAAGGAATCATATTATGACCCTTGTTATCCTCTGTGTTGGGCTTAAAAAACACTTGTGCTCCATGCATGTTTGTTGTCATCGATGTTGAAGAGGGAAGAATGCCTTTGGAAGCCCTAGTCACCACCATCATAGTTCATAAAAGCTTCACTCTTATTTTAGGGGTTTTGCATGTGCAAAGAAAGTAAATTTAATGAGTTCAATTTGGTATCATTATTATGACTCATTGAATCCTCTTATTTCTTAGCATTAGATATTGTTGTATTTATTTTGAATAGGAAATACAATGTTTGTTAAGGACAAGCTACATTATAATCTCAATGTGGCAATGATCCAGAGCTAGATTCCAATCCACATGTCAAAAGGAAATGTATTTAAAAATGGTAAATGTTGAAATAATGATATTCATATTGAAATATTTACCATTTTTTTATGGTAAAAATTTGCCCTTAACATATTTTGATTGTAAAAGATTACTTGATGTCCATTTTGTTGTCAAATTTTAATGTTGCCTTTCATTAAAGGAAGTTATTTTTAGTGACTTAGTGACTTTGCAGTTGCAAAAAATTATCATTATACTAACATATTGCTTAGCCTACAAGTTTCATCTTGATAAGTAACAAAATTACATGTTATTTATGTTTATATTGGCTATTGGTAATATTTATGATCATTATTTATAGCTAACACTTCAACCATGTTTGGTTAATGTTTTCCTTCAAACTATTATACATGTTGGAGATAATCCAAGCTTTAAATTAGTATTATGAAAGGCTAAGATACATTGATTAAAAAAAAGATTCATTAGATGCTTTATTACATGTTGTATGACTATTATAATTTCTATAAACCTTTTGGTTATGAAAAATGCCAAAGTATTACCTTGCACAAAAATTACAAATAAGGAAGCACATAATTCATTTCCATTTCAGACAACTGTATAAAACTATAAAGTATAAGTTGGTATTTCATTTAAGGTTGAATTAAAATGGCCATGGCCTACCACTATCTAATAAATAAACTATGATGTCGCTTTACTGTGATATAAGGAAATGTGAATAGGATTCACCAATATTATTTATTTGAATTTTCTTTTCCCTACCATGTAGAATATTTTAAAAATTCATTTATGATACTTTTCATAGCCTTGTAAATCTTTAATTGCTTTAGTATAAATTAATCTTGTTGATATTTTAACCCCTATTTTTTGTCTTGTAATGTTTTTTGAGTTATCTATTTTGTCCATAGTTTTTTAAAGCATGTTCTAGAATGTCTTGTCGATATATACTAGTATCGAGTTAGATTTTTTTCATATTTTTCAATCATTATTTGTTTTTCATAATTTGTTCTAAGTAGTGATTCTCTTGACCTAAATATTATGATTAATAGATATAATACAAAAAGGTTGGAAGCTAATTCAAAACTTGAAAATTTTGAAGGTTTCTCATCTTTATGCACAATGCTAAAAATGATATTGTCCTTTGTAAACATTATGATGATCCCTTTACACTTATGCAGGTGTTTTTAAAATAGTGCAATTTGAGAATGAATGTTTTCAATAATAAAACTAAATCATGAATAAAGAAAGCAAAATAAATAATTGAATTATTGAAGTAAATAGACATTATACTTGTTAAAAATGGAGGCCAACCTTATTCAAAGGACTTATTCTGTGAAACTCAGGTATGTCTGAAGTTGACATGCAAACATAATGTAAATTACTACACAAAGTTTTTTTGCTCAATTATTTCATTTCTCTAGGAAAGATCAGGAAAATTGTTTAGCCAAAAGTAACGTAGTGATAAACTAATGGAATATTTCAAAGAAGAGTTACAATCTTTGGAGATGCTAGATGAAAGAGGTGTATACAGAAAAATTTAAATAATTAATTGAGATGGTAATCTATTATACTCTAAGCCTTGAAATATATGCTATTAAGGTGTTCATATGGTATTCTACTTCATGGAAAAGAGTATAGTTTATGAATGAATAATTAAATGCTATGTATTGTTGATCCCATGGAAGTGGCACTATGATTTTGTTAAGGGAAAACTATTTTTGCTAGTAATACAAATATGGGTTGTGCAGAATTAGATGTGTAATTTTGCTAGTTTTACTATTTACTTGCCATATGTTTTACAAGTAGATTGAGTGATCTATAATTGTCCTAGTTGTACCAATGTCTAACTCTGTAATTAACCTAGTTGTATCAATATGTAATTAGGTGATACAAATACTACTAGTCTAAAACTCATTTATGTGATTATGTGCAGATTTTTAGTATGATATTTGTGCAAATATTTATAAATCTGTCCATATTTCAATAATCGTATGAATAAAATGATAAATGAACATGATACATGGAAAATAAACATGTAACAACACACACCCAAGTAAAACAACATAGGATTTACCTTGGAAAAACCTAGTGTAGGATAACTCCAGCATGTGATGTTGGGCCTCTAGTCCACCATCACCAAGAATGCAAGGTTACAATACCATTTATACAAACCACCACCCATCTTCTTTGTTAAACATACAATTCACTTTATTCTCTATAACTACACCTCATAAATACTACAATTGAGAATCTAACTATTTAGGTACCCTATAAGACTCTTAACAAAACCATGTTGAAAAAAAAAAGGTAGAAAGATTCAAACCATGAACTAACTCAATAGTTGGAATGGAAATCAATCCATCCAATTTGAGAAATTGGATTATTTTTCTATCTTATTCAAGATAGGTTTGATAATGATTGAAATCATTAATGATGTTCAGGTGATGAGTTCAGTCATGGACATGCTTATCTCTATGTATTTTTGTCACATGGATGAGTTCATTCAATCTATCATGTATGAGGACAGGTTTGGTTCATTATGAGACATCATAAAGCATTCTTGGGCATCCAAACTCATTCCCAAGTATTCTCATCCTTATTCCACATGTTTTAGACACTTGTATATTTTACCTCGATCAATTTCATATCATGAAAAGGATATATACATCAATTCTAGTTGTTCTAAATTTTAAGGGTCATACAGACCACTTAAATCATTTACATGAGTATATATGCCTGAATTAGTGATGTGTTACATAGTCAAATTGATCCATTTTGAATCATTACACTTCAAAGACTGAATGGTTGGTGTGTAATGGCTAGTTAAATAGTTTTTACCTTATCATGCATTTATATTTTTTTGTTTCTTTAGTCTTACATTTTCTTATATTCTTTTATTCTCTAGAATATTTAAACTCAAACTAATATTTTGATCAATGTTTTATATGTGTGATTTTTAATTACATGATATGTTGTTATGCATGTGTAATATACCACAATTTTGAATTCTCATGAATTTTAATTATAGTGATAATTGAGATGAATGATGCATTAATATCATGATTAATATATCTTTCGATATGTTGGTATTGATAGAGTTATGATATGTGTATGTGGGAGATTGTGTTTTGAATACTCATATATTTATATGAATATATCATAGAGGTATACTCATAATATGGATAATGAAGAACATTTTTTTGGATTGTCTATTTTAATCATTATTGAGGATGTGGGTAATTATGGACTCAAGTCAATGCATGTATGATGTCATGAGAAATCATAGTTTTATGTAAAAGAAGATATAAAGCTTTAGACTTTATTTAAATACAATGAGTGTCTTTATCTAGGTGAAATGCAAGTTAAAATAATTTCATGTAAGACTAATTTTGCATAGACTTTTCTATTTTAGACATGGTCGACTACCTTGATTTTCTAACATGTAAAGCATGGCTAGAAAAGTGCCCATGATTTTTTAATCAAGAATAGCATGAAACTAGTGTAAGTCCTTGCCATGCATAAATCATCACAATTTACATGGTTAGCATAAATAATTAAATAAAATTCAAAATAAAAATTTAAATTATAAACATTATCTACCATTATCAAAATTATAATGGATGGAAGTAATGATGGATTTCATTCTACTTGTCCATTCGACACCACAGGTCAACTCTTCCAACCCAACTAACTAGGGGTGATGGCTCCCAAAAAAAATATTAAGAGTAGGAGTGAATTTTGTGGGAGAGTAAGTTTAATACATATGTGGGGGGAATAATCTACTTCATAACTATTGATTTTTTCACCTTTTACATAATGATTTATATGGGTCAACCTTGTGTAACTTTGCCTTATATCTCAAGTGATTAAAAATGTTTGTAAATTAAAATAACGGTTGAAATCCTTTTGACATATAGTCTTACTATGGTAAGGAGATCTGATTGAAATCATGACTTCCATCTTGCGGTGTACCAAACTCACACATCAATGTTTTTATGAAATGGTGAAAAATAAATATAACTTAATAACAAGGTAGTGTTGTCATTCAAAACATGTACCCACAGATATCCTATTGTGTGAGGGGTGATTGAATATGGGTGTAGAGTGCAAACACTTAACAGAGGGCATGAAAGCACTCAGTGTGAAGTGCAAAAGAATTTGATCTTACCAATGTGTGCAAAAGATCCTATGTCTCATTGCAACAATGGTAACATCCCCAAGGCATGGAACTCTTGTGCTCTTTGGGATGAACCTCTAAATAAGGCTGACTTCCTTCTAATCTAAATGCACCTGGTTTAGGAATAGTGCACAAACCTATAAGAGTGGAAATGAAATATATGACTAATTATAAACCTAATCTTGACAAAGGAAAAAGGGTGAGAGAGGGTAAGAGGCTTGCTGAAAGGGAAAATGGTGATGCACCAAGAGTAGAGTTTGCACCTCACCCACTTGATGACATAATAAAACTAAGGAACTAAAACTCATAGTCCTCATATTGGTCATCCACTACATAAGTATTTTGGATAGAGGTATGGGAACATAATGCAATATGTGACCCATGTATACATAATGTAACATGAAAATCTATATATACACAACATGCGACCTACATAGGATCTCAATTATATATAGAGGCACGAAGGGAGGATGACATCCACAAATAAATATTAATAATTATTAGTGCACATAAAACATAGAGCATGAAATAAAGGTGATTTAGTTCTCATTAATTGCAATGCCCAAGCCAATATTACAAACTCAAATAGGCAGAGCTTTATTATGCCAAGAAGAGGGCTTTAGACATCATGTGCAGTGAAGTACATAGAGTGTAGGCTCAAATTGTGTGCACATATGTGTGATCCTCATTTTTCCTATGTGCCCTTCTTTGGAGAACCTATTATGCTCAAATTATAGACTCTTATGCCTAATTAAAGAGATTTGGATCCATGCCTTCATGATTCATAGATTGAAACCTATGTTACACAACACTTCCTTCATGGGTTTGTAACCTTATAACATCCCTATAATATTATACTTCATCCCTATAATATTATACTTCAATGCCTAAATTTCTACAGTAATGCCCCGCACACACCTTTGCACAAAACATATCAAAACCCAAAGCATGCATGGGTAAGGTGCTTAAAGTGCAAGTTCAAATTTATGATAGTACACCCAAAGTATTTATTTTTTTACACACTTTTCTTCAGGAAGTTTCTTATGCCCAAATGATGAGGTCCTACACCCAATCATATAAAATAGGATCTAAGATCTCATCATCCATAAGATGTGCACCTTCCTCTTTTAAAATTAGTAAAAGCACCTGAATATAAGATGCAGATTCATGGGACCACCAATAGGGACTAAGTGTAGAGGGAATCACAACCTTATTATTCTATAGGAAATTATTTTCCATACCTCCTTTGTAATATCTTAGTTTCTCTACATCATTGTGACATTGCTCTTTAACACTCATCCGACTACGCAACCTTTGGTGTGCACTCTTTGTGCATAATGTAACCAATTATTAAAGAATGCATAACTTGAGTTCAAAGTGAGCACATACTTAAATACATGAATTTAAGAGTGAAAAGATCAAGTAGTATATAGAGACTAAAGGAAGGCTATGCACCCTCTTTCCACATAGGTTCTCTACACACAAGCACACAACTTGTGTAAAACACAACAAAGTTTAGAGTGTGCATTGTTTAATGAATAGATGGTTTCTAAGGGCATAGGGTGCATAATTCTATAGGATGTGTAAGAATACATGGAAAAAATTAAGAGAGTCTATGCATCTTTTGCATCAAATAGGAAGCCTAGATGAATTGACAGGTGGTGATAAATTATAGTTAGTAGTTGTGATTAGTTGAGCATTGAATGAAGCTGCATCATAACAAGTTGAAATCAAAAGTGACTATCAAATGGTAGATCAAGGCCACATGTCTCCCTTGATTGCATAAGCTTCCATCATTCCTAGATACACACATGAATGCTTGAGAATCCTTTCAACCACTTCTAGATTCAAATTATCAAATAGAATTGAATAAACATGGATCTTAATGACTTTTTCATGGTGAGTTAGTCTTCTTGGTCGACCTAGAGCCTCAAGTGCCAACCTTTGAATTCAATTTTATATCTACAACCCCAAGTGGTGAATTTATTTTATAAGAGCTTGCTCTAACCTATAAAAACCTTGATTTTTGTTACATGAGGAGCCCTTTCCTTGGTGTAATAAAGCTCTACCCATTTGAGTTTGTAATATTGTCTTAGGCTTTGACATTAATGAAAATTGAATCACCTTTGTTTCATGCTTTATGTTCTATGTGTACTAAATCTTGTTGATCTTTGTATGTGGATGTTTTTCCCTCTTATTATTATCCTCCCTTCATGCATCCACATAGAATTAAGATCCCTTACAAGTCTCTATTTATTTATACATGAGTTTACATAGGCATTGTTTGTAGACCATATGTCATCCCTCCCAATGTTTTATTGTGTTCCAATACCTCCATGCAAAACACTCATGTAGTGGATGACCAAACTAAGGACTAAGTGTTTTATTTTCTTAGTTTTATTGTGGTGTTAAGTGGGTGAGGTGTTCATTCTACTCTTGGTGCATAACCATTTTCCATTTCACCAAGCCTCTTACTCTCTCTCTCACCCCTTTTCCTTTATCAAGATTAGGTTTAACATTATCCATAGATTTCATTTCCATTATTATAGGTCTATATGTTGGTCCTAAACCAGGTACACTTAGATGAGAAGGAATCTGACCTTCTTAGGAGGTTCATATTAAGGAGTGTAAGGGTCTAACACCTTGGATACATTCTTATTATTATAATGAGACATAGGACATTTCATGTGTGTTGGTAAGTTTGAATACTTCTATGCTCTACATTGAGTGCTTCTATGCCCATGTTTAATTACCCCCCACATAACTGGCTATCCATAAGTGCACATTTCAAATAAAAATAGTTTTTAACAAATCTAGTGGGACCAAAATTTCAAATATTTAACTAAGGACTTAGTGTTATTCTTATTCAACATTATTGAAGACACTTTATAGAGCACTTAGTGACTCTAAATTTCCAATCCACTACTTTAAGCAACTTGAGTGCCTTAAAATGTCTTTTCACCCCCATTTTGTGAAAATGCTACTATTATACCCTCCTATCATCTATATCAGGCCCAAAATACTCTTGATTCACCCAAAATTATCCTAGACTAGTAGGATACTAGCCTCTCCATAGTGTTTACCTCCCTCCCACCCCAGCTCAACCCTTTTAGTAGCATGTTCATACTCCAAACTAGCCTCATCAAACCATCAAAGATATCCTATTGGACTTCAACCAATAGATGAGGGAGATTGATAAGGAGTTGGAGTATGGTAGATGGTAGGAGTTCAATCAACAAGTGTATCTTCACCAACAAGAGAGGAATATTTAGAGAAGATATAAGGATAAATGCTTAGCTAGAAAAATCACAACCAAAGAAGATAAAATACATCAATTAATTATGTAAACATAAAAGATTGAGCCTAAAGCAATCCCTTCTATTCCCAACTTGAATTAATATTCCCCTAAAATTATAGACCAATCTATGAGGTGAGAAGATTTTAAATTAAAATTCCCCAACTTGAGGCAAGGTAAGCCTCCTAAACTCTTAAATGGGCCTCCCAATTTTAAAATTCCAAATTTAGAGGTCCTCTTTCTTTGAGATATTTCACACCCATGCCAATTTAAAAGCCTGTTCTTCCTTAGGAGCCTCAAGCCCAATGATGGAAATCTTCTTAGATCAAGCACCCTAATTTCATGATGCTTGACCTAGTTAAGGCCACTCCTACTTCACCAATGGAAACCTCTTGCCCACCCACCATCTCCCTTTGCAAAGGAGGGCCAATTATATGGATAAAAAATGAAGATCATTTAGGTGGGGATGAGGAGACCTCAAGTGAGGAGGATGAGGAGATAATAATTTCCATCCCTCTTTTTATCATCAATCCAAAAAGGTTAAACCTAGAAAAATAGGAAAAAAATTGGTCTAGTTGACCTAGTTTTGATCTCATGGAGGAAGCGGTCCCTAAGGATGAAGGGTTGAAGACCCTTCATGAGGAGGATTATAAGACCCCTAACCTACCAGGGGAACTCCATCCCTTCATTAAAGAAGAAATAAGAGAGCTTCCCCCTCCTCTAGAGGAAGAATTCAAGGAGGGAGAAGTTGGGACTATTATCTTATTTGGGGATTTGTTGCTTTACATAATGGAGGAGGACCTTGAAGGTGAACCAAGTGGAAAAGGAGAGCTTATGTTTTAGGAGGAACACTCAATCAACCCAAAAGTAGTTTGTAGACACTAACAAGTGATGGGGAGTTGTGAGCTTATTCAATATTCTAGAGGTAGGTTATGTTCTTCTTCGAAGTTACACTTTAGAGAAAATGAGTCTTTAAGCTTTAGTGACTCCATGCCCACTAGATCTCTTCATAGGCTATTGGGATATTGATTAGCAAGAAAGTGGCCCATAGAGGTCACCAAAAGTGTTGACCATTCTAATCACCCCAATGTGTATTGAGTTCATATGGCCCTGTACAGAATATTTTCATGTTTGTGTCATGTCAAGCCCTTTAGAAATAAGCTTGTGTGTAAATGTTCCCATCAAGTGCCCAAGGTTAGTGATCGGTGTAGATATGCATATCAAGCAGCTATGTGTGACTATTAATAGAGCCTTGTTGTATGCCCTATATAGATATTTTCACACCCTCATGCAAAATGTAGGACTATATATGTATGTAGGTCATGTGTGCAATGTTCTAGGACTTCAAATAGCATGTGCAGTAGAGTGTGTAAAGCGTAGGTTCCAATTATGTGTGCACATGAAATATCTTCAATCTTCTTGTGCACCCTCTTTAGAGGACTTATTATGCCTAAATGATAGACTCCCATGGGTAGTCATATAGATTTGGATTAATTCCTTCATGATTCATAGACTATGACCTATGTTATGTATTACTTCATGATTTCATCTCCCTTTAACATCCCTATGATATTATGCTTCAACGCTTGACCTTCTATAGTAATGCCTTACACACACCTTTTTGTAGAACAAATCAAAACCCAAAGTGTGTATAGGTAAGTTACACAGAGTGCAAGTTCAAATTTATGAGTGCACACCCAAAGTATCTATTTTTTGTGAACTCTTCTTTAGGAGGTTTCTTATGCTCAAATGATGAAGTCCCACACATAATCATAAAAGATATCATCTGTAATCTCATTATCTATAGGATGTGCACCTTTTTCTATGTAGATCAGTAAAATCTCCCAAATATAAGATGTAGACTCATGAGACCACCAATAGGGACTAAGTGTAGAGGGAATCACAACCTTATACTTCTGTAGGAAATTATTCTTTGCATATCCTTTGCAAGATCTAGTTTCTCTATGTTGTTGCACCATTAGTATTCAGTGTTCATCCTATTGCATAACCTTTAGTGTGCACTCTTTGTGTAGAATGAAACCAAATATTAAAGTATGCATAGGTTGGGTTGTGAAGTGAACACACACTTAAATGCATAAATTCAATAATGTTAAGATCAATTAAGATATAAATATTAAATTAATGGCACATGCCTTATTTCCACATAGGCTCTCCATATGCAAGCGCATGACCTATGTAAAACTAAGTAAAGCCCTGAGCATACCCTGTCTAGTATGTAGATGATTCATAAGGGCACAGGGTGCAGATTTTTACCACACACACAAGATGACATGGTATAATTTAAAGGAGTTTGTGTAGCTTTTATGTCATCAAGTAAGGCTAGATGGATTGATAAGTGGTGTTCAAGTATAATTAGTAGTTGTAGGTAGTTGGGAATTGAATGAAGTCACATTAAAACAAGTTAAAAGTAGAAGTGACTATTAGATGGAAGAGCATGGACATATGACTCCCTTGATTTCTTAAGTGCCCTTCATTTCTAGACACACATGTAGATCTATGATAATCCTTTTAACCACTTCTAGATTCAAATTGTCAGACAAAATTTAAGAAACATGGATCTTAATGACTTGTGTGTGGTGAGTTAGGCTTCCTGATCAACCTAGAGCCCTAAGTCTCAATCTCTGAATTCAATTTTATATCTAATCCACCCCAATTGGAAAAATTATTGCATAAGATCTTGTTCAACCCTATAAAAGCCCTGAATTTTATTGTATGAAGAGCCCTTTCTTTGGTGTAACAAATCTCTACCCATTCAAGTTTGTAATATTGACTTAGACCTTGAAATTAATGAGAACTAAATGACTTTTATTTCATGCTCTATGTTTTATATGCACTAAAGGTTGTTGATATTTGTTTATAGATGTCCATCCCTTTCATTGTCGTCCTCCCTTCATGTCTCTACACAAAATCTATATCTCTTGCAGGTTGCATATTGTGTATACATAGGTCTACATTGGAATTCTCTATGGAATATTTGTCAACCCTCCTAATGTTACATTGTGTTCTCATAACTCCATGTGAAAAACTTATGTAGTGAATGACCAATCTAAGGATCATGTGTTTTAGTTCCTTAGTTTTATTATGCTATCAAGTGGGTAAGTTATTTTCTCTACTCTTGGTGCATCACCATTTTCTATTTTATCAAGCCTCTTACCCTCTCTCACCCTTTTTCCTTTATCAATATTAGGTTTAGCATTAGTCATAGATTTCATTTCCAATCTTATAGGTCTATGTACTATTCTTAAACTAGGTACACTTAGATTAGAAGGAAACTAGCCTTCTCTGGAGGTTTGTCCCAAGGAGCGCAAGAGTCCCACACCTTGGCAATTATCCCATTATTGTGATGAGACATAGGAACTTTTACTTGCATTAGTAAGATTGAATAATTTTACGCTTTACACCAAGTTCTTTTGTACCCTACCAAATGCTTGTATTTCACACCCATCTTCAATTACCCATATGCAACAAGCGATCTATGTGTGCACATTTCAAATGATAACAGGAAGTACTGGCATACTATTGTGTTTTGGGTTTGGCTTATATTTCAAATAAAATAATTGTCATGATTGTACCCATTTAATCAAAAAAAAAATGATTGTTAAAAAATGCACTACAATATATCCATATTGAGCATACCTCATAAGTTAAAATTAATTATGCATGGATAGGAGGGAGAATAAAATTTTATGAGTGGGTAGGTGAAAAAAAGGATAAATGTGATAAGAAGATAAGGGTAGGTATGGCAAAGGAGGGGAAGAAAAAATCAGAATAAGAAGAGAGAAGTAAAGGAGAAGAGAGCTAAGCAGAAGAAGAGGAAGAGAGAAGGTGATTGAATATATGTGAAAATGTGAAAGTATAGGTTGTCATGAAGGTGCCTAAGATTGGGCAAGGAGGTGATCTATGAGGGCAAGCTTAAATAAAAGCCATGAAATAAAGGAGATGGGGTTAACACGTTTAGAGAGGTATTGAGTCTAAGATCTCTTCTTCAATTTTTTATTTTTTTGGCCTATATTTAGGATAACATTCTACTCCTCAATAGAAGCCCTTTGTATAGCATCTCTAGAAGGTGATGGCATCTCTAGAAAGGAACTGAGTCTAAGATCTCTCCCTTGAATTTTTGTGTTTTGACTTTTATTTAGGAGAACATGCCAATCCTCAATGACAATCCTTTGTAAAAAATTTAACCAAATATGATAAGAGTAGGCCATTGACATTAATAATAATATTGTAGGTTATAATTTCAAGAGTGCTCAAACAAATATGAAGTTTGTACTTGTGGATTTTCTTGTTGGTGTTGGTACTAAGCCATCTGCCATTGTAATCAACAATCATTTGGGATACTGTAATAGGATGAATATGTCAACTTCATAGACTTTCAACTTTAATGAAATTTCTAAGAGTAATGTTATTGGGGTTTTTGTATTCAATGTTGTTGAAGGAAGGATTTGATCTAGATTGTGATATGTACTTTTTAAACACATTTATGTTGATAATGGTAGTAAATCAAAGATTGAATTCCCTATTTATCTTTCTTCTTAAGTAAGCTACGATTATGCTTATATAATAATGATTTATGGTTATAGATTGTTTGAAAACTTTATATGATATAATAGTGTTTAAAATAATGTGGATGGCTCATTCCATAGGAACTTTGATTTTATGGGAGTATTGTTTATGTTATTTTGTATTGAATGGACCCAACAAATTATTAACAACATCTAAAAAGAGGCCTAGATGTAAGCATAGTAGGAGTACTACTACATTATGGATACACCAGATATGGTTGTATTATAACTTATAAATAATGAACACACTAAGGAGTTCATTCTATAACAAAATATAATGATTTATTTATATTTTACTAGGTCTAGTCATAATGTAAATATAGGTGCTTTATATTTATTACTTTGCATTAATAATGTGTTTCTCAAACTTTGTTTTTATAGGGGAAAAATTTGATTGAGGTGATAATCATTGTGCACAACCTTAAGCTTGTTCATAATTATGTAATTTGATCCTTGAAACTTTAATAGGCATGGCTAAACATTAAAATTTAAGATGTTGGGAAATACAATAAGTAAGTCAGATCATTATGTATATGTCTAGTTTTTTGAATGATATATACTTTTAAAATATGATTGTTGAAACATATTCTAAGGCACAATTCTATAAAACATGTTCAATCTTTTGCCTGCTAGAAGATTAAAAAACAATTCAAACCTCTGACTAGAAAATTTAAATAGAACATGAAGTGATGGGTGTGTAAAATTGCACCTAATATGTAGCCCCTTATAGCTCATATAGTTTCTCCCTATTTTTGATGATGTGGGACCCAATTAAAAGTCACCCAACATGTAGGTCCATTAGAAAAAGAGGACTTAGGTTGACCTTGATTGTTAATGGAAATTTTATGAAGGTTATCCCTTCCACTTTGCCTTTCAAGAGTTGGGACAATTTATTTTAAGGAATAAAACATAAAATACTAAATTTATATTTACTATAATCCCTTAAAATTTTTGATAGTTCAATCAAAATATCATTTTTATCCCATGCGATATTTAAACATTTTCCATCATATTTTATGGTGTAAAAAGCTAAAATATGTTCTTATGGATATTAAATTTAATCCTTACTTCTTAATCAGGAGAGAGGATTTGTATGCAAACTTTAGTTCTAGATGTTTCAAATTTGAATCCTAAGTGATGAGTGTATTATGTTATTTACAAGGTTAGATGTCAACTTTAAGTTATCGATGGGCTTGTTGAAAAGGCCAATTTAAGCAAATGTTCTTGGTAGGTATAGTGCCAAAATTAACAACTATAGCTTTTATTTTTCTTGGACATAAAAGTATTAAATGAATAATTTGGGCCTAATTTCAATTTATAAGGTAATCCTCACTCATTATAATCATTATTTCCAATGTCCTCATGCTTTCTATAATTAAGTGTTCAAAATACTAAAGACTACTTTCTCTTTAATTATTAAAACAAAAAGTATATCCACATCATATGCAATTAGCTCTCAGGCTCATGAGAAGACTTTGATGCATTTGGGTATTACAACTCTAAATTTTTGTGATTTAATTGGTCACATTGAGACCATTTAATCTATATATCATTATTGCATTCATTTTTGGTCTCATGGCTAAATTCTCTATCTATCTAGCTCCAAATGGATAAAGGCTTAATAAAATGAATAATTATGTTGTGGCTCTACCATTATTTTGAGTAGGATTTTAAACACTTCATAGCATCTTGAAATAAATGATGAATTAGTATTTGAGTGAGGTATACATGATTTTTTAAGAAGAGTAATTTTAAGAAAATAAGAGAGGATGGGGTAGGACAGGAGTCGATTAAATATTAGAATATAAAGCACATTACTTATTAAAAATTATTTTGGAAACCTTGGTCTACGTTATCACATATAACCAATATACTATGATCCTTGTTCCAATAAGGGTGATGCCATAATGGAATTGACCCTCCTACTAACATAAGGTTTGAACAGTTGTAGATGAGTATGTTTTCTTACTCGGTCTCCCCTCTTTTCTTATGTGGATTTAATATTACCTTATAACAAACTTCTAAAAATGCCTTTATATCCCAAGTTAGATACACCTAATATATGAATCTTGGAATTGCTTCTATGACTCTAAATCCTTATATCTTATTTAGGAATTATGGATTATTGTAAGGAATAATTTCCTTACAATTTATTTGATAATTTTAAGTTTGGTTTCACTTAATGTGGAAGTAGTCACCATTCAAATGAAGTGGGTTTTAAATAATAAGCCAATGCAAAGAAATGATATTATAAGTTTTCACCAAATCTTTAACCATTTTGTCAAAGGGAACGTATGGTTGGTAGTTATTAAATATATAGATTTAATATATTTGAGACGTAACTAATCCTATATCAGTTAAGACTAACTAATATAGCTATAAACCACCTCAACTATATGTAACTTGTTTATGGCATTAATAAATGAAGGATGCACATTTAGTTCAAGGTGTGCCTTCTAGTTTATCTTCATAATTTTAGTAATCTTACTTACTTACATTGGTGTAAAAGCCAATTATTTGAGGAAGCCCTAGTCAGGTATGAATGAATTATAGTGTTCAAAGAAGCCCTAACACAAAGGTATGGACTATGAACAAAGAAGATAAAATTACTAAACAACAAAAATGTGAAGGAATAAAAATCTAGATAGAAGGACATCATGGTAGAGAATAAACAGCCCATGAAGAATGTAAAGGAGTCATGAGACCAGAATACTAAAGAGTCACATTTAAAAAAGGAAAGAATCATGATCTAATAGAGGAGAAGAGAGAGGCAAGAATCATGATCCATAATGGATTAGACCAAAATATAAGGGCATCATGGTATTTCATGCTTTTTCCACACTAGAATGGCATATTTTCCCAAAATAGAATGATATATTTTTCCCTAATTTATAGAAATCCAAACCAGATGCAATTTATAGAATTAAAAGAAACACAAAAGAATTGTTGATTTGTAAAGTAAAATCATGATTTTCAAACAAAAAAGGAAAATCACAATTTCATCATGATTGAAGGTGTTGTTAGGTTAAAAAGTGGTCATAAAGCACAAAAAACTTAGACCAGATACAAGGGATTACTTTCAAATTGTAAGTGTTCTTTTGACAAAGATAAATTTAGATGCATAAGCAAAGTCATATACCACTCGTGTTGGCTTGTAATACTAATAAATCTTTGAAGTTTCTCTTATAATCAAATTCAGAAAATTATACTTCTCAGTTGCATTAATTTTTGGGTCAAAAAAGTGTCAAAAAATCATACTTTTCCTAGCTAATTGATTTCTAGTTAGAAGTTAGAAAAGTGTATTTTTTTTATGTTGCATTGATTTATGGGTTAGCCCTATACTATATTTTTTTCTATTCAAAGTCAAACATTGTGTATAAAATGGCCAATATACAAATCCTTATTGTATGGGAAGCACAGACTTAATTGGATAAAACCTTGTTTAGAGTCATAAGATTTTGACAATTATGGAATATCAAGATTGTGACCAAATCATTCTTAACATTGAAGTAAAAATAGATAAAAACTTTATTGATTATGACAAACATCATAAGGAGGCCTTGTTATTAAAACCATTTATGTCAGAATGACATGATTTTTGAGGTTTGGAATGACACTCATGCAAGTACATTATAGACCAATATGAAGTATAAATACCAAACATCAGACAAGATTCGAGCCTTGTATTTAAAAAATATGATTTTATCTACAAAGATGAATGAGAGTCAATCTTTGTTAGAACACGTGATTCAAAAGAAAGATTTTTGAGACCGACTATTAGCTATCAACAAAAATGTGGATGATGATGATATGGTGCCATTGGTTCTGAATAGTTTGACATCCTCCTATTGGAATAATTGTCATCAATGTCAAATGGTAATCATGAATCTAATTGATGGAAAAGTATTTTGATAAAAGAATTAAATTAAATAAAGAATATTTAATTTACTAAGGTAATCAAATATGCAAATAATGGTCATATCTTTATGTGAAATCAAAGACAAATTAATGGGCTTAAAGATGTAATAATGGTGAAACTTTCAAGGCAATTTTTAAGGTTGAAATGATCCCAGCCTTGGCTAACTTATCTTTGGGAAGATTTATGACTATTCAAATGGACCTTTTCATTTGAAGAGTCATGACCTTAATTTGTGGCTTTTCATGGGTTATAAATAACTGCATAGCGAGTGGAAAATTTATATGTTCAAAAGTGGAAGATATAATAAAAGAGTAGAAATATTTGAAAGCAATATTTTGTGAGAATATTGAAAGGAAAAAACTATCAAGTATAAGTTAGAGCATAACAACAAAAACACTCAAGTATAGATCGAATCAAAAGGACATAAAGAAGTGCTCTATCATCTATTGTGTTATCAACAAATCAGAGATAGAAGAGTGATTCTTGTGAGAAGGTTGGTGCATTTATTTTGAAGATATTTTTGTCTATTATTGATTTGGTGCTCAGTGAAAGTGGTTGGTGCTCCTATAGGTTGGTGCCTACAAAATTTTATTTAGGGTTTATGCTCTAGTAGGCTAGTACCTATTAATATTTATATTGAGAAATATTTTCTATGGTTTTCTCTTGCAATGGTTTCCATGTATATCTGGTGTCACTTTGCATTATGTTATTTTGAGTTATGATTTGATTGCTTTGAATATATTACTTGGAATAAGTGTTTAAGTGTTAGAAAAGAATTTAATATATAATATTGATTCACTCCCCTCTCATTATTAGTCTATTCTCAATAATTGGTATCAAATTGAGTTCCTTCAAATATAGCTTAACTACTTGAAGGTAGATCATACAAGTACACATGGATAGATCACAAGTTTAGGATAGATTTTCCACTAATAAGGTACTATTGTTTGATGGCACAAATTATGTCTTCTAGAGCATAAGAATGAATAAATATCTAATGGTTCTTAGGTTTGATATTTGGAAAGCATTAGTAACCAAGTACTAAACACCACAAATGATACCAATAGATGCTACTAAAAAGAAGGCTAGTGAGAATAATTCTAAAGTAATGAATGTCATCCTATACAGCCCTTTAGAATTGAAATTTTTAAAAGTCATGCAATGTGATTCTACAAGAGACAGCTAGGAAAAATTTAAAACTATCTATGAGGGTGATAGTAAGGTAAGACAAGAAAAACTCCAAACTCATAGGAGACAATTTGAGAGTTTAAAGATGAAGGAAGAAGATAACATTACATGATACCTACTTTGGGTTGATGAAATAGTCAATGTGATTCGAGAACTTGGAGAAATCATGGAAGAGTCTGCAATCATCCAAAAGGTGTTGAGGTCCTTACCACTGAAGTTGTATGTAAAAGTCTTTGTTTTTGAAGAAATGAAAGATCTAGATAAATTAAATATGGATGAGGTGCATGGAATCCTCACAATGTATGAAATGAGGATTGAATAATAAATACCATCAAAAAGAGAAGGAATGTTCAAAGTATCAAATAAGGAGAAATTCAAGGAACCTGAGCCAAGTGACAGCTCAAGCAACAAAGAATATGGAAAGGAGACTCTATTTATTTGAAAGCTGAAGAAAGGTTCTAGTAAATATAAAGATAAGTTACCATTCAAATATTTTAATTGTGGTAAGATTGGTCATTTTGTAGCTAAGTGCTCGGATAAAGACAATAGTGATGAAGAGGAGATCAAACCAAAATTCAAGAAGGGATTCAAGAAAAATAAAGATAAGAAGATATTTGAGAACAAAAATAAAATCTTATACTGTAAGAGGAAGTATAGATCATCTGAGGAAAATGGAGCCAGTGATTTTAACAATGATGATGAGAAAACATTGTTCATGACCATAGAAGACAATCCTTCCACAAGTAGAAAACCTTGGAGGAAGAAGAAGATGAAGGCAAGGTAAATATTGAATAAGAGCTTATTTGTGCCTTAGGAGAGACAAAATATCTTAAGAAAAAGAACATGAAACAAAAGCTTCTAATTTAGAAATATGAAAAAGAGAGTCAAGACTCAAAAGCTAGAACATCACAAGGTCTTAAGGAATCAAAAGGATAATTATTGATCTAAAATTCCAAATCAAAGAGGTAAAGAAAATTAAAGAAGATATAACAGATCAACTAAATAAGAAAGGAGAATATATTGAAATGTATTAATCTAAGATTACTAATTTAAAAATGGATCTAGAAAAGGCAAATACTAAAATAGCAAATGAATTGAAATCTGAGAAAAGTGCCCAAGTTTTGAATAAGATTCTCGAGAGTCAAAGATCACCATATAAAAATTCAATCATTGGGTATGAGAAGCAAAAATAAAAAGCTAAGATCTATGTTGAAACTCTTAAGGAACCTATGAAAAAGGAGACCAAGAAGGAAGAAGGCTAGAATACAAAAACCAACTCCATCAACAAAGAAAGCAAAGGAGAACAAAACTTCAAGAGACCACTTGATCCAAGATATACTAATAAAACTAGGTTTGGTAATTATTTAGATGGATATTTTTATTATTGCAATCATTTTGGTTATAATAAATTAGATTGTAGAAAAAGATCCAAGGATATTGAAGTCTAGAGCAAAAATAAAAGAACCTATGGAGCTTTAAATAGAAGCTACAATTCATTTGCTCCCCTATCAAACGTTGTTGAAGAAGTTATAGTTTGTTACAAGTGTAACAACTGTGGACATATAGCATGCTATTGTATAATTGTTTTTGAATTTGTAAGACAAGATTAGAAGTTCAAGGTTCTAATGATAAATAAAAGGGATCCAACAAAGACTTGAAAGAAGAAGTAAGAAGAATCCATGATCGTTCAAACAACATTCCATGCTAGAGATGAAGGACAATAATGGTTCATTGATATTGGATGTTCTAGATACATGACTAGAGATAAAATCAAGTTTATCTCATTAAAAAAGGTCAATAAAGGCATAGTGAAGTTTGAAGATAGCATTACATCCAAAATAATAAGAAAAGGTACACTTGGTCTTGATAATGAAAGAACCAAAATAAAGAATGTGTTATATGTGGAAGGGTTAAAGAATAATCTTCTAAGTGTGATCCAAATGCGTGATCAAGGACACACACTCAAGTTATTTGTTGAATATTTCAAGATCAAAAAAAGAGACATGAGAGAGCTAATTATAGATGCTCACAAGACAACAAACAATTATACATGCTTATAGAAGTCAAAAGAGAGAAGTGTTGTCTGAGTCAAGTTAAAGAAAGTTGGTTATGGCATAGAAGAATGGGAAATATAAATTCTAATAACCTTGTGAATATTATCAAGAAGCAAGCTATAAGGGACATTCCAAAGATAACAAAACCATCAAGCATGGTTTGTAAGCAATGCTAGCATGGGAAGTAGACCAGGACAAGATTCAAAATGAAGGAATATTCACCACAATGAAATTAGAGCTCATTCATACAAATATGTGTTGACCCACCAAAACACAAAGCATTCAAGGTGAAAGGTATGTTATGATGATAATTGATGACCATAATTTACAGTCAACTCCAGCTACAAATTATTTAGTACATCCAGTTTCAAGATATGAGATACTTCCTCTCATACTATGCGTAGTCATTCTTCTTTTACTTGATACAGATCATCTTGATTTTGAGTCTCTTGCAAGACTCATCAGTTAGTATGTTCTCACTTTTACTTGTACATAGATTATCTTAAGTTTTTCCTTATATATAGTTCATTATTATGTTGCTTATATATTTCTTATACATACAAAACACAAAAACAATATATTATGTTAAAAAATACAAAAACATTCAAATATTTGCTCTGAAAATAAAAATTTTAGATTGTGTGAATTTTTATGTTTACATTCCTTCCATTTTTTAGGTATTATATATGCTATTTATGCTAGTATAATTAGTTTTATCATACATACATGCTTCACTTATTCCTTTCGAGTGTTTATAGAGTATTACAAGACTTAGTTCCCCTATACAGATCCATATTTGCTTTTATCTATCCATTGGAGGTACATACATATACACATATTCAACATTGACATATAAGCCCCATTGGGGGCATCATTCACATAGCTTTTGTTTTGTTAGGTTATATCTTTATATACTCCACATCACATATTTAACATTTATTATATCTTGATATTGATTGTCTTATGTTATTTTGATTTTTTGCTTAATACTACCATTATATATTTAGCATTGATTATAGCTTGATATTTATTGTCATGTCCTTGTATGTGCTTCTTGATTGTGTATGAAGATATTTGAACATGTCCTTCCTTATCTCTCTAAGCCAACATTGCTTTCTCTTTACTTGTGTGGATATTTGATCATGTTCTTGTAAGTGTGTTCTTTCTCAGACTTAGTAACATGTGTCAATGTCCATTATATTGTGGCCAGTTGGCCTACTTTATGTGCCTCATGTGTTTGTATGTATATGTCATGGCCATGACACTTGTCTCTTATCTGTTAAACTCACATTCAATTTGTAGTGCCATGTGAGACCTCATGCATCTCCCTTTCTTCCTTGAGTGCCTTGAAGGACATCATGCCCCATCCACATAAATCTCCCTTTCTTCTTTGGGTGCCTTGATGAACATCGTGCATCATCCCCTTAGGTAGTTTACTCATATCATATTCAAGTTTTTTTCATATACATGCTTACATTATTATATCTATCATGACCCATAGCCATTTTTAAATTTTACAAAAACAATATATTATGTTCAAAAATACAAAAACATTCAAATATTTGCTCAAAAAATACAAATTTTAGATTGTATGCATTTTTATGTTTAAATTCCTTCAATTTATTAGGTATTATATGTTATCTATGCTAGTATAGTCAGTTTTATAATACATACATTCTTCACTTATTCCTTTCGAGTGTTTGTATATTATTACAAGACTCAGGTCCCCTATATAGATATAGATTTACTACTATCTATCCATTGAGGACACATAAAAATATACACAGATTTAATATTGATATACCAACCCCATGGGGGGAATCATTCACACAACTTTTGATTTGTCAGGTTATATCTTCCTATACTCTACATCATAGATTTAACATTGATTATATCTTGATATTGATTATCTTATGCTACATTGATTTTTTGCCTACTATAACCACTATAGATATAGCATTGATTATCATATCCTTGTATGTGCTTTTTTATTGTGTATGCAGACATTTGAACATGTACTTCCTTATGAATCTAGGCCAACCTTGATTTCTCTTTGTATATGTGGACATTAAACATGTCTTTGTATGTGTGTTCTTTCTCAAACTTAGTGACATGTGTCAATGTCCCTTGTATTGTGGTCTATTGGCCTACTTTATGTGCCTCATGTGTTTGTATATATGTGTCATGGCCATGATACTTATCTCTTATTTATTACATTCACATCCAGTTTATGGTGCCATGAGAGAACTCATGCATCTCCCTTTCTTCTTTGGGTGCCTTGATAGATATCATGCCCCATACCCTAGGTAGTTTACTCAGATTATATTCAAATTTATTGTTCATATAAATGCTTGCATTGTTATATCTATTGTGACCCATGGCCATTTTTACATTTAAAAAAAATAATATATTATTTTCAAAAATACAAAAACATTCAAATCTTTAATTAGAAAATATAAATTTTATATTTAATACATTTTTATATTTACATTCCTTCCATTTGTCAGGTATTATATATGTTATTTATGCTAGTATAGTTAGTTTTATCATACATCTATGCTTCACTATTTCTATACGAGTTTTCATAGATTATTACAGGAATTAGGTCCCCTATACAGATGCAAATTTACTCCTATCTATTCATTACGGGCACATTCACATATACACAGATTCAACATTGACATATCAACTCCATTGGGGGCATCATTCACACATCTTCCAATTTTCTATGTTATATCTTTCTATACTCCACATCACATATTTAGCATTGATTCTATCTTAATATTGATTATCCTATGCTACATTGATTTTTTGCCTACTACTACCACTATAGATTTATCATTGATTATATCTTGATAGTGATTATCTTGTCCTTATATGTGCTTCTTGATCGTGTATGCAGATATTTAAACATGTCCTTCCTCATGAATCTAAGCCAACCTTTCTTGATTTTTGTGTATGTAGACATTTGAACATGTCCTTGTATGTGTGCTCTTTTTCAGAGTTAGTGACGTGTGTCAATGTCATGTGTATTATGACCCCTTGGCCTACTTTGTGTGCCTCATGTGTTTGTATGTATGCATCATGTCCATGACACTTGTCTCCTATTTATTAAATTCACATCTAGTTTATAGTGCAATGAGAGACCTCATGCATCTCCATTTCTTCCTCAGGTGCCTTGATGGACATCATGCCCCATCCCACTAGGTAGTTTACTCAGATTATATTCAAATTTGTTGTTCATAAATATGCTTACATTGTTATATCTATCATGACCCATAGCCATTTTTACAATTTATAAAAACAATATATTATGTTTAAAAATACAAAAACATTTAAATATTTGCTCAGAAAATAAAAAATTTAGATTGTATGTATTTTTATGTTTACATTCCTTCCATTTGTCAAGTATTATATATGTTATCTATATAATTATAGTTAGTTTATCATACATACATGTTTCACTCATTCTTTTTGAGTGTTTTTAGATTTTTACAAGACTCAGGTCCCCTATACAGATCCAAATTTGCTACTATCTATCGATTGGGGGAACATACACATATACATAGATTCAAAATTGACATATTAGCCTCATTGGGGGCATTATTCACACAACTTTTGATTTGCCAGTTTATATCTTTTTATACTCCACATCATAAATTTAGCATTGATTATATCTTGATATTGATTATCTTATGCTACATTGATTTTTTTCCTACTAAGATCACTATAGGTTTAGCATTGATTATATCTTAATGTTGATTATCATGTCCTTGTATGTGCTTCTTGATTGTGTATGCAAACATTTGAACATGTCTTTCTTTATGAATCTAAGCCAACCTTACTTGATTTTTAGTGTAAATTTGTACATGTCCTTGTATGTGTGCTCTTTCTTAGACTTAGTGACATATGTCAATGTCCCTTGTATTTTGGCTCCTTAGCCTACTTTTTGTGCCTCATATGTTTGTATGTATGCATCAAAGTCATGATAATTGTCTCTTATTTGTTACATTCATATTCATTTTATGGTGCCATGAGGGACCTCGTGCATCTTTATTTCTTCTTTAGGTGCCTTGATGGGCATCATGCCCCATCCCCCTAGGTAGTGTACTCAGATTATATTCAAAAAAATTGTTCATATACATGCTTACATTATTATATCTATCATGACCCATAGCCATTTTTATATTTTTACAGAAATAATATATTATGTTCAAAAATACAAGAAAAATCAAATATTTACTCATAAAATACTAATTTTAGATTGTATACATTTTTATGTTTACATTCCTTCTATTTATCAGGTATTATATATGTTATATATGCTAGTATAGTTAGTTATATCATAAATACATGCTTTACTTATTCCTTTCAAGTGTTTACAAATTATTATAGGACTCAAGTCCCCTATACAGATCTAGATTTGTAACTATCTATTGGGGCACATACACATATACATAGATTTAAAATTAACATATCAATCCCATTGGGGGCATCATTCACACAACTTCTGATTTGCCAAGTTATATCTTTCTATATTCCACATCACAAATTTAGCATTGATTATATCTTGATATTGATTATCTTATTCTACATTGGTTTTTTGCCTACTAATACCACTATATATTTATCATTGATTATATCTTGATATTTATTATCATGTCCTTGTATGTGCTTCTTCATTATGTATGCAGATATTTGAACATGTCCTTATCACTCTAAGCCAACCTTGCTTGCTCTTTATGTATGTGGATATTTGAGCATGTCTTTGTATGTGTGCTCTTTCTTAGACTTAGTAACATGTGTCAATGTCCCTTGTATTATGGCCATTTGGCTTACTTTGTGTGCCTCATGTGCTTGTATATATGCATCATGGCCATGACACTTGTCTCTTATTTATTACATTCACATCCAATTTGTAGTACCATCAGGGACCTCATACATCTCCCCTTCTTCCTTGGCTGCCTTGATGGACATCATGCCCCATCCCCCTATGCCGTTTACTCACATTATATTCAAATTTTTTGTTCATATACATGTTTACATTTATATATCTATCATGACCCATAGCCATTTTTACATTTTATAAAAATAATATATTATGTTCAAAAATACAGAACATTCAAATATTTGCTCATAAAATACAAATTTTAGATTGTATGCATTTTTGTGTTTACATTTATTTATTTTTTTAGGTATTATATATGTTATATATGCTAGTATAGTCAGTTTATCATACATACATGCTTCACTTATTCATTTTGAGTGTTCACAGATTATTACAAAACTTAGGTCCCCTATACTGATCTAGATTTGCTACTATCTATCCACTGGGGGAACATACACATATACACAGATTCAACATTGACATATCATCTCCATTAGGAGCATCATTCACACAACTTCTAATTTATCAAGTTATATGTTTCTATACTTGACATCATCAAATTTAGCATTGATTATATCTTGATATTTTTTATTTTATGCTACATTGATTTTTTGCTTACTACTACCACTATAGATTTAACATTGATTATATCTTGATAAATATTATCATGTCCTCGTATGTGTTTCTTGATTGTGTATGAAAACATTTGAGCATGTCCTTTCTTATGGATCTAAGCCAACTTTGCTTACTCTTTGCATATGTAGACATTTGAACATGTCCTCACATGTGTGTTCTTTCTCAGACTTATTGACATGTGGTAATGTCCCTTTTATTGTTTCTCTTTGGCCTACTTTGTGTGCCTAATGTGTTTATATGTATGCATCATGGCCATGATACTTGTCTCTCAATTAATACATTCACATCTAGTTTTAAGTGCTATGAGGGACCTCATGCATATCCCTTTTTTATTGGGTGCCTTAATGGAAATCATGCCCCATCCTCCTAGGTAGTTTACTCAGATTATATTCAAAGTTTTTGATCATATACATGCTTACATTATTATACCTATTTTGACCCATAACCATTTTTAAATTATACAAAAACAATATCTTATGTTCAAAAATACAAAAACATTCAAATATGAGCTCAAAAAATATAAATTTTATATTGTATGAATTTTTATGTTTACATTCCTTCCATTTTTTAGATATTATATATGTTATCTATGCTACTATAGGTGGTTTTATCATACACACATGATTCACTTATTCTTTTCAAGTGTTCACAGATTATTACAGGACTCAGGTCCCTTATACAGATCTAGATTTTCTACTATCTATCTATTGGGGGCACATACACAGATTCAACATTGACATATCAGCCCCATTGGGGGGCATCATTCACACAATTTCTAATTTTCTAGGTTATATCTTTCTATACTCCAAATCATAGATTTAACATTGATTATATCTTGATATTGATTTTCCTATGCTACATTGATTTTTTGCCTACTACTACCACTATAGATTTAGCAGTGATTATATCTTGATATTGATTAACATGTCCTTTTAAATGCATTTTGATTATGTATCCAAACATTTGAACATGTCCTTCCTTGTGAATCTAAGCCAACCTTGTTTTCTCTTTATGTATGTGGGAATTTGAACATGTCCTTGTATGTTTTCTCTTTCTCAAACTTAGTGACATATGTCAATGGTCCATGTATTGCGGCCCCTTGACCTACTTTATGTGCCTCATGTGTTTGTATGTATGCATCATGACCGTGACACCTGTCTCTTTTTTGTTACATTCATATCCAATTTATTGTTTCATGAAGGACCTAACGCATCTTCATTTCTTCCTTGGGTTCCTTGATGGACATCATGCCCCATCCCCCTAAGTAGTTTACTTAGATTATATTCAAATTTTTTTTTATATACATGCTTACATTTTTATATCTATAATGACCCATAGTCATTTTTAAATTTTACAAAAACAATATATTATGTTCAAAAATACAAAAAAATTCAAATATTTTTTTAGAAAATACAAATTTTAGATTGTATGCATTTTTATGTTTACATTCCTTCTATTTGTCAAGTATTATATATGTTATCTATGCTAGTATATTCGGTTTTATCATATATACATGCTTCACTTATTCCTTTTGAGTGTTCATAGATTATTATAGGACTTACGTCCCCATACAAATCTAGATTTTCTACTATCCATTATGATCACATACACATATACAAAGATTCAACATTGACATATCAGCCCCATTGGGGGCATCATTCACACAAATTCTAATTTTCTAGGTTATATCTTTCTATACTCCAAATCATAGATTTAGCATTCATTATATCTTGATATTGATTATCCTATGCTATATTGATTCTCTACCTACTACTACCACTATAAATTTAGCATTGATTATATCTTGATATCGATTATCATGTCCTTATATAGCTTCTTGATTGTGTATGTGAACATTTAAACATATCCTTCCTTATGACTATAATCCAACCTTGCTTTCACTTTACGTATGTGGACATATGAACATGTCCTTATGTGTGTTCTCTTTCTTAGACTTAGTGACATCTGTCAATGTTCCTTGTATTGTGGCCCCTTGGCCTACTTTGTGTGCCTCATGTGTTTATACGTATGCATCATGGCCATGACACTTATCTCTTATTTGTTACATTTACATAAATTTTTTCAGTGCCATGAGGGACCTCATGAATCTCCCTTTCTTCCTTGAGTACCTTGATGGATATAATTCCCCATCCCCATAGGTAGTTTACTTAGTTTATATTCAAATTTGTTGTTCATATACATTCTTACATTGTTATATCTATCGTGACCCATAGCCATTTTTACATTTTACAAAAATAATATATTATGTTCAAAAATACAAAAACATTTAAATATTTACTCAGACTATACAAATTTTAGATTGTATGCATTTTTATGTTTACATTCCTTCCATTTATCAGGTATTATATATGTTATCTATGCTAGTATAGTAAATTTTATCATGCATACATGCATCACTTATTCCTTACAAGTATTCATAAATTATTCAGGACTTTTCCAGTAATTTTCATGGTCACTTTACCCATTTTGGATGCCACATTTGTAATATCTTTCCAATCAGGTCCCTAGAGAGGGTTTATGAGGGTTTTAGATAGTTTTCTACTCTTAACCATTATTCATAAAGATTGCACTTTCAAGTTCGAAAAAAATGGAAAAAATTGGTTCCTAAGGACCTTATATAACCCCTTTGAACTCCTCTTTCTCCCATGTAGATCCTTCAAGGAGATGTGAGCTCCAAAAGTTGCCCTATCGAGCTTGTTTTTATAAATCTACATAAGGGTGCATATTTTGATCTCAAATATGGGTCTCTTGATAACTTATATATAATCCAAAATATCTCACACCTTTATTTTATCCTAAAAAACATACCTCAAATATCTTGATAGTTCACCAAAGAGTAAAGGTGGAGATGCATCACCATTTGGCACTAGGTCTTCCCAAAGCCTAATAGGTTTACTAGGCACCTTGATGAATTTGGATGTTATGACTGATACCTCATAGTTTTATTGGTGTATTAGGAATTTTTACACCTCATTTTATCTCATAATACCACTACATACCCTTCCAATCACTCTTCTTCATCCTTTTTCCTCATTTGCCAACTAGACCTAGTGAAGGTTTATCATATGGACTATGTGCATGAGCAATTTGGTCACCCTAAGGGATATTAATTTTATATATGGATTAAATATCATAGATTATCATTTCATACACTTTTTTATATGTTTCCATTAATTTCCCAAAACTCTTTGTCAAATCTTTTGCTCATTTTGCACTCATTAGGTCACTTTGCCAAGTTCTGATTTTCCTAGCTAGCTCACCTTTGAGACAAAATAGAGAGGTATAACCATTATTTCCAAGGAAAAATTAATATTTTGGTAGTTTTTCCAAGTCATAAGGATCATTTTTACTATAGTTTTTTTCTTGAATTCATGTTTAGGGTATCCAATCATCTCAATATGCCTAAAAAAGGCCTCAATAACCCTATTTTCCTACACTTTCTTCAAATCCACCTATGGGTAACCTCTCCAAGAAAAAAACATGATTTTTTGATGTTTAAACATACTTATCATCTTCATTTAATTCTCATTTATTTTTTAAATCCATCCAAAACACTTATTATCTTAGATTCTTCATGCTTACCCTTTCAACCAAGAGGTTTCTTAGCCTTCTTATATAGACTGTTGCCCATATGACAAGGAAGGTACATGAGCCTATTATAAATATATTATGATTTTTATGACACTAATTTTACCATCATGCGTAATTTTATGGTCATTTAAACTTTCCTTTCACTTCTAGATAGTCCATGTTTCACTTACCCTTACCAAGTTATACCTTACTGACTAGACTGAGACACCTCTGCATTTACTTACTCATGTAGGTTTCATGGGATCAAAATGTATTTCCCATAATTTTATTATAATCCACTAATACCTCTTAATATCACTAACTTCCTTCTTTAATTTCCACTCACTTAAGAGTGTCATAGTCCTTCTTGTAGCTCATGTTATATATTCTCTATTAAATGAGATAACTTTGCCCTTTAAGCTGGTTGTAGGTATCTATTGACTCATCAATATCTTGACTAGGATGTTTTGAAACCTTATTAACCCTACCTTGCCTTCACATTATTTTTTTACCCTATTCTTACTTTCCTAATATCCATTAGGCCATTTTTATGCCATTTTAGTTGAAGACTAGGATAACTCTATTTGAACCCTACCTATAGGTCTGATGGCCTTTATTAGGGTTATCATGGTGCTTTAAGACTCTCTTTTACACCTTATAGTGGTAAAAAAATGTTTGTTTCATTTTCATTCACCTATTTTTTTCTATGGAAACTCAAACTTTACCTTCACCTGACTAAGATAATTTTCCTTCAAAACTCTACTATAGGTTATCATTTCTAACATGAGGGTACTTTTAGGTGTATAGTGAAGTCATGTCTTGTATTTGGATCTATGTTTATAAATATTTAATTAATAATATGTCTCTTGACACCAATTAATACTGTGTGTCATGAAAACATTCCTAGACACCATTACTTACACATCATGTTTAATCTATCGTCTGCATATAGTTGGCTATTGGTGTCCCTTTCTAGTCACTATACACCTGTAGAGGGATGCCTGACTATGATATTTCACCTTATATCTCCTTCAAATCAATAATTTTATTTTCATATTTTTTAAGTCTCCTCAAATAATCTAAAATTCTTGGGATTGTCACTTCCAAGGAATAAGGTCACTTTTAAGTTAAAACTTATAGATGACATTGACTGAGTTCAATGTATCAAAGTGCATTTTTGGAGTTCCCAAAAACTATCCTCCATAGACCATTCTCTCCTAATATTTTGAGATCTTTTTGTCCTTTCTAGGATCTATAAGGTAATCATATTAATATCTTTCAAAATCCCTCATAGTCTTGTTGCATAAAATCAACAAAACACTAAGGGGCTCTATTTTATGCTTTTAGAGAAAGAATCCTTAAATATTAGTCATGACTCTTGGAAACCCTCTACTTTTCATATAAATTTGACCTTCATGATATGTATTTTATTTTCCCCTTATCATATCAATATCCCAAATAAGGATTCATCATTCACTTCCACACCTCAAAAGGTACCTCCATGCTCTGTTGGCACCACCTATATGTGAGTATCTCTAAGTATAAGATAGTGAGGATGCAAGAGTTAGTAAATATCATGAAAGGTATCTTAAAATAGTGGATAAACCTATAAAGAGGCCTTATACAACCTTGAAAAACACATGAAATATCCAAACCTATTAAACCAAAGCAAAATATTTAAAAACAAGCTCATACATGGACCCCTCATGGATGCAAAAGCATAAGAAGTTGCCTGGCTTCTTAAAAATGGTTCATAAAGGAGGATACATTAAACTTAAACTTATTTCCATGGATTTGAATCTAAATAAGACCCCTCTAAATTCCTAAGATCACTCCCCCTAACTTCATCTATATGGATTGTACCAAGCATTTCAAGTTGACCGTTCTTGGCTTATACAGGAAAAAAAGAAGGAAAAGAAGAAAAATTTGATATTTTTGACTTTGTATCTACACACCAAGCATAGGGAAGACTTTAGGATTCTCAAGAGACACTATTCCCACGTTTTCACTTGAATATGGACTCTCCAAGTCCAAACCAATGCCATTAAGAGCCCATTTTTTAGTAGATTCCCCTATTTTAGTGCATGAAAATACTTATTTTATACCACTAACCATTTCTTGACATGATTAGACCTCATACATGTTGTAATCCTCCTT
This sequence comes from Torreya grandis, assembly GCA_037957365.1. Classification (NCBI taxonomy): domain Eukaryota; kingdom Viridiplantae; phylum Streptophyta; class Pinopsida; order Cupressales; family Taxaceae; genus Torreya; species Torreya grandis. Next base: position 1,203,868 of record JARHVA010002214.1, read on the forward strand.
GGTGACAATTTCTTCCTTGATAAAAATTTGTACAAGTGATTTAATGAGCCCAAAATGTGACCAAAAGACACTTTTGGCATATGAAACATAATAAAAGACAAAGACGTGACTTAGAGACACCTTAGAATTCCTCAATGACACTATCAAAACATTTATAAAACAACTTGAGCCTTTAACCATGTTTGACCATAGCTGACTAGGGTTGAATTTTCAAGACTAAGCAAAGATAAGGGAGCTAGGCTTATACCAAGGCCAGAACAAGGATAGGGGAGATGTTTAGACCAATATGAGACCCCTATAAGACATAAAAACCTCTAAAAAGTTTTAATATGTAGGGTTTGGCCCAATTTGACTAAAATTCAAATTTGGTCAACATCTTTGGCAATTCTTAGGGGTAACATGCCTGCTATGTTAAATATTAGTGGCCTTATCCTATACATTACATAAAGGGAGTCAGATGCACTCTAAAAATATTAATATCAGACTTGAATTGACTAAAAAGATAGTTGATTGACCTCAACACAAAAAAATAAGACACCACACATAAGACAAGGGAAATAAACATGCACACATGTTTCAACAAGATAATTAGGGAACATGAAAGAATACGATGTAAACTACTTATGTGTATCTAACCAAACATACCTCCCTCCTGGATCAAAAGGAAAGGTGTTTGAATCATCTTCTTCATGAGATTCCAAGCATACTTTTTCTTAAATGGAGTACTAGATGACTCATGCTTCTTTTTTGTTCCTTGGCTTGGCATGTATTTGATGGAGTCATCTCAAACAAGTCTCCAAGGTAGAAGAAATCTTCCTGATCTTGGAAACATATCTCATACTATTGTTCCTTTGTCTCATCATGGTAGACTTGTATCTCTAAAAATGGAATAGCTTCTTAAATGTTTATATCTTCTTGAAAGGTTTCATTGTTCTTCTCTTTTGTTGCAACCTCTTCAAACCCTCTAAGAAGCTTTGTATCATGGAATTTTAGGAGTGTTTATTATTCAAAATCCTTCTTGATGTTTGTGGGATAAGCTTCACATGTGGTTATTTGTAGATCCTCACCTTGCTCCATATGAGAGAAATAACCTTGAAAGTATATGCAAACTCTAAGGGATCAATTTTTTCTTTACTTTCATAATCAATTTTCAAACCATCTTCAAAATTCCCATAGATATCATATATTTCTTCATCATGGTTTAGAGTCTCTTGATGATGATACCTCTCAAAACATAATTTATTCTCAACAACTTGGGATTGATTTCTTAGAAGTCTTGACTTCTCACAATCTTCATATTCTTTGAACATATGCATATAAGTATGCCCCATATCCTCATGATGCAATGGAATATTTAACTCTTTGATCTTTGTTTTCTCAGCCTTATGAGTCATAAGTTCTTCATTATAAACCTCCTCTTGCTCATTTCCAACATCTACATAGTTATCATAAATAGGAGACTCACAACAAGAAAACACTTCCTCTTTAACACTTGGGATCTCTTGAAAGACTTCAGATTGTACCTCCCTTGCTTAAACTTCCTTGCTCTCTTAAAGAGCTACAATGTTTTCAATAGCCTTCTCTTTTTTGGTGATGCTAAGACTAGGCATCTTAAAACCAGGAACTTTAGCCCAAGAAGGCTTCTAAGGAGCAATGTATCTTTCACCATTAGAATCTAATTTTACTTCAATCAATTGATCCACATTACATCTCCATTATATAATCCTTCTAAGATAAAAGGTGATGGAATAAGGGTAGAATGCACTAGTTGGAAGAGGTGGTAAATAAAGGTCAAGTCAAAACCCACTTCATTTCTCATATGGTCTTATTTAAGTGCCTCAACAGCATCTACTTGGTCTTTCACCCTGTCAACCAAGTTTTCACTCCTATTTTGGGTGGGTTCAATAAATTCATTGGATTTAAGATTCTCTTGGATAGATGAGAGCTTCTACATCTTGAGTTCCAGATCCTCAATTTACTTGTCAAGGTTCTCTTGAAATATCTTCTCTTGGTGTAAAATAGGATCTTCATTAGGAAAGGAAGTAAAAGAAAGTTGAGATGAAGGGTAAAAGGCTTCTTGAGGATGGGGGAGGGAGTTGAGTAGGTTCATATTTCTCTTCACTTTCAACTTATTCACCAGACATTCTTTATCCTTATTTCCATAAGATGCCCCTACTTTTCTCCAACTTGGGAAGCTAGGCCTAGAGAGTTCTTCATGAGGCTGAGATGCAAGTGGAGGGGTAAATGATTGGCTTAGGAAACTTGGGAGGTCACACTTAAGAACATAATTTTTTATTTCCATGATATATTTCATTAAATGTTGGTTTTCCCACTCAATCTCCTTATCAAGATGGGCCTCCAACATCAATCTTCTTCTCTCAAAATCTTCTCCAATCTAGTTGTGAGATAGATAAACTTTATCAATAGTAGTGTCCTTACTTTGGATGCTCTCTTGGATGGACTTCTAAGAATAGAAACTTTAGGGAATGTATGAAGGACTTGAGGCATTTTGAAGCATGATTGGATTAACATTTTGAATGGGTATAGTTGACAAACATGAATGATGATATGAGGTATATTGGAGCTGATAATATTGAGCTAGTTCATGGGCTTTCAACCTATATTCTATGTGAAAAATGAGACCATAAACATCAAGCATTTCACCTATAAGACCTTGCAAATTAGCTTTCTCAATGGGCATACATTCTCTCTTGACTAGCTCTAAAGCATCCCTCATACTCTTGACATAATCACTAGGGATGACTTGACCACAATCATTTCCAATATCAAGATCTAGCATATAATCTTTATAACCAAAGAGAGTCTTCTAGCAACTTACAATAGACTAACTTGGAGAATAACTAGGTGGACTAGGTGAAGCATAAGCTTGAGAAGATTGATTATAAGACTGATGTAACTCATATCAAGGCTAATGATAGACAACATAGGATTGATAAGGATCATGACAAGATTGACTAATTATGTGTTCATATTGATATGGGATGGGACAAGATGGATATGATTCACCACCTTATGTAAAAACAAAGTCAACACCAAAAACATCCATGAATAATTCATGAGAAATGTATAGAATAAGAAACAACCTCAATTAGAGTATCTAGACTATTTGACCAGTAGATTTGTACTTGGATTCACCATTGGTGCTTAGTGAAATTGCCTCTAAAGGTAGATATCTTGAGGAAAACACCAACACTCCTCAAGGAATGGACTTTTTAGTCCCATCAAGCATACCAAAAAATGTTTTCACTTGAACTTTAACCCTTTAAGGAGATGATTCATCTCTCCTCATTCAAATGGCACAATGGAAACACCTCAAGGCTATGGGTGACCCAAATTTGAGGTGAGTCTCTAGATTAGGGCTAGTTCCCTTAATGTACCACTTCCACACACCACAACCACACTTACACTTATAAGGAAAAGGGTTAGGAAGCATATACTAAACCTAGCTAAGGAGGTGATGCACAAAATTGATTCTCTACTCATACCACTTGCAATACACTTGGAACCAGAGGGAAACCTGCACATACACTTCATCAAACTAAAATCTCCTCTTCTACATCAATATTCAAGAATGGGGTATTGAAGAGATATTAGACTAAGAGGGATAAATAATAGGTCTTATAGAAACACTAATGAATAGACTACTCACTATACCTATAATCCACATTAGACACTTCTTGCTGACCTACAAAAGAGAGTTTTCAAACTACACAATGCACTAGGAAGGATAACATGTCAAGGTAAGCCAACATACACTTGCACAAGACCAAAAACCATAGCATGAACTTAGTGAAGTCATGAATGAGGTAAAAATATAATTATCAGTAGTTCAAGACCACAAATTAGCAAGACCTCCCCATACTTAGGTGGAGAGATCCCTCCAAAAGCTAAAAAATCTAGTACATATAGAAATTATGAGAGAAGAGAGAGAAAGTGAATCTCAAGAGTCACAAGGACACTTTTCAAGTAATAAAAAGGATTTAAAACAATAATATAATTAATCATGAGATAGGTCCTATAAGGAATACAAATATAAATTACTCCCAAGTCATCAAACTCCTCCAAATGGTGTAGATGCTATCTTGTTTGCATATGAAATTGCCCTCATGATTTTCCTTCATTAGACTATCTCATAGCTAAATAGTGAAATTTATAATGGTTTATCTAAGAAGAAGAGGTTACTAAAAATCCTACATATGCATTGGAGTGGTCCCTATTAATCCATATTCTTTTATCCATAAGCAATAATTCCTAGAAGTTATAAATAACTCTTTCTCATGCACCCTTCACACTTGGCACTCAAATTTTCTCAAATTAATAAATACAATACATGAAAAAGGAGGAATAACACCATTCAAAAATATTTATGTCATTATATTCATCAAAAAAACCTCAAAATGCTTCCCAATTAGAACTTTCATTTTTTCCACTAAGTGATCACCACTTGCTCACTAGATTGATTGAGATGAGGAAGATAATAGGCATACTTAGGAAAATATATAGATTCAATATATGAACATGGAGACCTATAACAAGTCACAATACCTCTCTTAAAGTTTATTTCATCATCTAAATCTTCTCCACACCTGTAAAACCCTTAAAATTATCAAATAAGGCCCTATTGTACATAATCCATACAAGTGTAGTAAAAATAAAATGCATGAGGAGGATAATTGAAGATTAATATGTACTATCCAGTAAGTTTCATGGTCACTTTACCTCTTTTATATGCCACATTTCCAATATATTTCTAATCAGGTCCCTAGAGAGGGTTTTAAATAGTTTTCTGATCTTAACCATTATTCATAAATATTTTACATTCAAGTTCCAAACCAATTCCATAAATTTTTTACCAAGGACCTTCTCTAACCCATCTAAACTCCTCTTTCTCCCATGCAAATCCTTCAAGGAGACATGAGCTCTAAAAGTTGCCCTATCGAGCTTGCTTTTCAAAATCTACACAAGTGTGAGTGGTTTTAATCTCAAAGATGGATCTCTTGATAACATCTCAACACTAAAAAATATCTCACACATATATTTTGTCCTCAAAAACATACCTCAAATATTTATATATTTCACCAAAGACTAAAAGTGGAAATGCATCACCATTTGGCACTAGGTCTTCCCAAAGCCTAATAGGTTTACTAGGCACCTTGATGAATTTGGATGTGAGGATTGATAAATAAAATTTTTATTGGTGTATTTTAATTTTTTACACCTCATTTTATCTCATAATACCACTACATACCCTTCCAATCACTCTTCTTCATCCTTTTTCCTCATTTGCCAACTTGACCTGGTGAAGGTTTATCATGTTGGACTATGTGCATGAGAAATTTGGTCACCCTAAGGGTTATTAACTTTATATAATGATTTAATAACATTAATTATCCTTCCATAAACTTTTTTATATGTTTAAATAGGCCCCTAAAACTCTTTTTCAAATCTTTTTCTCATTTTGCAGTCATTAGGTCACTTTGCCAAATTCTGATTTTCCTAGACTGGCTGACCTTTGAGACAAAATAGAGAGGTATATCCCTTATTTAAAATGAAAATTTAATAATTTAGGATATATTAAAAGTCATAATTATAAATTTTACTATATTTTTTTTCCTTGTTTCATGTTTAGGGTATCCAATCATCTCAATATGCCTAAAAAAGGCCTCAAAACCCCTATTTTATTACATTTTCTTCAAATCCACCTATGGGTGACCTTTCCAAGATAACACAATTATTTTAGTGTGTTTAAAAATTCTTATAATATTAATTTAATTCTCATGTAGTTTTTAAATCCATCCAAAACACTTCCTCCCTTAGATTCTTCATGCTTACCCTTTGAACCAAGAGGTTTCTTAGCCTTCTTGTACAGACTATTGCCCATATGCCAAGTAAGAAAGGTACATGAGCATATTATAAATATATTATTATTTTTATGACACTAATTTTACCATCATGGATCATTTTTTTGTCATTTCAACTTTCCTTTCACTTCCAGACAGTCCATGTTTTACTTACCCTTACCAAGTTATACCCTGCTGACTAGACTGAGACACCTCTACATTTACTTACTCTTGTAGATTTCATGGGATAAAAATGTATTTTACATGATTTTACTAGACTCAAATAATAAATCTTAAGGTCACAAAACTCCTTATTCAAATTTCCATTCACTTAATATTTTCATAGTCCTTCTTGTAGCTTATGTTATCTATTCTCTACTGACTGAGATAGCTATGCCCTTTAAGCTAGTTATAGGTGTCAAATTCCTCATGAAGGTCTTGAATATGATGTTATTAAAAATTATAAACCTTTCCTTTCCTTCACATTAGTTTTTTTACCCTATGCTCAATCTTCTAATATTTGTTAGGTCATTTATATGCCATTTTAATTCAAGATTGGGACAATTCTATTTGACCCCTACCTATAAGTTTCATGGCCTTTATTAGGGTGATCATGGTGATTTAAGACTCTATTTTACACATTTTTTTGGTTAGACAATGTGTGTTTCATTTTCAATCACCTATTTTTTTTCCATGGAAACTCAAACTATACCTTCACCTAATTGACACAATTTTCCTTCAAAACCCTATTTTAGGTTATCATTTCTAGCCTGAGGGGTACCTATAGTGTATAGTGAAGTCATGTCTTGTATTTGGATATTTGTTGACAAATATTGAACACAAAATAGGTCTCTTGACACCATTTAATACCTTATGTAATTAAAACATTCCTAGACACCATTACTTACACATCATGCTTAATCTATTATCTACCCACAGTTGGCTGTAAGTGGCCTTTTCTAGTCATTATACACCTATAAAGGGATGCTTGACTATTATTTTTTACTTTATACCTCCTTAAAATCACTAATGTGATTTTCATACTTGTTAAGGCTCCTCAAACAAACAAAAATGCTTGGGATTATCACTTCTAAGGAATAGGGTCACTTTTAGGTCAAAAATTATAGATGACATTGACTGAGTTCAGTGTATCAAAGTGCATTTTTGGAGCTCCCAAAAACTATCCTCCATAGACCATTCTCTCCTAATATTTTTGAGAGATCTATGTCCTTTATAGGAGCTACAAGTTAAGCATATTAGGATCCTTCAAAATACCTCATAGTCTTGTTGCATAAAATCAACAAAATACTCAGGGGCGCTATTTTATGCTTTTAGGGAAACAATCCTTAAATCTCAGTCATCACTCTTTTGAAGGAAACCCTCTACTTTGATTATAAATTTTACCTTCATGATATTTATGTTATTATCCCCTTATCATATCAATATCCCAAAGAAGGATTCATCATTTACTTTCACACCTCAAAATGTACCTCCATGATCTATTGGCACCACTTATAGGTGAGTATCTCTGAGTATAAGACACTGAGGATGTAAGAGTGAGTAACTATCATGAAAGGTATCTTAAAATGATGGATAAACCTATGGATAGTCCTTATAAAACCCTAAGAAACACATGAAATATCCAAACCTATTAAACCAAAGCAAAAGATTCAAAAACAAGCTCATACAAGGACCCTTCATGGATGCAAAAGCATAAGAAGCTACCTAGCTTATTAAAAATGGTTCATAAAGGATGAGAAATTAAAATTTGACTTATTACCATGAATTTGAAGCTGACTAATACCCCTCTCAACTCCTAAGAGCACTCCCCCCAACTCCATCTATACAGACTGTACCAAGTATTTCAAGTTGACCTTTCCTAGCTTGTGCAAGAAAGAAGGAAAAGAAGAAAAATTTGATATTTTTGACTTTGTATCTACACACCAAGAATTTGGAATACTTTAGGAAGATCAAGAGATACTATGCCCATGTTTTCACTTGAAGATGTAATCTCCACATCTGTACAAGTGTTATTAAAAGCCCATTTTTTAGGAGATTCCCCTATTTTAGTGCATGAAACTAATTATTTCTACATCTAACCATTTATTAACATGATCTGACCTCATATATGTTATAATCCTCCTTGGTGACAATTTATTCCTTGAAAAAAGTCTGTACAAGTCATTTGATGAGCCCAAAATATGAACAAAAGACACTTTTGGCAAACGAAACATAGCAAAGGATAAAGACATGACTTAGGGACACCTTAGAATACCTCAATGACCATATTAGAAAATTTATAAAATAACTTGAGCCTTTGACCATGTTTGACCATAGTTGACTAGGGTTGAATTTTCAAGACTAAACAAGGATAAGGGAGCTAAGCTTACACCAAGGCTGGAACAAGGATAGATGAGATGTTTAGACCAACATGAGACCATATAAGACATATGGAAAGCTATAAAAAGTTTAAATATGTATGGGCTGACCCAATTTTACTAAAATTCAAATTTGTTTAACATTTGTATATATGTGTCATGGCCATGACACTTGTCTCCTTTTTGTTGCATTAACATCCAGTTTGTTATGCCATGAGGGACATCATGTATCTCCCTTTATTCCTTGGGTGCCTTGATGGACATCATGACCCATTCCCCTAGGTAGTTTACTTAGTTTACATTCAAATTTGTATTTCATATGCATTCTTACATTGTTATATCTATCATGATCCGTAGTCATTTTTACATTTTAAAAAAATAATATATTATGTTAAAATTTACAAAAACATTCAAATATTTAATCAAAAAATAAAAAAATTAGATTGTATGCATTTTTATGTTTACGTTCCTTCCCTTTATTAGGTATTATATATGATATATATGCTAGTATAGTCATTTGAATGTATATGCAAACATTTGAACATGTCCTTCCTTATCACTCTAAGCCAACCTTGTTTGCTCTTTACATATGTGGGCATTTGAATATGTCCTTATATGTGTGCTCTTTCTCAGACTTAGTGACATGTTCTAATGTCCCTTGTATTATGGCCCTTTGGCCTACTTTGTGTGCCTCATGTGTTTGTATGTATGCATCATGACCATGACACTTTCTCTTGTTTGCTACATTCACATCCAGTTTACGGTACCATGAGGGACCTCATGCATCTCCCTTTCTTCCTTGGGTGCCTTGATGGACATCATGCCCCATCCCCCTAAGTAGTTTAATCAAATTATATTCAAATTTGTTGTTCATATACATGCTTACATTATTATATCTATCATAACCCATAGTCATTTTTACATTTTACAAAAATAATATATTATGTTCAAAAATACAAAAACATTCAAATATTTCCTCAGAAAATACAAATTTTAGATTGTATGAATTTCTATGTTTACATTCCTTCCATTTTTCAAGTATTATATATGTTATCTATGTTATTATAGTCAGTTTTATTATACATACATGTTTCACTTATTCCTTTTAAGTGTTCTTAAATTATTATAGGACTCAGGTCCCCTATACTAATCTAGATTTGCTACTATCTATCCATTGGGGTAACATACACATATACACAAATTCAACATTGACATATCAGCCCCATTAGGGGTGTCATTCACATAGCTTCCGATTTTCTGATTTATATCTTTCTATACTCTACATCACAGTTTTGTCATTGATCATGTCTTGATATTAATTATCTTATGCTACATTGATTTTTTGCCTACTACTACCACTATATATTTAGCATTGATTATATCTTAATATTGATTATCATATCCTTATATGTGCTTTTTGATTGTGTATGCAGACATTTGAACATGTCCTTCCTTATGAATTTAAGCCAACCTTGCTTGTTCTTTATGTATGTGAACATTTGAACATGTCTTTATATGTGTGCTTTTTCTCAAACTTAGTGGCATGTGTCAATGTCCCTTGTATTATGGCCCCTTGGCCTACTTTGTGTGCCTCATATGTTTTTATGTATGCATCATGGCCATGACACTTATCTCTTATTTTTTACATTCACATCCAATTTGTGGTGCCATGAGGGACCTCATGCATCTCCCTTTCTTCCTTGGGTGCCTTGATGGACATTATGCCTAATTACCATAGGTAGTTTACATATATTATATTCAAATTTGTTGATCATATACATGCTTACATTGTTATATCTATCATGACCCATAGCCATTTTTACATTTTACAAAAATAATATATTATGTTCAAAAATACAAAAACATTCAAATATTTGCTCAGAAAATACAAATTTTAGATTGTATGCATATTTTTGTTTACATTCCTTCCATTTGTTAGGTATTATATATGTTATCTATGTTAGTGTTGACTTTATAAGTCACCCCCTGGTCAGCATAGGACCTCCTAAGGCCTCATATGAGATCATCACACCAATGAAGTCTCTAACACTTCAAAGAGTCTAATCACAGATGCTCCTCATCTATACCCAAGCCCAAGTTAGGAGCATTGGTTTGCATGATGGCACAAGGATGGTCTATGTCAGTAGAAGGAACTCAGTGCATATCCTTGTGTAGGAATTAGTGGCATGCAAGCCCAAGGGTGAACAAGTTCAAGAGTGCAAGACTCCCAAATTTTAGAGGACCAATTAAATGAGGTGCATAAGGGGGATAGTTATAAAACAAAGATTATCCATTAAAATATTCTCATACGTTCTCTTATCCAAAGACCTCCTCTTAACTACATAATATAGTTCTACAACCACACATAGGATTCTACATTAGTGCCTCACCATTTCATAGTATGCAACCCTCTTTCATAATTTTTAGGTGGTAGTACCATGCTCAACCAATGAATATATATTCAGAGCCTTCCTAAGGAAAGTATCAGCCTTCCATGTGTCTCACATGCACTCTTATTCTATAAAAAGGAGCTTTCTCAAAACCCATCAAAGTGTCATGTGTCAGGTGGTTTCTAAACTTAATGAAGGCCATTAGAGGTAGCTGAGAGGAGCTCAAGGTGCTATAAAAATTAAATAAAAAATAAACCATTATGTCTTGGGACCTAAGTACATACCACCTTCTAACATTATCATAAAATCTTTCATTATCCAATGCATGTGCATCCAAACGTGATCCTGTCACCAACCAAAGTCTAATCATTGACAAGTTTTAAGAAACATGGCTAAGGTGACACTAAAGATTTTAATGTTCTATCCACCACCCAAGTGTCATATTTATTAAAAAATTATCTTGATATTTTATAAAATCTTGGTTCTCCTATTATAAAAAAGGGTGGACATGTTTTGTAGCCTTATGCTACCAAAAATTACCTTCCATGAGTTCTTGCATTGGCTAAGTCCTAAAAAATTAATGAGAATTAAGTTCACCTCTTTCTATTATTTTAACAATTTGTGTGCTCTTTGTGTTTGATAGATACATATTTTTGAGTGTTCCTCACCCATTCCTTTGGTTTTTCATCCCCTGCACCTCTTCATGGAACCTAGAATCCACTTGTAGTTTGTATCCTATGTGCATCAAATTTTGTATAGGTGATGCTTATGGATACTTATTATCCCTATCAGTACTGCATTATGTTCTTGTGCCTCTATGTGAAGTCCCCTACATGAAGAATATCCTTGGTAGAATTTATGTGGAAATTATCTTGTTCTCAAGTGTCTATAGCATATTTAAGGTAATGGAAGCACTCACTCTATTTTAGGTGCATCACCCTCTTTTGTTCTATGCATTATCTTACCTTCTCCCTCCCTTTGCCTTGAAGTTATTAGGTTTATGTTAGCGCTAGGTTACCTTTTTTCTCATTAGGACTATGCACTGGTTTAAACCAGGTGCACTTAGAATATAAGGAATCAATATTACTCCCCTATAGAGCATATCCAAAATATCACAAATATCTGTGTAGTACACCATGTCACCCAAGATAATGTTGTAATTATATTACTAGCTTCTTCCTTGAAAGAAAAATCTCTTTAAAGGTATTAGGGCTTACAACCAAACTCCATTCACAACTGGGTTAATCTTGGTGAGGAATTATACAAGTAATTCAAGGATAAAAGTGACCATTTGTCCCTAATAGAGCAGCTCATGACTATAAATTGAACACCACATGAAATGATTATCGACTTCAATTTCATATTCTAGAGGGTCTGGGATAGAATCCTGTCATGTCCCCTTTTCCATTGACATGTTCTGAGTTCATGGTTAGCCTATTATGCGACCTTCGTAGGCTAATAAGATGGATAGAGGGTCATAATGGAGCTTGGCTCGACTTTGATTCACAGGATTTCTTCATTTGATTTTCATTCAGTGTATTTCAGACACATTTGGCTTGAGCTCCTACTTTTTAGGGATATTTGATATGCAGCGGAGCGCCTTTATTGTGGCATGGTTATGTGCGGAATCACTCCCTGATTCACTAGCTTCGATCGGTTCGTGGATCCGACATGTATTGAGGGAGATATTAATATTTGATTGATTTAATCAAATATTAATTATTTAGCCTATTTTTAATTAGAAACCCTAATTCTAATTTAAGAAACCCTAATTAGGGCAAGCATATCTTTTGAGGGTATAAGGGTTTCTCATGGAGGCCATTGTTCATTATGCTATTGATTATTGATTATTGAAAATTGAAGAATTTCTTCTGTGAAGACTGAGCCTAGGGTTCAAGGATTCCATCTGCATTGGAGAACGTTCCCTCTTCAGTGTGTGCAATTAAGAGGCTATGAAATATCAGCTGATCTATTGCCAAAGTGAGAGATAGCTTCATCCAGAAGTTATCACAGAATTTCAGGTTTGAGAGATAACTTCACACAGAAGTTATCATAGATATTCCAGGTATTTATTGCTTTATGTTTTGATTTAATTAATTATACAGCTAGAGATCTACTGTGCTAGAGACAGATATCTTCAGATCAGGGGTTGAAACAGGGAAGTTGTGCTTAATTGGCGGCCGTACAGAATCCGTACGGGTTCGTACAGACCAGTGCAGGAACCAACCTCGGCAGGCAGAGGGTTTTCAGTGACCAACATCGGTTGACTGAAGACCGACGTCGGCAGAAATCCAACCAGCAGAGACCGACGTCGGTGAGATATCGACCGACGACGGCGACTGTGTGTCGAAACAGAAGAGCCGAGACTTTCCAGAACTCAATTTGCACTTCCAAATTTGCAAAGTTAGGGTTTTCAAGACTGTATTTCGTATTTATATGCATATTAGAGGACTACAATTGTAATAATTTACAAGGACAAGTGATACAATCTATAATTTGTTATTAAAAGACTATATTATTGTGATCTTTTTGAATTTATTCAACAGCGATTATATCTTGGTTCAGATTTTTTGTGTTGCTATATTTCCTGTTTAGAAGGGGATATTACAGTGGTATCAGAGCTTTGGTCTTTGGTATCAGAGTTTTTGTGCAGATAAGAGAGCCCCTCAGTAAGGGACATCACAGTGGTATCAGAGCTAAATCCTGCCAGCCTGAGGGTCTATAGATCTTATGCAGCCACAAGAGTTGGGACCACACAGGTATAACACACGCAGCCGAGCCTTGCTTGAAGGTATCCAGTTGTTAGATCAGAGACCGATCATCATGAGTGACAGACGTGAGGGCAGCCCACCCAGGGGCCACAGGTATGATGCTGATCAGGCCACCAGAGAGTTTCAGCGTGTTATGATGACAAGCCAACAGCAGATGGCTCAGACACTACAGGGACTTATGACCATGCTAGAGAGAATGAACGCACCTGATGGACAGAACAGGGACCAAAGAGATGACAGGAGTGCTACGGTTGATCAGAGACCACAGCAGACTCACTCCAGAACAGCTGATAGACCTACACGCCCTTCATTTATTCAAGAAGAACCAGAGGCACCAGCAGAGGAGGAGGCAGGGAATTCTCCATTTGCAGATGTTTACATGGCTGCAAATGATGAGTGGGACTTATTACCTCCTCATATCCAGGAGAGAAAAACCTTTGATCGTTTTGTCAATTTGAGGAGAGAGCACTATAGATTGGCTAGACAGGACAGGAGACCTAGAGTCCAATTCAGTGAGCTACAGAAGGCTACGGGTAAGCTTTCTTTGACTACTTTTGACGGCAGCGGTAAGATGACAGCTCAAGCTTGGGTTCATAAGCTTGACACTTTTTTGGCGTTGAGACCAATGTCAGAGATAGATGCCATCAAATACGCCACTTTGCACTTAGATGGAGTAGCACATGATTGGTGGTACCATGGTATGGTAACACTTCAGCATAATCAAGTGACAGAGTACCAGGACTTTGTGGATAGATTGGTTGAGCGGTTTGACAGTAGAGATCCCGAGGTTTACTTTCGAGATCTCGCACAGTTGAGACAAACAGGTAGCTTGGAGTCCTTCATTGGTGAGTTTCAGAGATTAGCAGTCATGGTACCCAATATTTCAGAGCGTAGATTGGTAGTTCTCTTCATAGAGGGATTGACAGAGCCATTGAGGGGTTGGATCAAAGCCTTTGATCCTCCTTCATTACAGGTAGCTATGAGGAAGGCACGTGATATGGAGATGGCAGCCCCATCCAATAAATCTAACACCAAAGGTACTTCTTCTTCTAGAGACCATAAGCACTCCCACGGGGATACGGAGAGACCGGATTTTAACATAGATAAATCCGGAGTTAAAAATGATTCAAAGGCTAATCCAGCAGCACCACCTTTGGATCGTGAGGTGCTTAATGATCTACGCAGGAAGAAGCTTTGCTTCTACTGCAAAGGACCATGTGATATCCATCACGATTGTCCTTTGAGGCCTAAGGGCAAGGCGAATCGTATGATGTGGATATATTATGAGGAGTCAGATTCTGAGGATTTCGAACAGCATAACAGTACTGAGAGGGCAGAGGCAGAGGCTTCAGGGCCTAATGCAGAGGCAGAGTTAGAGCTTCACCTACAGGAGGCCCGCATATCCAGCATACAGTCGGATGAGTCATTCAGACTCCGTGGAGTTTTGGCAGGGCAGAAGGTTATCACCCTTCTTGATACAGGAGCCACTCACAATTTCATAGATGCCAGATTTGTGGAGAAGCGTGGACTCACTACAGAAGGTTTTGATGGCATCAGAGTTAAGGTAGCCGATGGTCACACTCTTAAGTGTGAGCGTATGATTAGAGACCTCCCATTGCGCTTGAACAACTATGAGTTCAAGGCTGATTATTATGTGGTAAATATGGGGGATATAGACTTAGTCTTGGGTATGAAGTGGCTTCATTCATTTGAGGAAGTTACTCTTCGTCTCAAGGACATGGAGGTTCTCTTTAATGTTGATGGGACGACACATATTCTTAAGGCAATACGGGGCAGCAGCTTCAGATATATGTTCTTTCATCGGATGGAGGTACCTATACCACATAACATGATGGAGGGTGATGACGAGGGCACATTAGCACCAACACAGGAGAGGTATGAGGACGAGCTTGGTCTTGAGGTGAGTTCGGTTCAGGAGTTGTCACATGTGGTGAGGACTCAACTTTCTGTTACAGTCGAGACACAGGTTGATGATGATATGACTATGTCTAGCCTTCACAATCCAGTTTTAGATATTATTCAGGTACGGAGTTTGCTTGCAGATTTTCATTTATGGATTGGATGTTGGGATGGACACGGCATGGGATTCATGTTAATTGACAGTGGTGGAGATCCTAACTACATTTGGGATCCAGGTGGATTGATTGATTTATCATTCAGTGATTGCTTGAGGGCAAGCAATTCCAGGAGGGGCGGATTGTCATGTCCCCTTTTCCATTGACATGTTCTGAGTTCATGGTTAGCCTATTATGCGACCTTCGTAGGCTAATAAGATGGATAGAGGGTCATAATGGAGCTTGGCTCGACTTTGATTCACAGGATTTCTTCATTTGATTTTCATTCAGTGTATTTCAGACACATTTGGCTTGAGCTCCTACTTTTTAGGGATATTTGATATGCAGCGGAGCACCTTTATTGTGGCATGGTTATGTGCGGAATCACTCCCTGATTCACTAGCTTCGATCGGTTTGTGGATCCGACATGTATTGAGGGAGATATTAATATTTGATTGATTTAATCAAATATTAATTATTTAGCCTATTTTTAATTAGAAACCCTAATTCTAATTTAAGAAACCCTAATTAGGGCAAGCATATCTTTTGAGGGTATAAGGGTTTCTCATGGAGGCCATTGTTCATTATGCTATTGATTATTGATTATTGAAAATTGAAGAATTTCTTCTGTGAAGACTGAGCCTAGGGTTCAAGGATTCCATCTGCATTGGAGAACGTTCCCTCTTCAGTGTGTGCAATTAAGAGGCTGTGAAATATCAGCTGATCTATTGCCAAAGTGAGAGATAGCTTCATCCAGAAGTTATCACAGAATTTCAGGTTTGAGAGATAACTTCACACAGAAGTTATCACAGATATTCCAGGTATTTATTGCTTTATGTTTTGATTCAATTAATTATACAGCTAGAGATCTACTGTGCTAGAGACAGATATCTTCAGATCAGGGGTTGAAACAGGGAAGTTGTGCTTAATTGGCGGTCGTACAGAATCCGTACGGGTTCGTACAGACCAGTGCAGGAACCGACCTCGGCAGGCAGAGGGTTTTCAGTGACCGACATCGGTCGACTGAAGACCGACATCGGCAGAAATCCGACCAGCAGAGACCGACGTCGGCGAGATATCGACCGACGACGGCGACTGTGTGTCGAAACAGAAGAGCCGAGACTTTCCAGAACTCAATTTGCACTTCCAAATTTGCAAAGCCAGGGTTTTCAAGACTGTATTTCGTATTTATATGCATATTAGAGGACTGCAATTGTAATAATTTACAAGGACAAGTGATACAATCTATAATTTGTTATTAAAAGACTATATTATTGTGATATTTTTGAATTTATTCAACAGCGATTATATCTTGGTTCAGATTTTTTGTGTTGCTATATTTCCTGTTTAGAAGGGGATATTACAGTGGTATCAGAGCTTTGGTCTTTGGTATCAGATTTTTTGTGCAGATAAGAGAGCCCCTCAGTAAGGGACATCACAAATCCCTACATTGTGTAAACCATCTCCTAACAATGCATTCTTATATTTCTTGAAAGATATTAATAGAGATATTATAGTAATGATTTAATCTATGGGAGGCATTGTTCTCCCTAATTCCTGTGAAATAGTTGTATACATCAAGAATTGTGTAATCTAAGTAGGCAAGATTGCACCTAGAACCCCAATGCCTACATTCATAGAGCCTCCTAACCCAATAACTGCACAACCCACATTAGTACCCATCCATACTTTAGTAAGCCCACTTATTTTATACTCCACTCTTAATGAATTGCATGAAGTTAAAGTGCTATTGTAATTTTTTGGGAATGAGCTAGTTGCCCTCAAAAGACAATAAACATAATACCCTAGAATCAATCATTCACTCAGTATTACCAATTGAATAGACCTCCATACCAAGGTGTTTCATAGGCATAGAACCATATCACATATAATAGAACACCTTATACATAGAATTTCGACATCTCTAGCACCTCCATGGCCCTTGTCCCAGTACAGAATAATATAGCATAGGATTTAGAATGGTGTTTTCCATGCAACTAGTCGCATGATCAAGCTACTTATGCAAATAGGATCTTGAACCAAGCATTGATGGTTTAGTAAATGACTCAACTATAGGAGAAAATAAGTGGCACAACTCCATAGATGGAAGAGACCCAAGTTTTAGTTCACCCATAAGATGGGTTTGCCTTTGTAAATTGGTAGGAGGACTTTGGATATATAAACCAAGCCAGTTCACCTAACAAGGGAAGCACCCTATTTGCTTACAATACAAGATTCAAGAGGAGAGTGATAGAGGTGGCCATGCTAACCTGTGTGCCTACTTCTTCTATAGTCTAAGTCAACCATATAGGAGCATAGTCTAAGGCACCCATGCAACCCTTACACCTAGAGGAAGCTATATAGGAATAGGGACCACCTAGAATTAGCATGTCAACCTTAGAATAAGTTATCCCCTCAAAACTATAATCAAATGGATCTTTATCCCTTTCAACATATTGGAAAAAATGAAGTAGACTAGCCTCAACATCATAATGTACGATGCACTTACCATTCCATCTTAATGAAATTTACTTCAAGATGCACTAAAAGGCTTCCAAAAGTGTCAAGCACCCCAGCCAATGCTCACCACTTCAAGATTATGCCAACCAAAAGGGGAATTAGTGGCATGAAATTTTAGCAACAAGACACCCCCATTCTATCTCTTTGATCATCGACCAACACTTAGTACATAATTATATGATAGATTTTAGCATGAGTAGCTCTATAATGCCAAAAAATATTGTGGACACATTCAAAATTATGTATAGCCCTATTTATAAAGGAGTGTTCTAACTTGATGGCACAACATTCATGGATGTAGGTGTAATCAAATATTTAAATTTAATTCTACATGTATGCCCAAGTCTTTAACCATGTAGGACATGACTATAATTGACTTACCCCCTATTTCACCATTTGTCTCTCAAGAGACTTCATGGAAAAAATAGGTGGGTATTTATTTTTAGATTGGTCACATATATTGTTAAGGACTAGATATGGGGTAAAAATAACTATTAGGGTGGAACCTATCTTCAAAATCCATGTTGATCCATACACTCCTAACCTAATTGAGTAAAATTGTGTGATGTTCAACCAAGAGGAGGGTTTGACTCTCCATGAGGATACGATACTATTAGAGGAAACCCCAGACAACCTAATAGATGAATGAATGATCACATGAAATTTTTGAGTGCAACCCATATGACAATGCAGAGATAGGGCTTATCACATATTACATCATGAAGGAGAACCATCCACTACCTAAACTCATGAAAGTGCATGATAATCCTAAAGGCATATGGTAGCTATACTTTGATGGCTCCTGAAGTAAGAATGGTGTAGGAGCTGACATCATGTTGGTATCTTACTAAAAGAAAAAATACTTACATGCCTAAAGGTTGCAATTCACTTATACAAACAATGCTATCGAGTATGAGGTACTTATTCAAGGCCTTCAACTAGCCCCAAAAAAAGGGATTCAAGCACTGCAAACACTGGGTGATAGTGAGTTGGTGGTGAATCAAGTCAAGGCATAGATCATGTCTAGGAATGGCTTGAAGAAAGCATACAAACATAGAGTATGGGATATGATGGAAGGTTTTAATTCTTTCAATATCACCTCCGTTCCAAGGGTGTAGAATGTAGATGTATATAGGCTGGTAATCATAGGTGCACAATATGACATTCTATGTAATATAATGAAAGAATCCAAAAAAAATGTCAAGCTAGTGGTTAGACCAATAGTCCCCAACAATTCAAAAAATTGGTAGGTGTTCAATAGTGATGATAAAATCATTAATTCCATTTCAAACAAACTAGAGTTTTATGCCTTGAATCAAGTGCAGCTACAAGCTCAATCTGGACAATAGGTCATCTAGCTAAAGGGGAACAAATTGCCAAAGGGGCTAGTCACCCTAGAGAGTATCTTTGAATTTGATGACCAATTCAGAGGAGAAAGGTGCATCATGATAGCTAAGGAAGACATCTCTACACCTATAGACATTTTAGAAGGAAAATATCTTAAATCTGATAAGGTCTGCTCTATGCCAGAGATCAAAAATTTCATTTAACTCATTAAGAGATATGATGACATTTTCACATGGAGCTACAAATATCTTAAAGGTTTTTATCCAGGCATTGTGTAACACATAATTAAACTAGACCCAGGCTCACAACCTATGTGCCAAAAGTAGAGACTAGTCAACCTAAAATTAGAGCCATTAACACGTAAGGAGATCTCCAAGCTCATTAAGTCCAATATAGTACTCTAATTAAACATTATTCATGGGCCAACAATTTGATACTAGTGCAAAATAAGAATGGGGAGATACATCTCTATGTGGACTTTAAGGACCTGAATAAGTCTTCCCTTAAAGAGCACTATCCTCTTCTACCCATGGAGTAAATCTTGCAAATGGTCATAGGCGTAAAAAAAAAATCATTACTGGATGGTTATTATAGATATAACTAGATTTAAGTACAAGAGTGTGATCATTACAAGACCACATTCACCATAAAATGGGGAACCTATACTTATCAACGCATACATTTTGGCCTAACGAACATAGGTGTAAGATTCCAAAGATACATGGATATGGAATTCAAGGATCTCATCAATAAGATTATCTTATTCTACCTTGATGATATAACTATTTTTTATAATTGCATAGAGGATCATTTGGATCACTTGGAACAAATCTTTCAGAGGTGGTGTGAGTTTGGAATATCTTTGAACCCTAGCAAATTCATCTTCATAGTACTTGAAGGCACTCTCCTTGGGCACATTATTTCTAAAGAGGGACTTGTAATAGATATAGAGAGAGTCAATAATATATTATCTCTTCCCCTCCCAAACCACACGAAAGAGTCTCTAGAGCTTCTTTGGGAGGATCAACTTTGTGAGAAGGTTTGTGCCTAGTTTTGATATCCTAGTCAAGCCTCTCATTATGATGTTAAAGAAGAATGTTGCGTTTAGCTAGATGCATGAAGGTAAGGAAATTTTTGAGACCATCAAGTGTGCCATCATGCAAGCTCCCACCTTGATTAACCTAGATTATAGTAAGGACTTCATCCTTTATGCATTCGATGGATTTGAAGGCATCTCGATCATCTTGATACAACAAAATAAGGATAAACTAGAGCAACCAATTAGTTTCTTCAACTAGGCCTTGAAGGATGATGAATTATGTTACAATTTTGTGAAAAAGCATGCTTTCATAGTTATAAGAGCACTAAATAATTTTAGGCACATGCTCTCTAACAACAAGATCTAACTCATGGTAGCACATGCATATATCAAGGAGTTCCTCCTTAGTAGAGACATACAAAATTATCCTCATATGTGCTCTTATCAAAAGACCTCCTTGTGCCTACATAATATAGTTCCACACCTGCATGTAGGATTATACATCAGTGCCTCACCATTATACAGTGTGAAACCCTATTTCATAGCTGCTAAGTGGTGGCACTATGCTCAATCAATGAAGAGATATTTATATCCTTCCTAGGGAAAGCATCAGCCTTCCACATGTCTCACTTATACTCTTCCTCTTTAACAAATCCAAAGAATCTCTCTTAGAGACCATCAAAGTACCAAGTGGTAGGTGGTTTTTGAACTTAATGAAGGTCATTAGAGGTAGCTAAGAGGATATTGAGGTACTATCAAAATTAAATATAGAAGTATCCATCATGTATTGGGACCTGAGTACATGCCACCTTTTACATTGTCAAAAAATATTCATTATCTAACACACGTGCATCTAGACATGATCCTACCACCAACCCAATTCTACTCATCAGATAAGTTTTAATAAACATGGCCAAGGTGCCAATAAATGATTTAATGTTTTATCCACCACCCAAGTGGCATATTTATTGAATAACGAGCTTAAACTTTAATAAAATCTTGGTTCTCCTATTGTAAAAAGGGGGGACATGTTTTGTAGCCTCACGCTACCAAAATTTTCCTTCCATGAGTTATTACATTGGCTAAATCTTGAAAAATTAATAAGAATTAAGTGCACCTCTTTCTATTATTCTAATAATTTGTGTGTTCTTTGTGTTTGATCAACACCTATTTTTGTGTGTTCCTCACCCCTTCCTTTGGTCTTTTCATTCCCTGTACCTATTTGTGGAACCTAGAATTCACTTGTAGTTTTCATATAGTGTACATTAAGGTCTATGTTGGTGTTGCTTATGGATACTTCTCATCCTTCTCAGTACTACACTATGTTTTTTCACCTCTATGTGAAGTCCCCTACATGAATAATATCCTTGGTGGAATCTATGTGGAAATTATCTTGTTCTCAAGTGTCTGCAGTGTGCTTATGATAATGGAAGTGTTCACTCTATTTTAGGTACATCACCCCCTTTTATTCTATGTATTCTCTTACTTTCTCCCTCTATATCCTTTGAATTTATTAGGTTTAGGCTAGTGGTAGGTTACCTTTTTACTCTTTAGGACTATGTGTTGGTTTAAACTAGGTGCACTTAGAATAGAATAAATTTGGCCTACTTCAAAGACTCATCCCAAGGAGTAAAAGGGTCTCACACCTTGGGGATGTTTCCATTATTATGATGAGACAGTCGATACTCATGCATGCAACTATGTAACAAAGCTTATTCATACCCAATGCCTTGGTCTCTCACACCCCACACTGAATCCCTACACTTGGTGCCCCACAATAAAGCTTCCTCATACCATCAAAAATACACGGGTGCATGTTTTAAATGATAATAGTTAGTATAGTTAGTTTTATCATACATACATGCTTTACTTATTCTTTTTTGAGTGTTCGTTGATTATTATAGGACTTAGGTCCTTTTGAGTGTCTGCGTATCTGGATCTGTATATGGACCATTCAGGTGCCCAAGGATGAACCTTGGGCATTGGGGCAATGAACTTGCAATCTACTATGGAAAAAAAGTCAAAAATGTTTTTTTCACTTTTTCACCAAAACCAATGCAAGTAAATAGTAAAAAAGGTAGTCCTAAACCTTAAAAGCCAAGTATAATAAAATCAAAAGCTAAAAATAACACAAATGATAAAAACAAAGTGATAAAATAAAAACCACTTGCCTCTTTTTTTTCTAGTTTTCTCATTGCATACTTGTCCTCCATTGTTTTAAGTTTGAATCTTCATTAAACTTATTCTAATCATTTGCCTATGCCCTATGATGATTGAGGAGCCCACTTGATTTCAAGGTAAGTTTTGTATTGTTTTATTTTATTAATGTCATTTTTTAAAGTTTTACAAGTTGCTACCCTAGGGTTTGTTTCAATTTTTTTTTATTTTATGATTTTTTTTAAGCTTCTAGTTATATATAATATTATTACAATGTCTCATAGTTATTCTTCTACTAGCCAAAGGCAACACAAAAAGGACTTAACACACTCACCACTTTGGAAATATACAACACTCACCATAGTGGAAATATTTGGAAATGTAATATTTGTGATTCTTAGTTCACATGCTCATTTTACGGTGAAATCTCATTTATGTCACATTCCTGATTTCCTCATCAAATTTTGGATGGATAAAACTAACTCTCTATTACCATAGTAAAAAATCCTTGAATTCATCAAGGAGCAAGAAGATGTAGATTTTACATATACCATGAGACTCATTCACCGTCTAGAAAATAAAGGTAAGCAATTAGGGAATCTACTTGTTTCCCCAAGTCTTTTTTACAATTCTCTAATTATGCCCATTGGAAGACATCCATTTTTGGTAACACCTTTTATGCACAAAGAGGCTTCTCTTCCAAATAAAAGAACAATAAGACCATTGGATGTGTCTTTTCAAAATGATACTAGGGAGATTGTGGATCAAAAAATTTCATAATGTGTATATTTAAATGGAGAATATTTAAATTTGGTTCAATCTCCATATTGGCAAGAAATGGTGAGAGCAATCAATAAGGCCCCAAAAATATTACAAAGGCCCAAGGTTTAAGAAAATCTGCACCACTTTATTGACAAAGGAAAGAAAATATGTTGAAGATTATTTGAATCCAATCATAAATTCATGGGTTAAAATAGTGGTCTCCATCATTTTTGATAGATGGAAAGATGTGAGAAATAGGTCTTTGATCAATATGGTTATCGTGTGACCTAAAAGAGTAATGTTTTTGAAGGCCATTGAATGTGTGGGGTGTGTGAAGGATGTTGAGTTCATTGCCAACATCATCATTAAATCCATTGAGGTATTTGGACCTAAAAATATTATCCAAGTTGTAACGGATAATGTCAAAAATTGCAAGGCCATGGGGATGTTGGTGGAGGTAAAGTATGGACACATTTTTCGGACACTTTATGTTTTCCACTCATTCAACCTCATGTTGTAAAATATGGGGAAAGAAATTGAGTGGATCAAATAATTATATGCTCAAGTTGAGTAGATTCAAATATTTGTCACCAACCATCAACTCCCTCAATCCATTTTCAATTCCTTCTCAACATTAGAGTTGTTGAAGGTATTTTTATTTTAATATTTTTTTTTTTAATCTTAAGTATTTTATTTTTTAATCTATTACTTGTATATTTAAATATTATTATTTTTAGAAGTTTTTAAATTTATAATAGTTACTATAAATAGATTCACCTCTCACAAAATCATCTTGATATGACTTGTGAAGGTGTGACAAGCACTTAGTCGTATGGTCATCAACAACTTATGGGGTGTATAGAGTGAGTTGAGCAAATAATGGGCCCAAAGAGAGAAAAACTTAATCTTTGATGATGATTGGTGGGCCCATGTATGTTATTTATTGAGTTTAACTAAGCCCATCATGAGTATGATATGTTTTTTTGATATGGATCAGCCATGTTAGAATAAATATGTGATGGCATCGACTCAATGATTGAGAGATAAATTTCATTAATGAAAAAGAGCGAGATCCTGAGGAGACATTTTTTAAACAAGTTCATTCAATCCTTGTTGAATAGTGGAACAAAATGACCACCCCACTATGTCTCCTTACTTTTCCATTGATTCCTTAATTTTATAGCACAGATATCCTTTCTTTGCCAAGGAGGGTGTCACAATATAGGGATGTCAAAGTGGTTAAAGAGTAAAAATTATCATTCTCTAGGATATTCCTGAATCCCAAGATAGAAGACATGGTAATGAGTGAGTTTGGGGATTTCATACCTCCCTTGATGCTATTTAGGATAAATATAAGAAGGATGTTCCTATGTGGTGGTACCTTCACGGCTAAGGATCACCGAACCTACAACCTCTTTCAATCAAGATCTTGTCATAAGTAAGTTTTGTATATTTTAATTTTTTATAGATTCTTTAAAAAAATTAAATTTATGTTTAAATTTGAATATAGGTTGTAATTTCATCTTATTTTTAGTGGAATTGGAGCACACATAGCTTCATCCACTCACAAAAATGCAACAAGCTCACAACTAAAATGGCCAAGGAGTTGGTCTACATGCACTTCAATTTGCATCATCTATCACATAAGAACCCAAAGTTCAAGGAGGGGATGTCAAAGCATTGGGATACAAATCCAAACTTTGTTGACTTGGATGTTTCCTTTTCTTTCTTTTTATTAGATGACATTGGCAGTCATTCAACTTTGATGACACATAACTTAGCTAGCAGGAGTAGCAGTGGTGATAGTCTATGTGGTTCTAATGAACCACAACATGATGTTGATGTTGATGTTAATGCTCTTGACTAAGAGAATTATGACTATGAAAATTTTAATTTTAAAGTTTGATGTAAGTAATTACAACCAAAAGATAATTATTGATATTTTATATATCATATTTTAGCATTTATCATTTTTGTTTAAAGGTTATAAACTTATCAAGATGCATACTATGTGGTTAATGACAATGACACTAATTTCCTATGTATTAGGCTAGAATTTATATATATATATATTTTTTTTTTATATTTTTTGTATAGCTAAACCCAAGGAAAAAATATCATCATACCGGTGAACCTATTTCTTTGAACTCACACCAGAACCAAAAATGAACTGGTAACTTAGGCCAAACATAAAGGAAGTAGATTTTTTTATTACATCATTGATTTCTAGACAAAACTGCCACCTTTGTGACAATACCATTAGGTGGTACTGATTAAATTTTTGTGGTTTTGGTATTTTGGGAAGTATTGTCATAAATAGAGGAAACTCTTAAGTTCAGCCCCCTCTGTCCTCAAAATAGTGTAATGTGAAGAGTCCAAATGCCCTATGGAACTCAGTGCTAGGACATCACAACAAGAGATAAAGGTCATAAATAGTGTAATAATTCCAAAATTTTAAGGGTAAAAGCAACTAAACTTTTCTAAGTTATGGCTACTAAAAGTGGTAGGCAACCATCTATGATGTAGAGGGAGAGAGTTTGCAATCTCAGTACAAGTTTCTTCTTTAGGACTAGTCTCTTATAACCCATCCAAAGGACAAATATAGTTGGTTTGAAAAATACACAAGGTTTCAAAACAATCTAAGACTAGTTTTAGATGCCCATTATCCTCTTACAACTTCATTATCAACTCCTTCAAGATTGCATCTCCCATCTGAAAACTTGTTCTTCCACCTCCTCTTGGGTTCCTTCTAGGTGGAATTTTGGCTTCTCAATTCAAATGACAAAAATAATCAAATTTCACTTGAATTAAAATATTCTCACCTTCATTCAATCTTGCTTCATATTTCTAACCTAGTCTAATACAAATTTGATGCATAGGGAGAGAGAGTTTTCAATCTCAGTACAAGCTTCTTCTTTACGACAAGTCTCTTATAGCCCTTCCAAAGTAAAAATCTAGTTTGTTTGAAAAATACACAAGGTTTTAAGACAATATAATACCAATTTTAGATACCTATTATCCTCTTATAGCTTCACCAAAAATTTCAAATCAAGACTCTCAGGGGAAGTCCTCTATTTTGCTCAATCTTTCGGTTAATTAGGTCTCTTTAAGCCTAGTTCAATAACACTTCTCAGATTTTATATAGTACAATTTAGTAAAATTATAAAATATTATGAATCATTTATATCATGTTAACTTACATCAAATTCCAAATTTTTAGGAAATTTTACTAGTGTAATTAATATTTATTCAAGTTTCAAGGTGTAAACCCTAGTTTAGGTTTACACAGGCTTGAGACAGCCCAAGAAGAGACAAAATCAGATAATTTGAATTTAAATGGGTTTTAAACACTTTTTAGACCTGGATAAGGTTTTTTCCAACTCTCTTTACCTTTCTTAATAGTTATTTTCTCAATAAAAATCTCTAAATGTCTTTAACATACAGATTTGTAAAATTTTGGAAGTGTCTTTAGAACTGGGTGCATGCTAATGGTAGGTTGATTGAAATATTACCTTATAAATGGATTTTTGAACATCCAAATAGATTTATATTGTAAATTTGAGACTTTCTATTACACTCTTCAATATTTAAACACTTGACCTAGACTTAAAATAGTAACTTTGCCCTTCTTCCTTCTTGACTATGCCTCAAACAGAGTTCTCCAAAGTTTGTTGTGTCTTTACACTGTAGATAAATACAATAATATAATATATTAAATTTAAACAAAAATTAATTATTTTTCACATACTAATAATCACTGGTATTTCATAAATACACTCTTAAAACTTTCTTCTATTCATTAATGTCTTTGTACATGAAAACAATCATATACAAAATTTGTAATGTAGGCAGAGTTATCTCAAATCTTGATCTTTTCTTGTATTTCTTGATGTTATATATATTTTCACACTCTATGAGAGTATCTTATATCTAATTCACACTTTTAAACTCCTAAAATATCTCTAATATTCTTGATTACTCCCAACATATACCATTTCTTGACCACAAATGTTGGTTGAGTCTTAACCAAGCTTAAGGCATGGTATACGTTACTAAAGAAGTGAAAAACATTTCAATATCATATATATATACCTCATATACCCATAAAAACACCAAGGTGCATCAATAAAACCACACAAGATTATGAAAATGTCCATAGAAACCTTGACATAAATTCAAAATGGCAGTTTTGGCATGAATCTACCAAATGAGCTCAAATTCAAATTTGGAGCTACCCTAAGACCACTAACCTATGTAACTCACAAAATTAAACCTATTATTACTTAGAAGACACTAAAACAAGCCAAAATTTGATTAAACTATGCATCAAAATGACTTCCTAGGTGATGCTCTTTCATCAATCGAGTAGTTCGAGCATGTTTGACTAATATAAATAATTAACTATGTGGCTCATTTAAGTGACTAGAACTTATATATTAAAATCCATAGGCAACCACTAGAAACTAGGGAAATTATAGTAAAAGAGTTATTGGCCAACTTATAATGGGTTGGGTCAAGCCCTATTAATCATGGTTTTGAGTAATTAACGACATTTACTCATAAAAAACCATGGTTATTAGGTTAGACATGGCCCTAACTTAGTGAGCTCAATAACCAAAAATTATGGCTAGTAGGTTTGACTTGGCCTTCAGTCGACAAGCTCAATCACTATAGTAAAATAAAAATTATATTAAAAAATAATATTAAATAGTGATTTAGGGTTGCAGCATGTGTGAGAGTGTAATTGTGTGAGGTTGAAGTACGTTGTTAATTACTATACTTGGCATTGATTCAAATGTTATCCAAGAAACAACTCATGTTCACTAGTCACACTTCCACCTAAATCATAGCCATAAATTGAATGATTTTTTGTTGTTGGCAGTAAAAAAAATTGTTGTCATCGACATGAAATTTTTTAGTTGTAAATTATTCAATAATGTAGGGGTACCTCATTATTTGGCATTAATAGTTTGAAACTTATTAAAGTTTTTCCCAAGCATACCCATGGAATATCCATAATGAACACACATATAAAATATTTATAGCTATATAAATTTATAGTTTATAAAGCATTAATAGAATATAAGATATATAATATAATATATTATAATAATTATTATTATTATTATTATTATTATTATTATTATTATTATTATTATTATTATTATTATTATTATGTATGTATATATATATATATATACACACATATATACACATATATATATACACACATATACACATATATATATACATATATATACACATATATATACACATATATATATACATATATATATATACATACATATATATATACATATATATATACGTATATATATATATATATGTATATATATATATATACACACATATATATACATATATATACATATATACATATATATATACATATATATACACACATATATATACATATATATACATATATATATGTATATACATATATATATATATATATGTATGTATGTATGTATATATGTATATATATATGTGTGTGTATATATATATGTATATGTGTGTGTGTGTGTGTGTGTGTGTGTGTGTGTGTGTGTGTGTGTGTGTAATCCTATTTTTTATATATATTTAAAATATATTAGATGTATATGTTTCTTTCAATCAAATTTAATCACAAATTTTATAGCTAATTTTTTAGCAATAAATTTTTTATGAATTTTATCCTCCACAAGTTTCAAGAGTAGGGATTAAATGGGATTTAATCTTGGACTTACTCAAATAGTTGAACTTTTGACTATAAACTAGTCTATTTTCTCTTTCTTGAACATAGAGAAAGGGGGAATGTCATTGTGCAATTTTTTATAAATTGTGATTTTCTACTCTACAACTTTCTATTATAAATTTATCATTACCATCTAATCACATGAAGATCACATGCTAAATCTATCATTTTAGTTGTGATTAAGTCTCAAGGTTGCCCACAGGTTTTGATATAGAGTAGAGAGAAAGAAGCTTGTTACACTGTTAAAGCCTAGGTAGCCTATGAATTTTCAATTTATTTTATGAATTTATATTATTTTTTGAAGTATCAATAAAGTTGTTGAGTTCCAAGTACGGGTCAAAAAGTTAGGCTGATGAGTAATTTTTGAATACAAGTTTTCAAACTATGACTACAATGATTAGGAAATAAGTCCAAACACATTCATGTCTCATAGATGACAACCTAAAAAAATTATTCCGTTGATGAGAAGTTTAAGCACATAGTTTGAACTAAAATATAATCCTCCAATACACAATTTAAGTTAAATTCCAAGAGGAGAAAGGTGTGGCCACCATGATTCAGTATCTTCCAATCTAAAAATGCATTATATAAAGAGCTAATGAGGTGTCTTCAAAACCATATGTACAATTGTATATCATCATAGAATAAGACTTCAAATAAATTTCATTAGCTATAAAATACTGTCACATGATTTCAGCACAAACCTCAAGGCTCAAGAGTATACATTCTCTAATACTACATTGGGTTGCCTCAAGTGCCCATGCAAATCCTAAACACCATACATACAAGTTTTCTATACTGATATTTATGAACCAGTTTCCCACATTTGAAGAGGTGCCATACATTTTTTATTACAATGTTTAATCATTAAAAAATACACCATTTAAAAAAAATTAACTTCATTATGGAGGTTGTTTCTACCCTTGCCCTAGGGTTTTTTCCATGACATCACCATACCCTAGGGATATCTTTTGCCTTTGTATACCATGATTGTACTTATGTACAAAAGTGCAAGCCATTTGCTTTCTTATCGACTTCTTTTGGTATTGTCCTCCTTAGTGGTGTTGTGCTACCTTTTATTGCTCATTTAAGTAAAAGTTCCGTTGTGACAATTTTTTTGGCTGGCGACATTTTTTTTGGATGATATGGAAACCACCCTCTAATATAGCACAACTTTGATTCCTTGTAATCCTCCTCCCATGTGATTTGACTCTTTGGCTCCTCATGATGGCTCTTTGCCTTTGTTCACAAATGCCACATGGCAGCATGCTTCAATGTTTGTTACTGATTCTTTCCACCCTTTGCTTGGAGTTTGAATTATGGTTGAAAAGGAAAATTCAATTCAAATCATGAAGTTGGGTCCAGAGGTTACAGAGTCAAAGGATTTTTAAAAATCCTATGGTCTAATTTGTAGGTTCAATGGCATCTAGCCTAGGATTTCTAATCTTCCTAAGTGGAATTTTGCTTATTGGAAACCCCTTATTTCTCAAAAAATCTATATTTATCTATTTACATGATGATTTAACATAGTTAAATTTGATTTAAATAATAATCAGGGCTTCATTCTCTAATTAGGGCTCTAGTATCAAGGTGGAGTTGGGTTATGTTTGAAACCCTAGTTCTTTTCAACCATTCTTTATGTTATTAATTTTGCTCATGTGTGGGTGATGCTCCAATATATATTCTATTAGAGATGCTCTTGGGAAATTCCATTTTTGCTTAAAGGAAATTGCTTTCATGAATATCACAACCTTTGCCTCGATGTGCATGGAAGTACATTTCACGAATGGCTTATTAAAGAAGTCTTCATTTTTTTCAAACTTTTTTTGGTAAAATGAATAAACAAGGGGGAAAATATTAGCTTACTTAGTGGTGTGGGGATGAGGCCCACTACTATTTGGTGGCACTAACTGCAAAGGTCTTAGTGAAATAAGTGAGAATTATTGTTCTAAGTAAAAAGGAGGCCTCTGTTATCTCTACAATTATGTCTTTCCCAAAGGAGCCCCTTCTTGTTCTTACAATTATGTTTGTTATAGATGAGACCCTTTTTCATGAAACTACTTTAGATCTAGATCTTAAGGCTTCCTTATTTGTGCACTCATGGATTTGTCCACCTAACTTGTGGTGTTGGAAGTTATGGTGAAGCCTATGAAGCTAACTGCCAAAAACTCATTTAATTTGTTTGCATTTAAGATCCCAGTGAGATCTTCCCATTTTTAGTAACTTTCATTCTCATTAACAAATGATTAATTAAGGTCAATAAGAGGAAGGAGGATGGAAAACAAACCTTCTCCAATTGGATGACAATTAGATCAAACAAAGGCTAGGGTTATTCTACCATTTTCTATTAGTTGGTAGTGTTTTTGTTATTGGATTGTAGTTTGAATTTCTTTTTTTGAAAGCCAATTGTATTTCCTTTTGTATAAAACATGAATTTTCTATTACATTTTTACAACTAACAATAATCAAATGGAAGGGAGAGGATAAAGGAATGGAGCTAGCTACATCAAAGGTTGTTTGTATGCTCCTTCAAAGGGTATCCTAGTCTAAGACAACCCAATATGTACTTATTATTCTCTACCCAATACACTTTCTATAGAGGGTGAAGAGAAGTATAAATAAGTACTTGGAATATTAATAAGGTATGCATTCAACATATGATTTCTGAATATAGAGTGGTAAGAAACATGGGTGTAACACTTAAAAATTTACTTGTTTAAACCAGGTCCACGTGTTTTCACTTCCATAAGATAAATGTTTGTGTTTGATGCTTCTAAAGAGTGGGTTTTAGATATTATCATTGTGCATCCTATTGTAATATTTTTGGAAGTTGATTGGATAATGGAAAGATAGGAATTTATGCTATTCTTCTGGAGAAATAAGGGCATAACATTATAAATTGATTTGTTTGAATAAAGGCCAAGTGCAAAGACCCATCAAACCAAATATTTTAATTTTTAAGCATTATCCATTGAGATATACTTGGATTGTGTTAAGCGTTTTGATTTGTTTTTATGCATTTACATCAAAGATTATGCTCTTTAGTCTTAAATTATCATGACATTACAAATTCAAGTGATAACTAGTCATGGGTAAAATATGATAACTAGTCAAGGAATACTTCTTAATTTCCATCCTATCAATGTTGTTAAGCTAATTATAAAATAAAATAATTATGTTATACCATATACTAGTGCTCAAAATCCTAGTGTGAACAATTCCAAGACAAATGTTGTTTCTAAACCTCTTGTTGTGAAATATAAATATTTGTCTAATCTTAGTGCCACCCATGTTATTAAGAAAACTAAAGATAAACATGTTTCCAACCCATAACAAGAGTCTAAGCTCACTATGGATAATACACCCATTCAAAATTTTCTTTTGAAACCTTGATCTCTTTTGTGACTATGGGTGATTTTTCCAATCAATAAGTATCGTGTTGGTATAGGGTATATTGGTCCTATTGGTTTTCATGTTCAAAACAATTTTAGACCTATTAACTTTGTTTTTAGGGGTAATCTATGTGATAGTTGAGTTGTTGAGCCTCTTATTTCTAATTCACTATTTACTCATAGAGGTAAATCATACTTGTTCTCATTGTTGATGTTGAGTTCATTCTTTTTTTAATTAGAAAAATCATACCTCCTATGATTATTTTGATCTACATCATTGTATATCATGTTACAAAAACACTCATTATGTTAAGCATTGTTGTATGCAAGATCTACAATATGGTATGGTGTTTATCTTGTAGACTAGTTTTACATGTTTGAGGATATGGAGATTGGAGTTTTGCTTCATGTTGATTTGGTAGGGAAGTTTAGGCCCCCATTTAAGCACATGAGTGGTATGTTGAAAAATTGAAAGCGTGGCTTAATGAAAACTCATGATGAAATATTGAAAGGACAATTTAATGGAGACTTGTGATAAAAACCTAAAATGGCATCATTCTAGGATCCCATGAGTTGTTGATTTAGACTAATACCCTTTTAGGGGGGTTGTAAACAATAGTTATCCACTACATCTATTAGGGGGTAGACATCAAAATTCAGATTTTAATTTTTTATATTATTGATTGTCTAATGATTTAATGGAAAAATGTTTTTTTATAGATTTGACTCATAGTTTTTTATGCTTGGTTGAGTCACCAAATATTTTCATTGGATGTTGATCTGACATCTACTTATGCGTGTAATGGATCATTTTCCACTTAACTTGTAGTTTTAAAAGCACCTATTTATGGAGGATTGGATCACATGTATGTGTGTCTTGTTACTTGAGATATGATGATTGTGATTGTGATTGGATGTTTGACATTGGGATTGGATACATGTGGTCAACATATGGCAATTTTTGGTTGTGGATTTGGCAAGTTACCCATTGTGTTTGAGTTATTTAATATTTGTGAGGAGTTGTCCTAGATGTGTTACTTGGAACTACTTGTATTGGCCAGTGACGATAGGTCATCTTTGATTGTAGCTTATTACATATTTTGTAGCATATTGTAGCTTAATATAGCAATGGATAGTGATTGGTCTTTCTTATTATATCATTGAGGTTGGGACATGTGACAAGGTCCATGATTTTTAGATATCTGAATATTGAATGAGTGGTGTTTAGACCAACAATTAATACATCAAATTTACGAGGCTTAACATCATGTACTTGAACACTTCACTTTATATGTTGATCATTGGATACATTTTATGATGATATTCCAAATATATGCACTTGGATGTATCCTAGATTTTTAGTTTGGAGAGAAGACTTTCAATGTATTGCTAATATGGTGTTTTACAGACATTTTGGTTATGAGATACTGTTATAGGTCTTAGAGGATCATTATTTTTTAGGATTTGAGATTATGATGTGATTCTAGATTTGGAGCTAGAATATCATGGTTAGATCAACTCATTTTTATGCATACTGATTGACTTGTGCATTGATCACTTGAGTGGGTTCACTATTAGAATATTAGAGTTGTAATATGGATATTCCAAATGTTGTATATAGTTATAAATATCAGGATTGTAAGGAGACATGCCTCCTCCCCCTTGAGATGTGTATCTTCGATATGCGAGATGGGTATGAAATCATCTCTTGTGTCTAGAGATGCACTTTATAGATTGTCAATGTCTCTCTCCCCTTATCCTCACCGTGTCTCTCAAAAATAGATATAAAAGTAAAGAAAACCCTATTATGTATCTACTTGCAACCCTAAAATTCATTTGATTGTTATAAAAATGCAACAAAATACATTCCATTACCACAACATATCAAAGAAGGCATGTTTGCAAATGGAAAAGTCATATTGAACAATATAGTGGAAGCAAAAGGAATCAAACTAAGGATTTCATGTCATTAGAATCTACTTTTTGTTTGTTGTTCCTCTCTTATTTACCTTTTTTGTGTGTTCACTATTCATTGTGCCTATTTTTCTCTATATTTTTGTGTATGTTTTCTCTATATCTATGTTCACACTAATTGTCATGGTAATTCCATGTTATTGTCATGATAATTTGTTGATAGCCACTATAGATAGTCTTAGGTCTATAGTATATTTAATTCTTTTAATAATATTTAATATTTATTTTTATTATATATCTATTTAAATAATATAAATATCTAAAATTTAAATGAAATTAATTTTTAAATTATTAATAAATATGTTAGATTTTAATTTTATGTTTTAATTACTATTTTAAAATGTTAAATTTGTTATATTATAAAAATATTATTATTATTATTATTTTTAATTTTTTTTATTTTCAATTTTTTATAAATTTACTAATTTAAATTTAGTATGTTTTCCCTTTTAAATTTAGTTTTATATTTTTGTTTTTTTAGAATTTCAGGAAGAAAAGGTGCCCTATTCATATTGTGGAAGTATTGCAATCACATTTTGGTAGGCAAAGGGGGTGGCAGAATAGCGATTATCACATACTTTTTTTTCAAAAACTCTTTCAAGAAATTTACCCGAGGGTGAGGGCACATTTTTTTCTACACAATGAGGAAAAGGGTTGAGGCTTGCTTTAATGAGGAAGAGAGGTATCATGCTATGAGGGAACATTGAAAATTTGAAGCCATAATACCTAATTTAAGATAAACATGTCTTCTAGATATGACAAATGCACCGCAAGGTGTAGGTACTTCTTGTTAGACACCAAATATTGGTATTTCAAACCCAATTAGAGGCATGTTTAATATTTTTGGTTGAGATTTGGTTGATGTAGTAATTGCACACTTCTATGTAAATAAATACCATTCAACGTTGCTCATTTACCTTATTATGAGGTGATGGTTCATGTGTTGGTGGGGTATAAACCACCTAGATATGAGAATATTCTCATGACTCTTATTGACAAAGAGAAAACAAGGATACAGGAACAAACAACACCAATTAAAAGAGTGTGGTCTACGAAATGGTGAAACATTATGATGGATGGTTGAGCTAATACTAGAGAGTGTCCACTATATAATGTTATGATAATTTGTACCAAAGGCCCTTTTTTTTTAAAGACAATAGATTGTTCAAGGCAAGAGAAAAATGTAGCTTTCTTTAAGAACTGAGTATGATGCAATTCAGAAGGCATGGGTATCATTTGTTGTCCAAGTTTGTACATATACTTCCCTAGTTTATAAAAAAGCTAGTTTATTAATATAAAAAATAAACATGTATTTTGGATGCAATGTTATGTGCCTACATTGAACAAATACACTTAAAGATATTGGTAGGTTTTAGTGGAATTTTGAGCTCATTGTAATGGGAAGGAAAATACAGATGTTCATAAACAATCATCACCAAATTCAAGTTATTCATTGAAGATTTTCTAGGGTGGAACTACTCAAACTTATAAATACATTATTTGATTCTTTCTTCATACTTCTTGAATGTCTTTATGTGGTCAAAGGGTCCTTATGATCCACTATAGTTAGTGATACATGGGTAGGTTTAAGGTGAGACAAATGTTTTTTTTTTGACTTCATCTAATCCTTTCATGAGGTAATCCATTTTGTAGATTCAAGCAAGCTATATTTGGGGGAGGT
Source organism: Torreya grandis (assembly GCA_037957365.1). Taxonomy (NCBI): domain Eukaryota; kingdom Viridiplantae; phylum Streptophyta; class Pinopsida; order Cupressales; family Taxaceae; genus Torreya; species Torreya grandis. The sequence continues at coordinate 1,239,973 of JARHVA010002214.1, forward strand.
TTATGAATAAATTGATTCTCTATGTTAAAGATTAAGAAAAGTCATAAAACTAAGGGATCCTTTTGTATGTACTTTGATTAAGGAAAAAGTGTGTGGTAAATAAATTAGAATTAACACACCTTGCACTACCTATGCTTTGGATACAAATGTCACCAAGAAGAGGGATCCATATGGGAAAATAGAGGTAATGAAGGTATTTTGGATTGTAGTGAAAAATATTTATGGTTAAGGATAGGAGGCTTCTAATATCAGGGTTTCATGGAATAATTTTTCACATGGGTATGGTGAGTTTTTTATGATGGTCACCTTATATGATATGCATGTGAAGGACCCAAAAAAGTGGTGTTGGAACCATGGTAGTGATTCAGAAAAATTGTGGTCATTTGTGATATGATTGCTCTCACAAGTATCCAGTTCTTCATCTTGTGATAAGAATTGGAGTACTTATTGTTTCATTCATTCATTATAAAGGAACTGATTAGGGTCAAAAAAGGTAGAAAATTTGGTCTACATTCATAGCATGTTCTATCTTCTTTCCTTTGTAGACCTAGGGTATAATAAATGTCCTTCAACAAAATAGTTACAACTTCCACTTGATGGAGCAATAGACACAACCTTGGAGGATGAAGGGGTTGAGCCAGATGTCCTCAAAAATTTACCTCTTGTTTAATTGCTTGCAGAAGAGCCAAAGCTTGAGAGTGTTGAGTATCTAAAGAGCATCCTGACAGAGGAGCTAGATATTGATGACATAGTTGATGCATTAGTTGACCCAATTCCATCAAATGAGATATGATTTTATTTCACATTTGTGATTTTTGTTATGTGCATGCTTATTTATTATCATTTTAGTGTGTTCTAATGTACCTTAACCTTAATTATGTTGAGATGAGATAAAATATCAATCTTATTATTCATGATGTTGTCTTTCACTGATATCTAGTTTATTTAATTTAAAGTTTGAAGTTCAAAAAGTTATTTTAATGCATTTTACATTTTTTAAAGTGCCACATCCATTGTATTTTTTTTAATTCTCTAACATATATATATATATATATATATATATATATATATAATTTTTTTTTTTTCATCTCCAAGTACCTATCTCCCGTACTTGTCTCCTAATAACTATAGGAAATATATATGTATTTCAAAGTTTTGTATAAATTTTATGGGTTGTCTTGGTGGTATTTGGAGAATACTCTTCAAGATTGATTATTTTAGATATGATTTTGTGAGTTGAGATTGTAATTGAGGAAACAATAGTTACACTTCGATTGAAAAATGATAGTTGGCATAATTTTTATAGCACATGTAGTTGTTAGCTTGATTTTCCAAATATGGGAGTCATTGAGCTTAGAGACCATCATGAATTTAGGTGTTTGAGGGTGCTCTTAAACTACATTGAGGTAGTTCACCTTGTACGGATTTAGATATTGATGGTAAAGACAACATGATATATCCCATTAGAGGTATTTTAAGACTCGTAGCAAAATATAGTGTGAGATTATTATAAAGGGTAAATTGGTAAATATATTTCTCCTTTGTAATGAACATTTTGGGATTGTTAGACACACAAGTGGACAATGTAGGACCAACATATTGAGAGGAATATGATGTATAAAGTTTGAGATATCATTCTTTCATTATTTTAGTTGTAGAGAATGGGTTGAGTAGACTTTGGATCATAGGGAGTATATTAGGAATTGATCCAAAGAAAAATATTAATATTTAAAATACATTCAAAGGATTAGAAGATAATAAATATATTTTGAAAAATTACTTGAATAAATTTACAAGGTGAAAGGTTGCACATATCCTTTTGTTTCACCCTTGTTTTGAAATGGTCATAAACTAATATATTATATACCTTTGTACGTGAATGGAAAATAATAAAATTGATTGCCACATAATTAGTACTCATTTTTTTATTTTATCTATCTTTATGGCTTTAAATCAATAGAAAGATTGATAATTTCCAGTAACCTATATTAATAAATAATTTTATTTTTGATTTTATTTTCAAGCCAATCAAACTCAAATGAAGAAATCAAAAAATTAAAATCATAAAAAAAGAAAAGAATAAATTATATTTATGTACACAAATAACCAAAATAGTTGAATGAGTCTCAAAAGGTATAGTCAGCTATAAGAAAGTAGTACTAGGATCTTAAAAAACCTTAGTTTATGAAAAATATCTAAACATAAAGTAAATAGGAAAGATGAACAAAGTAATAGATGGTAAACATAGAGTGGTTAAACTCCAACTCATAAGACTTAGTAGAAGTATAAATAGCCTTGCAAGTGAAGGACCCTTCCAAGAAACATGGAGGTAATGAATATTAGACAATGGACCTTGAAAGGAGACCAACACCATAAAATGTCTACACTAAGGGCCAAACTTAAAGAACCAATGACATTATTGACCATCATAACAAAAGTACCTACTCAGGATTTGAGAATGCTCATAGCGGAATGTTCATGGCTAAGGGCCCGTAGGGTTGACAATCCTAGGAGGAAGCTAAAAAACTAAAAACTAATGGCAAAGAAAAATCTCATAATGTGTGTCTATCTGAATAACCTCTATTGTGGATAAGTGGAGGGTTTTTAATATCTAAACAATGTATAATTGTTCCACTAGGAATAAGACTAAGGGTGTTGGAGTTCTTTGGTAGTAATACATAAAAAGTAATATCATCTCACGCATTTGTCTCCCTTTGGGCATGAGTCAACCATATCCAAGGGAATTTGACAAATCCAATGCTTGTAATAGGCTAAAAAGGGAAGCAATCAATGTGTCAGCTTTATAGGTCCCTTGTAAAAACTTGTGTATGAGAATGGTAGTCTCTCAACTTAAAATAGAATAAGAAAACCGAGCATAGAAAGGATAACCAATGAGAGATGTCCCCAAATCTCACTCTCTTTTATCTAATGAAATTCTTGGAACTTTCCTCTCATACATTTACAAATAACTCTTCCTATTATTTTCTTCTTTTCTCTAAAATGACTTGCTCTCTCTCTCACAAGAAAATAAAATACTAAAATTCCTTAAAACATATCTACTTATTTTTTGTAGAAATAAGAATAAAACTTCATGCAAAATTGAACAAGCCAGTGAGATCTCTTGTCATTTCTTAAATTAATGATCTCTTTCATTTATTTTTGGGAAAGAAAAGTAAAAATCATCAATGTGGATTTATTCCTAGAAAGGAATACTTACCTCTAATGGCTGTAAAGATTGAAAATAAGGGTAGGAAAGTAGTTTCCCAACTCTCCCATGACCCTCTCCTAGGCTGAGATATAGTTTAGCCACAATAATCCACTATTATCTACTCCAAATATCTCTTAACTAGATTTGAAAAATCTCATCATTTAAAAGCTACAAATTTATCTAAGTCCAAGTAGCAAAAAATGAATGTCGAATCCAAGATTGTGAAGTGTTGTCTTCCTCCGATGATATTCTCATCAACTAACGAGCTCTTTCACAAATGCATGTACATATTTCTATTTATATTAAAGTTGTAAACTAAAAAATCTAATATGCCCCCTACCTCTTGTATCTCATATTTTCATGTCAAACACATGGATGTGTGATTCTTGTGTGTCTAGCATGTCTTGTATGTGTCATGTGCCAGACACATACTAACATGTGTCAGGCATGTCAAACATATAGGCTAAAAAATACACACTCAAAAGGAGAAATTTAGGGTTTGTTTTGGTCTTTAAATGGACTATTTAGCACAAAAATAAGTCATCATTCAAGCAGGGAGACAATTGCAGTGTGAACGTTGACATATCTTTGAGATTCTTTCCATTTTGTGCAAGAGAAATCTAGATTTCATTTTCTAAGTTTTATTACATCTGAGTGTTTTTCCATGGAAACCATGGCTCAATCATCAAGGGGTGTTGCTAAAAAAATTAAAAATGTTCTTTTTGGTTTTCTTCCTTACTCTCCATATCCAAATATCCTATGTAACCTATTTCAGGGGAACATTGTACTACATATTAGATATATGTATCTCATATCCCCATATCCATGTGTCATGTGACTTAGGTAGTTAAATATTCCATGTCCATTTACTTAGTCTCCTAATATAATGTAGGAAGCCTTATTTCATATTTGTGAGATCCATTTCCCCCACATGGCCACGTCTCCCTCTTTAATTTCCAAACTTTTAAAATTTAAAATATAATAAAATATTTGTTTTAAGTCACCCAATGTATATGAGTTGTCATTTTCATTTTTTAGGTCATGTGCCCTTTCCATGTAATTCACCATGGATGAATCACTTGAAATGTTACTAATTGTTCCACACCACTAGCTAGTCACATGGTCTATTAAATGGGTCAGATTTACATGTTATTACCAAACTAGGTCATGTTATATCTCGTCAAGATGATCTTGAGATAATTGTCAATATTTTAATATTCCATCTACCTGAAATGGCCATTTATTCTTGGTGTGACTCCAATAACCAATCAACTCATTTGTCTCTCTATATATTTATGTACCCTTAGATCCTAGAGGTTCTTTCATGGGCTCTTGTAATCTACACAAGCCTCCAAATGGATTAAAGCACCACATGTATGATATAAATCAATGATATAATATTTTCAAATAAGACATTTTTGTGCAAAGCCTAATAGATGCTAGAATTTGAAAAGCAGTAAAATATTAAAATAATAGAACTGGTGAGTTTACAATTTGAGATAATAATATTTATCTAATGTTACTAGGATATAAGGATGAGCATTGGTATAAGAGACGAGGATGCATACTAGTATAAGAGACAAAGATGGGTAATGGTAATCTATTTTAAAAAATGGAAGATGGGTATTGGAAGACACCAAAAATTATTAAAAAAAATATAAATATATATTTATGACTTTGAAAAATAATATTAGTATACTATGCATAAACAACTTTAAAAAGACATAATACATGAAAAAATTAAAAATTTAAAGCACATCTATGAGATCAGACATGGGGGTTAGTCCACTAGGGTTAGGGTCACTCTTGCCAATTTTCAATAATTTTTTAAATTTTCTATTCCTTTTTTAATAGGAGACTACAACTCAAGATAGGAAACTACATAGGAGACACAGGGAGACTTAGAATGAAATATCCTATTATTGGGAGACATCTCGATACTAGTCTTTATTATTGGAGATGTATCTCCATTTTTAACATGCACCTAAAGTCCCCAAAGACATGTCTCATAGTAATACTATATCTATCAGATGTCCCATAATAATGCAACTATGTACTATCAAATGTCTAAAAATAACATATTGGAATGCTAAATACTGGCTATTTAGTTTCCTCAATAAGTGAGACAATATTACAACCTATTTCTAATTTAAATACATGGCTAACTAGCACGATAGTAAAATACATCATAACATGGTTATATGAAGGGTGATTTGATTTGATTCCATGTTAAACTCATATGAGAGGAAATAACTAATAATTTCCTAGGAATGAGATGAATAATATTGTAACCTAAATTTTGAAGGATTCAAAAAATAGCTATTGTCAATGATTTTCTAGAGGGAGAAGTAATGTGCAAGTACCCATGCCTTTAACAAGTAAAATGGTAACTTTTTAAGAGTGGTACCCTTGCAAAAGAGGGTGAATGTTGGTCTAACATACCTTGTTTTGAAAATATCACTGTTGAATAGAGGAACCAATATTTGATCATTCAAAGGGATAGGATTTACGATGATCGTTCAACATAATATCAATTAAATTTTTATTACAATGTTGAAACTCCACCTATTCCTTTAAAAAATTGCCTCAGAAGTTGAGATGTATGTTTTATTAAAAAAACTAAACTAAAGTTCATTCTATATGAAATGGCTTCATTTGCTAGATTTATGAGCATTTACCTCACTAGTATGAACAACCTCTTGAGGAGTTGCAGCTACATATCTCACATGTTTAGAATTAGGGTTATATGTAGTTTTAGTGCTTATGAGTGAGTCCCAACCCAATGAGAGATAGGACTTTACCTCATATCCCTAAATTTAAATGCAACTATATGTTTTGTTTTGACCTTCTTTCATAATATTTGATGACATAAGATTTAGATTGAAGGTGATGAAACTTAGGATTAATGTGCTAACTCCTTGGATAAATGTGCAAAACTTTTGATAAGGCTTGATGATTGTGGACTATAAAAATGGCTTATGAGATATCTCTAAGATAAGAATCAATGATGAATGGCTAAGGGTATATTTGTATATATAGGTATCTCCTAACAGAAGCCTAATATAAAGAATGGTGACAAGCAAAAGTCAAGGAATTCGGAATCAGGTCATAGAATGGACCCACAAAAGGATGAAGGTTAGAATCAATGGAGGGTTGATTCTAACTCATAGGGAAAAAACACTAAGAAAAGAGACTAAACTAAATAGAGGATGATTAGATGGGATCCTGACATCGACCACTATCAAATCTAAGTTATATTTGAGGAAATATAAATGATTCAAGGCCAATTAGTCTGTAATGTGGGGTGAAAGTGTTTGAAAATAGCCAGATGTGCCCAAGACCAAGTGTGATAAAACATGACAAAGATGAAATGGAAAGGGGTTTTGTACCAAAATTAGGTGTTGACACTATTCTTCAAAGTGAATATTCTAATGAGGGAAATGTATTGGTGGAAAATATCAAGAGATCATTAAGGGTAGTAAAAATAAAAATAGTGAAAGAGGCTCCTTATCATAGATCTTCTTTATGGGGATTTATTTTAGAAACTAATAATGATATTTTGGTCTTCTCTCACTTGGATTTTCTACAAAATTTGTTGATATAATATTATATCAATTTCCATAACTCTCATTGCACATGTATATCACTAGAAGTTGTAATAAAATGTTGAATATGGTCGATTTATTGGTTGATCTATACACAAACCCATATGATTACCTTGAGGATATACATCAAAGTACAGTCAATGAGTTCATCAAGTTGATCTAAATAGACTATTGTCAAAGCTTCTACCCATTTAAGCTATATAGGATCATATCTAAGTAAAGGAAAAATAAGTAAGAGAAAAGATGAATGGGAGAGCTTCAATTTTGTCATCAAGATTTGGGGACAACTACCCAAGGGGGAAAGCATGTTGTGTTCCTAAACAAAACATATTTTATAACGTAAACTAAATGAGTTTATTTATAAGAATCTCATGTTTTAAGTATATTGGGATTTATTAAGTAGCTTGCTCCACAAGCTTTCTTCTGGCCTTCTCTTTGTAAATGAAACATTGTAGACCTATCTAGTTTAGCAATAGATTTGAGTCAAAAAATATATATCTTGATCAAACATAACTCTAATAGATTAAATGGAGATTGATGTAAATGGGAATGAAGGGGGCCAAGTTAATGGCTGCCTTACTCCCCAGCCTAGACTTATACTTACCAATAGACACATGTAATCAGACACAATACTCAGAGTTGGAAACCCAAACCACTCTTTATTAAATGAATGACAAGGTTATAAATATTTCATTACACACACACACACACACACTCCCCCTCACTAAACTATGAATAATACACCTCATTCTCAGTCTCTCATAAATGGGTTGCACCCTCTTCTTAACATAGATCACCTTAGCAAGCTCCTCAAACTTATGATTTTATCTCTTTCTCTAGAGCCAACTCTCCTTTTCCTTTCTTAGATTTAGAACTAACTGAAGATGTCTCTCTAATTTATTCTTCCCAACATAATTCAAAAATGCAAACATGGCAACCCAAAATTTTGACTTGGACTCTTGACTCGGTGAAAAACTAAGAAAATTAAAAAATATAAATTCTTAAAATAAACTTAAATAGCATGTAAAATACTATTATAATGCATACAAATTAAAGGTATAGAATGCATAGGTATATTTTATATTAGTATTAGGCCAAAAAAACTTTTTTAAAAAAAACTCATTTTCTTTTTTTATCAACTGGAGAGTTTTTTATCCTTAAGAAAAACATGGCTAGAGAGTTACTTATCGATTTCACAACAATGTTTTTGACTTGCATTTTTTAAATTTTTTTGAGTGTTTCTCACAAGTTTTAATACTATGCTTCTTATCTCCCATAAACTAATTCAAATATCATTCAATTATTTTGAAAACCTTTAGTGACACTATAAGCTCCCTTCATCTTGAAAAATGGTCTACATGTCAAAAAATGGTGATCTAGATAGTTACTTTAGTTTTGCCTCTAATAAAGCCAAAACTGTTAATTACTATAGACTGATAGTTTCATCCCTTTCCTAGAATGGGGTCAATTGAACTTTGGGAGATGACTAAAATTAGCTCTAATTGAGTTTTTTAATATGCTAGAGTCTTGATGATGTTTCTCAGGTTATTGTTGATCTTCTTCAACATACACAATGTTGTTGACATTTTTGGCAAGTCATAGAAAAACACGCACCTATGCATAAAACCCAACATGTGTTTTTTGTCAATGCAATATTGCTTGTGAACTTGGATGTTTCTGTATCATACACCTACATAAAATAATTTATCTATGGGCTCTGGCTCATGAACCATTTATGTGGCCTTTTCTATTGATGTTTTATACTTGGAAACCTCATATTCATTCACCCAAATTACATATTTAGCTACTCTATTTTCTCACTTGACCAAATATTCTCTAAATGTATGGTGTCTTGTTCTCTTGTTGACTCTTATATGTAACACCATATCAATCTCTTCCCTTGCCTTCTTAGGCAACTGTTGTATCTAATATGCAACTGAAGAATTTGAACTTATTCCTCTATAAATCCTTTGCCTCTTATATTAAGGGTATAAAATACAAATTATATATGTTTAAGATAGGTAAGTTATCAATCCCATCTAGTAGTTATATCTCTATGCACATTCAAGTTCAAACACACATAACAACCCAACGGATAGGTTGATATGCCAAAATTTTGAGCTAAAAATATTGATTCCCCCATGCCATCCCCCAAAGCAAGTTCTAACAATTGTGTCAGCTATAAAAGCTTCAAATAATAGCTATAAGCATCACAAACCTTGACCATGACACAGACCCAATAAAGATTTTAATAGGCCAAAATTCATGTAAACTAGTTGAGCATATTGATTTCCTCCCTTAGTAGGTGCTGAAACTTATATCAGCCATAAAACCTTTTAAATTTTGATTTTTAATATTTTGCTTTAAGACATTGAACATGCCATGGCCCCAATAGCATTATAAATCAAAACAAAACTTATATTTGGCTAATTTGTTTGGCCAAGCAAATTAAGACTTAGCTTTCCATGCTATAATTAAAAATCATAATGTTATATGCCACATAAATAAGACAAAATTCACTTCTAGTCAGGATGGAACTCATTTATAGCACTAAAATATTTCAATCAATGAAAATAAGACATGGATCAAATTTAATATTAATCTAACCATAGAATTTAATCTAACTTCCTACAAACTTTTCATCTTGTAAAGCCTATTTTTACCCTAATCTATAATCAGAATAACTAGTTAAAACCCAGTGACTATAACCATGCATCACAAAATGTGTATTCATTCACCTGCAAAACCAAAGACCATTAAAGAAAGAGCAAGGCCAATTTTTTCAAATTAAATAAATTCATATTAGCAACTTAGAAATATGGTAAACATTTTCTCTTCCATTTTGGGATTCATAGGTGACATAGTGTGTGTAGAAATTATAATTGACATGAAAAGTAAGTCTGTGAACACTGTTCCTTGCACCCTAGACTTCATTCAAATTCCAAACATGGTGTACAAAAATTCCAGCATCTCACTACAACATTACAAGTATAAATTCAAATTCCAAACATAGTGTACAAAAAAACACTAAATATTACATTTTTTCTCATTTTATAAGGATGATCTTTGCAATGCGTTATCATTTTTGGGAAGCATAATTATTTCTTGTGTTAATCAAGTTTTCCAAATGGGATTGTGTGATCATGATTCCTCCATGGAATGTTGAACTTCAAATTTCAAACGTAGAGTATACATTTTTAATTTCAAGAAAAATCAAAGTAGAGTATACATTTTTCATTTCAAGAAAAATCAAAGGTGAAACTAGATAATTTTTAAGAGACCCTTCCTCAAAATATTCCCTTTCTTGGATGTTAGGAAAGTTTTAGAGATATGTTCCTTGCATCTATCTAGGATTGTCGAGCTAGGACCAATTAGTCCAAGACTCCAAACCATTCTTTTACAAACATTATCTTATCTTATATTAACTCTATCATAGTGGTTGACGAGAAAATTGGTCTTCCTCTTTTGATATGATCCAAGAAGCTATGATACCACTTTCATGAGAAAGAGATGGAATTGGTAAAAAATAAAAAACAACTACAAAAAATGATTGTAATTTTGAAATAATAAACACAAATTGTTTTTTTAAATATTATTATTAATATCTAAAAGCTTCCTCTTTTTTTCATTGTTTTATCTCCTTGAAAAGGTATTATAAGGTGGGGACTTCAATTTGTACAAAAAAATCATCATAGGATCAAAATTCACAGTGATTTTGTTTTCTCTTCATTATGGTAAGACAGTGAGATGCTAAGTTTGTTGAATGCAAATTTAGATGTATCCCTTCTATGACTCCTATGGAATGGGAAAAGAGGTATTGTTTGGTAGGAAGTCTTATGAAGTCTTAATCTAAATAAATTACATCCAAGAGTCTTGCATTGGTACAAACTTATATGTCAGCTTGATATCATACTTCTTTTTGTCCACTACATTGTTTGATTGTAAAAAGCAAGAAAGTAAGAAAGTGAGAAAAGATGGAATCGCCTACTTGATTATGATTTTATTGGGGATAGTAGATGATTAGTGGTCAGTCCTTCTCATTATTTACATCTCTAAAATCTTTGACTGTAAGATGGGGGTGAAATTTATTCCTTGGCTTATGGTTATCCTCTATTTGGAACAAGAAAAAAATACATGATAACAGAGTTATTCTTCTTCTCATTACTACTGGTAGCCTTCAGGTGGGTGCTTCCTAGTGCAGTAAAGCTCAACCACTACATAGACAAGATCTCCCTTAGGCTTAGTTCTTGGTTTCTCTTAATTTTGGATGGTTTAGACTCTATAAAACTACTTGTTAGCCTTTTTATTAGTTCCACTCATATTATAGATTGATCCATTATGGTTTAGTAAAACATCACTTGTGTGTTGGATTCTCACAATTTTTTTTCAAGTCTAGCATCCCTTAACCCTAGGTGCCTATATTAGAAATAACACACCCAACCTGAAGGAAGCTTCACTAGAAATTTATTCTATTCTATAACACACAAAGTAAGACTTACCTAAGAATGTATGGGTGTCAACTCAGGACCAGTCGTAGAGTAGTATGGGCATAGTTACCAAGTCTAGAAATTTGGGTCTATTGGGGAGAGCAAAAATTATGAAAATCCAGTATTCTTGAATTTTTTTGGAAAAATCTAGTCCAAAATATAGACATACATACATGTGTGTGTGTGTTAGCATAGTTTTATAAATATGCCAAACTGACAAAAAAATGAAAAACATTAATAACGTAATATAAAATGTTAATGTTATAAATATTTATGGTTTTTTGGGGTTTTTTATACAAACAATAAATAAATAAAAATTGAATAGGGGAAAAATGGATTGAACTTGTCTAGACTAACCAAAAAATCTAGATATGACCGAATTTTATGCAATTTTGGCTAGATTTGATAATATGAGTATGGGTGCTGTACTTGACCAATAATAGTCCTCCAAGTTCCTAATCAAATGTTTTTTCCATCCAAAGATACTTTGAATTGAAGCTTAAAGGAATTTTATAACTCCTGTAACATATTTATAATATTGTTTGCCTCGCTAATGAGTGTTGATAGCATGATTTCCTAACTGATGACTAATAGAATAATTAATGAGTAGTTGATGAAATAACTAATGCTTGAGTCAAGATCTATTGACATATTCTAGCATATTGACACATTACTGCATAACTTATTTATTTATACATAATTGATTAACTCCTACATAACTAAATAAAAATATTGATGCTTAACACATAGATGCCTCCTTTAGGCTTCATGAAGTTCACCCCCCCTTCAAATTTATTTTCCATAAAAGAAATTTTAGATTTCATTAATAATCTCCTTAACTTCTTCTCTTGATAAGAATTGCCTCCTGGGTCAAACAATCAAAGATAATAATCAAGTAGATTCTTTTGAAACATCACACAAGTTATGATAGGAATTTATCCTATATAAATTTGATCAAAGTTCCAAAATTCTCTGTTCATGTTCCTTGATCACATAGAAGAGAACAATTTCTCCAAGTTTCACCTCTAAAGAAGAGGTTACTAATTATCACCCACTGCAATGATGGATCTTTATTTTTTCCTCAATTATATCCCCAAGAACTACATGCTAAAGTTGGCAAAAGAAGAACTTCATGCGAATTTTATTGAATTGGAAAAAGGTTGATTGTCAAACTTGTAACCAACACTTAAAAATTATTAGGTGTTTCAACAAGTTCTATCCATGGATGATAATGCAATACTATAACTAGTTCAACTTTAGCAGTTAAGGCATTTGATTGTAGTACCTCAATTATGATTGACATGGAACATTTTGATATCAAGTTTGTTTATCACTCTATGCCTGACCATTCATTTTCAAGGCAAACCTTAGTTATATCATAGAACCTTTGGCTAGTAAGTTTGCTTGTTTCTCAATGTATGACCATTCATCTTCAAGGAAAAACTTAGCTATAGGTTCAACCTATGGAACTATTGTAATGTGGTTAAATTTTTTCTCAACCATGGAGCCATGATTTCTAAGATAAATATGAAATTTGCATTTTATAAATATTTTTATTCAAATATGGTACTAGAATAGGATAATATTAGGAGTTTGCTCACAAATTTTCCCCTTTCTCAGCTGGAACCTCTTTCCCAAGGGTTTTTCTATCAAAAATTGGAAGAGGAAGTTCATCATGGTAATTGAGTAAGCTTTCAATGACATATTCATGGTCAGACTCGTGTTTATGAAGACTATCATTCAGACCCTTATGTCACCAAAAAATTAATCAAGTTAACTATTTCCTATTTATTTCTAGGCTCTATAGTAGAATATTCAAGTTGTAAGAGAAACCTCTTTAGATCATCCATGCAAAGGTCAACATATTTCAAAAAAAGGTCTTCAAGAGATTGTTTATTATAAGTTTCCAATAAGCCAGGATATTGATCATTGAGAGTCGATAGACTCTTTACTTCTTTAAAAAAATCTACCCTGGCTTGAGCTTCTCCCATGAAGCCAAAAAAGCAAACTTATACCATTATTATGATTCTAAAATATCTGAATACGCAATTATGAACCAGATATGGAACTGGTAAAGAAGGGAAAAAAATAGCTACAACAGAAATAATGAAAATTTAAAACAAGATTTGAAATAATAGTTTTTTAGTATTAAAATTTGACATCCGTAGAAATGACACCCTAATCTGAAAGAAACTGAAACCAAAATTTAGTGTATTTCACAAAACATAACCAGATAGTACATAGAATAAGAAAAAAATAAAGGATATATGGCTACCAACTCATGTCCAATTCAAGCACAATATAGGTGTTGTACTCGGCCATGAATAATCCTTCCTCTATTTTGCATTAGTCTATAAATCCTAAGTTACCGATTCAAGTATGGTTTGGGTCTGGGTTCAAAGAACTACATTCACTAGTACAATGATTTTTTTTGCTTTCAAAAATTATATAAAAAATAAAAATATAGAACTTCTAGCCTAATAACTTAAAATAGGGATTGGCATTAAATTTTAACCACATAATATGCATATAAAAACAAAATAACCACAAAATACTAATTGAATGCCAAATGTCATGATAATATTAATCATAAATATCATTTATAGTTTATTACATCAAAATCACTTCATTGATAACATCAACATCAACATCATCAATCAACTTTGCAAAAAATGGGTTCCTAAATCACCATAGGAAAATGATTACAATGTTGCTTGATGAAGCTTCAACCCTAGATGAACAATAAGAGATAAGTATGAAATGAGATAATGAGAGGTAAATGATTTTGTTTTTGTGTTTTGATTTTAAAATTTTAAGTGTTTTTTATCTTATATTTTTGTGTTTTACTTTACAATGTACTTTTTTATTAATTTTAAGTTCTGAGATACACTCTTCTCTAACATCAAATTAGATGGACTTTGAGATTATTGTGCGGGTAACAGAGGTTGAACTGAGTGAGGACCAAAGAAAGGGTTACTATAATATTGAGGAACCTACAAGAAAATTTTCTAAGAAATTAACCACTCCCCAAAAAGCAACCACTAGAGATTGATTTCATTTTAAAAAACCTAACATGTCTTTTCAATTAGTGCCATTGTTCAAAAATAGTTAAGGAAAAAGGAATTTCAACACCACCAACCTGTTATGGGATGGATCTCCATTGAAAAGTGTCCTAAATTATTAGTGTGAGAATGAATATGAAAACATGTTTCACTGGATGATAGAATGCAGGAGTTGTCCCTGAATGGTAATATTACTAGCAACACCCTTGTTTGAAGTGCCATTTTTAGTCTCAACTGGAGCAATATAAATTGATGAACTATTGAGGGGTGAAAAAATATTTTTACATAAGTTGGATTTACTTACCCCAATATTTAATCTTATAACATCACTTCCAACAACAGAAGGGGAGGCTAACTGGGTAATAGGGAGCACAAAAGAAGATTTTTCATAGATAAAGCAAGCCAGGGACAAGTTTTAAAATATTTTTTAGACTAAGAATTTCATTATTTTTACTTTTAAATTTTAGTTGATAAATATGGTTGACAAAATAGCATAATGGAGAATCTAGTATGAACAAAACTATAGGTTATTAAATGGTAGTAATTATGACTCCTTAAGTTAAAACATTTATACTTTATATCTAACATATAGCTATAAAATTGAAAGGTATTGAAAATAGAGATAGACAAGTAATTTTGAATTTTCATTGATGGAATTCAAAGCCATATTTATATTATAGTTTTTAAATATACTTACTCACCTCTCTACAATAGTTAGGTAGATCCATTAAGATAATGCATATAAATTCTTTTGGCCTTAATATTACTACATTTGAATCTATGAGTTTATTAACGGTTAGAAATAAGGTATAGTTTTAGTGTCAATGACTCCTATGAAATTTCCTAGTTCGGTCAATAAGTTAACAATAAGGATAAAAATTTGTGGCTCAATTGTATTGCATGGTGTCATGGAAGCAATTAAAATCAGTTGTGTTTGGTATCCTGTAAGGCAAAATTTTATATAAATGGAACTCAGATTATTAGATTATTAGCACTGATTGGGTACCTTGAATATGTGGAACTCAGATTGACATACTAGACTAGATGGTGAATTTAAATCACAAACATTTGCTGCATAAGGAGTGCATAATCCAAGGGTAATGTTTAACTTAATCTCTTTTAAGGGTGAACTAGGTAACTTTAAAAAGGATACAATCAACTGATGCCTTGTCTCATCTCCTATCATCCTCCACAATGGTGGATATTGAGTTTTGTCAAAGTCTATTCACATGGTGTAACAAAAGAAAATGGATTTACTATATTACTAAAAAAAATGATAGAAAAATTATTTAAAATGATTGAATGGATGTGATAAAAACTATACACTCCCTTGTCATTGATTTCATCTTCTCAGATCACTGGCCCATCCATCCAAAAATTGTGCCGCATAACCCAGGAATTTCCAAAAAAAAAAAAAGTTTAGATATGAGGGTATGTGGCTCTTGTACCTATGATTTATTAGTTTGATGAAAAATTGGTGGAAAGAGGTTAGACACATCCAAGGGCATGCCAATGTACATATTTATGTACAAACTCAACCACCTAAAAATTAAATTAAAAGTTTGGAATATACTCAAATTTGGGAAAATTTTCACTCAATTGGAAGAAGTTCATAATATCCTCAGTCAAGTCCAAAAACAATATAAGGGGCTTGTGTTTAATAGACATTATCAGACTAATATTAGAACATACTCAATTTTGGGAACATTTTCACTCAGTTTCAACAAGTTTAAAATATCCTCAGTCAAGTCCAAATATAATATAAGGGACTTGTGTTTAATAAACATTAGCATATCAAGCTTGGAACATACTAAATTTTGGGAACATTTTCACTCAGTTACATTAAGTTCACGATATCCTTAGTCAAGTCCAAAAATAATATAAAGGACTTGTGTTTAATAGACATTAGCTAAACAAGAGAAACAACTCATCCATTAAAAATTTACTCTTTAAAAGAAAGAGAGATACTGGTGGCAAAGATCCAATAAAACATAGATTTGGGGAAGTGAATTGAAGGAAAAATAAATCTTCTATTAATAAAAAACATATCAACACCATTCAACGATTAAAAATATGTGAAAATTCATATATATTAGACAAACATGATATTCTACACTATACTACTTATTTTTGTAGCCTCTTATGTGAGGAGAAAGCTAATAGGGACAAGACCAAGGGTCAAAATTTTCTAATAAAGAATATTTCCAAGCTATCAACCAAGGAGGAAAGTATCCATTTCATCAAACTTGTCGCAAATGGGCTACTAAAAAATATTGCCCTCTCCTTCCAAAAAGAAAAAGCTCTTAGCCTTGATGGTTTGTTTACACTCTTCTATCAAATATTTTTGTATCTTATCAAAAAGGGCCTCTTGGATATTGTAAAGTAATCAAGGTGAAGCAAATAAATGTTTAAAAATCCAAATGCCACAAAACTCTCTCCATGCTCTGTAAATGTGCTCAAACCCCTACTTTTGAACACAATATAATTTTGTCCTTGGAATACATGTTACATTACAAATTTTGGGTGTCAAAGAAATTATTCACCATCTCCCTGCAAGCTCAACAGAGACCAAAAGTCATGATATAATTAAATATGTCAACAACTTTTGATAGATACATTTTCTATTCCAAACGCTCAAAGCTTTTGGTTTAATTTCTCAGATCACTGATTGGATAGGTAGCTGCATCACTAATCCCACTCTTTCTATCTCCTTAAATGGGGAATCTTGAAAACCTTTCAAACCAATGAGAGGTCTACATCAGGGAGACTTGTTGAATCCTTATTTATAATATCAAGGTAATTCTTAACTAGACACATTGTTGCTACAAAAAAAAAAGGCTAAGTACATGGGCTACCAATTATCGAGAGATGCCACAAATACAATAACTTCTACTTCAATGATGACACACTACTATTTTATTCCTTAAATATGAGGATCACTCAACTTCACCAAATTCTCTATATATTCCCACAAGCTTCAGTTCAAGTGATAAACAATGACAAATCTGATATTTATTCATAAATATAAATATAACTAGAACAACTAAGTTTCTTTGGATATTGTAGTTTCAAGAAGGCAATTTACCCATTGCATATTTGGATTTTATACTACACTAGAAATCAATAAAATATTAGTGGGGACCAACACTAGTAAGACTGAAATCAAAATCAAGAAAATGGATGAACAAATGGTTAAACTTAGCAAGTAGAATTCAATTAACATAAGTTATTTTCCAGGCTATCTCACTGTATTTATTATCACTCATCCCAATACCTTTTAAAGTGGAAAATCAAATCCTTACAATCAAGATAGATTTAATAATAAAAAAGGGTAGACAAAATCTTCAAATATTCATTGGTTTATTGCGCTATAATTACCCAACCAATGCATGCTGGAGGATTAAATATCAAGAGCACCAAATTATTCAACAAAGCCATGGCTATGAAATTGGCTATGGATATAAACACTATACCCTCATTAGTATGTAAATCCATTATGCTAGATAAATATGCTTTTGATGATATGTAACTATTTAAATCAAATAAATTTTTTAGACTTTTACAACAACAGAATATATCCAAAATGGTAACACCCTCCTCCAACCTCTCACCATCTAGAAAGTGGTAAATGATGCAAGACTAAAATTTTGGGAAGATAGTTGGGTAGGGAAACCTCTCATTTCCAACTCAAAATTTTTAGAACTATAAACCACTTTACAATCATCTGATCACATTTTATTTCATGATTAAAGGACTAATAATAAATAGAAGGAAAATAGTTGAAACATTGAGATGATTCATCACTTGGCCAACAAGCTCTCAAAAAAAATTAAATCCCTAGTTCAAATCATACAACACGTGCATGGTAAACACTTATTGAGGATAGGCATATTTGGCCCAACATGAATTTAGGTAGAGTCTCTATTTCAATGGCCTACACCTTAATCTAGAAAACCACAACATCAATAAATAAAAAATAAATGAAGCTATGGAATTTACATTGCTGACATAAAGTGAAATAAATCTTCTAGTTGGGTATATACACCAAAAGATTCTTCAACTTTGATAATTTATAGAAAAGAGGTGTCATTGGCCCCACAAGATGTCCAAACTGTAAAGAAGATGTAGAAATAATTGATCACCTCTTTGTCCACTATAAATACACTCAAACTACCTAGGCACATGACACTATAGTTTGACAATGCAATGACCAACTGTGGAAGTGTGTCACATCTTCTCTTCAAATGGACTATGTCAAACACATAAATGTTCTTCTTACATATAACTCAATCCCTTGTCCCAAAAATTGTGTTTTGAAATATATGGAGAGAGAAATAACAAAATTTTTGAAATTTTTGAAAGCAAAAAAGTCTTCTTGGCTCAGATAATCAAAACAAAAATAAGGATATAGCTTTGGCTCACTCCAAAAATATTCGTATATTTGCTTTAACCAATATGCATGGCTTATATCTCACCACCTTATGGAAAATACAATAGGAAATTCTTGAGTTTTCTGAGGGAAACATTTTTGTGTGTTTAATTAAGGGAAAAAATAGAGTTACCTTCAACCATTTTGAACAAAACATTTACAATCTCCTCAAATCAATCCTTAACCATTATTACTTCTTCACTATCAACAATATCCCCCCTCCTATCACTCTCAAAATTCATTTTTTTTATCCCACTTCAGTGAACTCATAACTTTGTCCCTTTTATTCTCCAAAGAAATGAGATAATGGAGAAACTCACTTACCAGTGTATAACTTTGAGACTTTGTGGTGTGTTTGTGATGATTTTGAACCACCTTAAGAAATAAACCTTGGGCAACCAAATCATAATTCATTTTCTCCATAGCCGAAAAAAATTCATAATGGAGCTAGTCCACATTACACATTCTCCCCTCGATACCCAACTTTTCCTTCCCTATAACTGCATGGATGAAAACCAAAGTAAAATAAAAAAAGGATTGTAAACATTCTCATAGGTATCATCAACTAAGGTTCCCTTAATATCCTCCTCTAAAGGAGGAGATTATCCCCATCTCTCATTTTTACTCCCATCTCCTCTAGTCTTGTAAACACCACACCATATTGTTTATAACCTCTCTCCCTCCCTTGATTTACACACTGCCATAGCAGAGAAAGGTAGAGCTAACTTCCACTTCAGTCAATCCCTAAATGGACTAAAATAATGACCCCTCATAAAACCCATCAAGCATCACAAAAAGTAATTATTTCCCACCAATATGCATCTAAATAGCAGTGGACAGACAAATTACTTAGACAAAGAAGCATACTCATTAGGTAGAGCCCCTCAATACCACAAACTTATGCAACTAACTTAAAACCTTGATTGACTTTAGTTGAATATGATGTCACTAGTATTAGTCAAAAATCTTATATAAACAACTATATTTATAAACTAATCTAGCTTTAATAGTTTTGATCAATGGACAAACATCCAAAAAAAATCTAACCTAATAAACCCTTGAGATTTTCAACCCAGATTGAGTCTGGCCGACCTTGAATTTCTCTAGCCAAATTAGGTCATACCCACTTCACTAAATCCACCACAAATGCCCATATGGAAAATCAACTACAAAAAAAAAATAGAAAATTATAGAAAGCGTGTTTAATGAACTCACCTCATTGAGATTGGAAGAGGGTGTGAAGAAATTGAAGAGGATAGCTACCTTCAAATCTTATTGTGTTGAATAGATCTTAACTATTATATAATAGTCACTACCAAGCTTTATATTCCTAGGCTTCTACTTGAAAATCTACCTCCACCTTCATAATGATAAACCACTTGAACATATTATCCACCACAAACATCCCTAATAAATGGTTCCCAATACTCAAATAAAAACCTTAGATGCTCCTTACCTTTCTCTATCAAATGAATAATCTATCTAAAGTATTGGTGTGTAACCTCAGGAACAACTTTGGTAATGCATAGCACATACTCATGGATTATGTTTCCTTTTCCCCATAAAATACTATCATGAGAAGCTATGCTAATGATGTCTTCCATAAAAAATCCAACCTAGTGATCTATCATATTTGGAAACATAAACCCTATTCCTTCAAGTGCATCTACAAGTTTCCTAACCCCACTCTAGAATAAATGGTAGTTGTCATGGATTTCTTATCAATCTTACAGATTTAGGAACTATAATTATAAGTTTGATAACCATGACACCATCTCCTCCTAGGTAGATCACAAACTTTGAACCTTTTCATTGATAGAGTTTTGTTGCATATGATTTGTGATAAGAATAAACATTTTATTAACAATTTAAAAAAAGGATGGAAGGGAAGTTAATAGTTTCTCTAAATTTCATCTTAAAAAGCTCCTCTTTGTAGTAGTGCAAAAAAATCCAAAATCCAAAATTCTTGAAAAAGTTAAGAAAAAATTGATTTGGAATATATACATATATGTTAGGTTGTGGAGCTAAAAGCTTCACATGGATGCAGACATGGAGGAGGATGCTATTGTCATAGTCGCCGACATCGGTCAGGTCAACCGACATTGGCAGGGTATAGACAAGATGCAACCGACAATGGTAAGAAGTCAGCCAATGTCGGTCACCTCTAGGCAGATAGGGACTGATGTCGGTTGCCTGTGCGGTTCAAACTACAAGTTTTATGGACAGTTCATTAACAAACTAGGTGTTTGCATGAAGAAGGCTAATTATAGTCTTGAGCTGCGGATCTAATTATTGTAATTAGGTGTCTAATTATTGTTTGCATGAGATCTATTTAAGAGACTCATGGGCTGTATTGTAATTTGTGCTAGTTTGAGTTGAGCAAAGTTAGATCCTTTTATGTGTGAAGTGAGCAAGGGTGTTCCTCCTAGTTCCACAGTAGTGCCAAGTGTGGGTGCTAGTTTTGGAGAATCAGAAGGGTTCTTCAGGTGTGTAGGATCTTGGTCGGCAGGTGTGCAAGGCCACATTTAGAGATCTACATGGGTAAGTAATATCATTGATCTGCAGGTGTATGTGTGTGCAAGGTCTAAGGTTTATAGGTGTGCAAAACCAAATTGATTTGCAGGTGTGCAAGATCAGGGAGGACAGCAACACAATAGGTAGCAAGATCAGGAGAGATCTACTTGGAGTACGGTGTGTACTCGGTTATTGAGTAGAGAGGAAGGCAAGGAAGTTCCTTCCATAAGTAAGATCATTTGAGTTGCAAGTTGTTGCAAGTTCAGGGGAGATCTACTTGGAGTGTGTGGAGCACTGGTGTACTGGCAGTAGTGGATACTGACTAGTTGGAGGTGAACACCAACTCTGTGTTTGAGTTGTGTGTTGGGACCGTAAGAGATGGAGCTTTGAGGAAAGAATTACTATACACTTGAGGTGTGGGAAGCCTCTGAGAGGTGTGAAGAAGAAGTGGCATCTTCTTTATTATATTCTTTTCTGGATGAGTATTAATACAAGTTGTGTATTGTCTCTCATATTCTGTGTTGTTTCTGGTTTCTAGTTACTTGTTACTTTTGGTTAATTCTGCATATTCAATTGCTTGTATTTGGTAATCAATTATGCTTCCATATTTCCCAACAAGTGGCATTTGATAGGACCTAGGTTCCCCAAAGCTCTGACACAACTTGTTAGAATTAAGAGCACATATGATTACCATTGTATAAGCAACTTAAAATGTGGAAATAACTAGAAGTACAAGTAACTATCAATGAGAAATAACATAGAATATGAAAGGCAACACACAATTGTATTCAACTCAATTAGAAGGAAATTACAACAAAGAGATCACACTCTTTCATCCACTTTGTGGACATATCAGTAATCGTCCCTCAAGAGCAATCTTCTCTCAATACAGGTCACAACACACAGCTAACACAAGCTATTGTTCACCTCATTATACTGTCAGTACAATCAAGTACGAACCGGTACTCCAAGTAGATCTCACCATGATCTTGCTCCTTAATGTATTGCTATCACCTTGGATCTTGCTCCCCCACTGATCTCCTTTTGACCCTCGCATACACACACCCCTGCAGACCAACCCGATCTTACATACATGAAGATTCCTACTTGATTCTACCATGGGAAGAACTCTCCAAGTTCTACACTTTACAATACAGCCCATGAGTCTATTATATAGATCTCATGCATATAATGATTAGACTTGTAGCTCAAGACTTGACTCAGTTTTTAACATGTAAACAACCTGTTCAACTAACTGACTGTTCATCAACAACTAGTTTTGAACTGCATAGGCGACTGATGTCGATCCTTGTCTGACTGGAGGTGATCGACGTCGACCGATGCTGCCGATGTCAGTTTCCCTTTTCACTGACCCTTGACCGATGTTGGTTGTGGCCTGCCCACGTCGGTGACTGTCACACTTAGCAACCTCCATGTTTACATCTAGGTGAAGCTTTTAGCTCCACAACCTAACAATCTCCCACTTAGAGATAAACAACTGCACCTATACCTATACCAGTACATTGTCTAATCTACATCTTGGCTTGTATTCCTCTTCAAGCTCAATCTTGAAGACTACCCACCACACTCCTTGTGGTGTTAATCCTATGCCTGAATTTCTCCATTCTCAGCTTACCTTCTTCTGCCATTGCTATACTCCCACTCAATCAAAAACCCCTGAGAGTGACCTGTAATCAACAAACACTAACCAGATCTGAACCACCTGTTAGTAAACCTTGCTCTAAGAACCTCCAACCTGACTTTGATACCATTTGATAGGACCTAGGTTCCCCAAAGCTCTGACACAACTTGTCAGAATTAAGAGCACATATGATTACCATTGTATAAGTAACTTAAGATGCAAAAATAACCAGAAGTACAAGTAACTATCAATGAGAAATAGCACAAAATATGAGAGGCAACACACAATTATATTCAACTCAGTTAGAAGGAAATTACAACAAAGAGATCACACTCTTTCATCCACTTTGTGGGCATACTAGTAATCTTCCCTCAAGAGTAATCTTCTCTCAATATAGGTCACAACACACAGCTAACACAAGCTATTGTTCACCTCATTGTATTGTCAGTACAACCAAGTACAAATTGGTACTCCAAGTAGATCTCACCATGATCTTGCTCCTTGATGTATTGCTGTCACCTTGGATCTTGCTCCCCCGTCGATCTCCTTTTGACCCTCGCATACACACACCCCTATAGACCAACTCGGTCTTACATACATGAAGAATCCTACTTGATTCTATCGTGGGAAGAACTCTCCAAGTTTTACACTTTACAATACAGCCCATGAGTCTATTATATAGATCTCATGCATACAATGATTATACTTGCGGCTCAAGACTTGACTCAGTCTTTAACATGCAAACAACCCGTTCAACTAACTGACTGTTTGTCAACAACCAGTTCTAAACCGCACAGGTGACCGACGTCGGTCCCTGTCTGACTGGAGGTGACCGACGTCAGTCGATGTTGCCAATTTTAGTTTCCCTTTTCACTGACCCCTGATCGACGTTGGTTGTGGCCTATCGACTGTCACACTCAGCAACCTCCATGTTTGCATCTAGGTGAAGCTTTTAGCTCAACAACCTAACAATATATATGTGAGCATAGTTTTATAAATATGGAAAAGTGATAAATATAATGAAAAATATTAATAAAATAATATAAAATGTTAATATTATATCCTATTTATGGTTTATGGGTATTTTTTGTGCAAAAAATCTATATATAAATATAAATAATAGGGTCAACTCATATGAATTTATTTGGGTTGGGCAAAAAACCCATATCAAACTGCATTATGTCTAGATTCAACTAGATTTGGTAAGTATGGTTAAAATTACATCAAATTTAAGGTTGGTCATTTTTATTGACATCTCACACTATTACACTCCATAGCCACCACCCCTAGTTTCCATTGTAGATTACCCCTATTGGTGTAATAAAGCATGAAAATATAATATCCACAATCCAAAGGGTTGTGTAGAGGACACTTAAATGAGCATGACCTAGGTTCAAATCTTCCTCTCCATAGTAACATGGTCCATGACTCTAGTAGATGTGATAAGGTTATGGTGTAATGATGATGGAGTACACTCATGCATGATGTAATGTATCCCATTCACATTAATAATGGACACTATCCTCAACCAAAATTTATTGAACTAGCTAATAGAAATGAAAAGAAACTTCACAAGCCCCAAAGAAAAACTTTAAGAATCATTTTACATCACAATTTTGAAAGCATAACTAATAATGAATATATTATTTTTACCTGGAAACTTCTATACCTGAACTTGTATACAAAGGAAAAGGAAAATTAGACTAGAACATACAACAACAACTACAAAACTAAATGACACATTTGGAACATCATTCTTCTTTTTGTAGTGTCATTTAATTACTATACTTATAATAGCCAGTTCAAAACACATATAACTAAAAAGAAGTAATGTAGTTTGAAGGAGAAAATGAAAATGGATAGTGTACTAGTCATTTGTAACTAAGCTAAGTTTGCATAAAGATGTGAAGTAGGAAGTGAGGTCAATGAGTTAGGAAGTGTAATTTTCTTATTTAATATGTTGGAGCTTTAAAAGGAAGAGGGAATAACATGGGAATGTTAGAAAATAGTTCCTCTAGTATTATAAGTTATTTGAATTAGTCTAACTATTTCCACCACATCTTGAAAAAATTTGGCTAAATATCTATATTTACTTTCACAACACTCCATAAAAGACACCATCATGAAGCTTAATTGAAAAAATAAGTTAGACATTTGGTTGTCAACCATAATGAATTTTATCTCATCTCATGGATCTCAGGTCTAGGAATCCCCATCTGTAATTCTTGTTTTATGTTCAACTACTGATTTGGAAGAAGATACATGTTGAATTCCTATGATAAGTACGTACCAAATTGTGGACTGTTTAAATTATTTTTTGTCTTGTTCCTCTAGAGATTTTCACAAAATTTCTTCTCAATTTTTTCAAATTATTGGAATATGGAACCCTGGATAGAAATGTTAGTTGTTTTTATTATTTGATATTGTCTCATGTTGTATCAAATAATTGGAGCATTAGATATTAAAGAATTTTTTTGTAAGGGGACAAAAAAGGAATACTTAATACCACACATTTAATTCCTCTCCAACTAAATAGAAAAGAATAATGTAGTGTAAATCATTACACTAATGCTTGGAAAATGCACGCTATCATCCATAGCTAACAACAATAGAAGCATTTTTATTTCAACATTAAGTGATTGGCATTAACTATAATCAAATCCATCAATTTTCACTTAAGAAATGTGTATAATACTTTAGACAATTATGTCTTTCTTTATAACCATAGGTTCACCCAAAGTTTTGCTATGGTGAAATTTACTTACTCAAAATTCCAATAGATTATTCCATCTGGAGCAGGAATACAAGCTCTGTTAGTGCGCTAATACTCTACACTCCAATTATTCTTAAATGTATACCTACCATAATTTTTGTTGTTAATAAGATACAAATTAACCCATTAAATATTATAGATTATACCATGACCAAGAAAAAAAAAATAACAAGGTCAAAACTATAAGTTAACCCATCATGACCATAATTATCTGTTGGTAGAAAATTGCACTTACTTATCATAATACCTTAGAGAGGCAAATATATCAATAAAAATGCAAAATAGTGACACTAGAATAGGGACAAGGATTGTTGGTGCAACCTTGTTGATTATTTTTACCCCACCAAATAAAACACAAAGTTATAAATCATGCTAACTCAATCTCAGAATAGTTGCAACAAGAGTTCCAGTAGGTGCCCCTGCTATTGAGGTTGCATTCAAGTTCATTTCACTCTTTAAAATAATATGAATAAGGAACAAATCACATAAGTTTTGATCATAACAACATAAATATTTCTTATATAAAGATTATATAATGAATACTAATCAAATGCATGATTGTAATTGTGCTGCCATATGCAATTGATGAAGCAATATAGGAAGCATCCCTACTACTAAGATTGTTGATTTAGTATGAATAAGTTAGATTCTATATGCATTTTTAATTCTAGCCCATAATCATCTCAACACATCTAACAAATATAATCAATGCTCTACCAACTGGTGTAATAGAATAATTTAATACGTAAATCTTTGGCACATTACCTTTAAAAATTATAGTGCTTGGTAAATCATCCAGAAAGGTCTCAATATCTCCCAAAATATACCAAAAAAAGAATCCCAATGTTTAGGAGTGCCTCACAAAAATGACAAAAAATACATAGCAAGAAATGCAATCCATTTTGCTTACCAAAAAACATATGATAAAAACAAACCTTGAATTAATCAGGACACATTAACCCCACAACACAAAAAATGTAAATTCAGATAATGTTACAAGACAATCCTATCCATCTAATTAACTAACTAATATATTCAATTAAGAAGACAACAACTAGATCCAAATGAAAACTACTAAATCCAAATGAAAACTACTAAAGAAAATCCTTGAGTTATCCTAGCCCCCTTATTTATAGGATTCATAGGGCTTGACTCAACTAACCCTAAAAACTAATTAACAACTAGATAAGACCACTAAGTATGAATTAAACTAGTACATTACCCCTAGTTGAATGCACACATGTAAATTAATATTATCCCACCTTGAAACATGATTTACCATCAAAAGCATGGGCATATCTAGAAACATCTTCAAAATCTTATCAAATTCAAATATAACATCATCTTAGTGGTGAGTAATTCCATTTGACTAAATATTTAGTGACCTACCTGAATTAGATTTTTCTATTGCATATCTCTAGAATTCCCATAGTCATAAATGCAATAAACTTTTTCCATTTAAATTTAGCAATTTTATTTGAAAGGTGTCACTTAGTCTGAATACGTTCTCCAAATGGGTTCCATATAGGAAATTATGATGTTTGAGGTGTTGGGAAATTCAAGTGCATATGCCATCAAGTCTAGAAAATTTGAGTGCCAACTTATCCTTTCCCTTGGTTTTGAATAATGTTTGCTCACATGGTTGAAGCATTGCTACAACTAAGCTTCCAACTAAAAATCTCATTCACTCCTCTTGTTTTCTAGCTTCTTCATCCCATGTTAAGTGGTATGTAGGTTTTCATTACAGATCATAAGGAACACATGTGTATGCTCAAAAATATGTACAACTACATCTTTGATACTGTCACGGGGATGGTCTCTGACATTGGGTGGCTCATACCCATATAGAGTTTAGAATGGATTCAATTTACAACCCTTGTGGTAGGTGGTACTATACTACAGTCTACCAAGGCAAACCATTTGTGTCATTTCCCTTGCTTATCTAAGGCATAGATGGGAAAGTCATCTTCTAAGAACTTATTCACAATATCTATCTATCTATCTGTTTGTTAATGAGTGATATGAAAAACTATGGCCAGGTTGGTTTCAATTTTTCATGAAGCTCCATTAGACATTACTTGTGAGCTTGTGGTCACAATCACTGACTGTTATCTCTAGAATAACTTGAAATTTTTTGACCTCCTTGATGAATGTCTATAACCTATTGTACTTAATTAGTATATTCACAACCACAAAAACATTATTTTTTGTCTAAATTTTGAATGCTTTAAATGAAATCCATCATAATCACTTCTCATCTTTGACTGGGTATAGGCAATAGTTCTAATAGTATAAAAGTCTTGGCCATTATACCAGTTTGAAAAACTTCACACTTGGCCACAAACTATTCAATGCATTCCTTTAATCTCACCCAAAGGAAGCACCACTACACTAAATGGTAGGTTTTAAAAGACTTTGTGTTCAGGCCCCCAAGGGAACTTACTATATGGATTGAATATGCTTCTTCAAGTATTTTTCTTTTAAATCAGGAATTATTGTTTAAGTAAATGCAGTCTTTACACTAGAGTGTTATAACTCTCCAAGCAAAGTGTCAAGTTTTTCAATGTTTATCTCATAGATTATGTATGTATTGTTTTGTAACTGGATCTTTTTGACTAGATATTTTTCCCATTCAACTCTTCATCCCATTTGGTACCATGATAAATATAACACAAAAGGGCACCTTTTCATTTATTTTTCTTATGGCAAATGCTACAATGTTTTTCTTGCCTTTCTTATACATAATTTCAAAACTAGGGCCTTGGAGTTTAATGGCCCATTTTTGTTATTGCTTCAATGTGGCTCTTTATTCTAAGAAGCATTTAAGGATGGTGATCAATATTGAGCTTGAAATGGTCCAGAAGTAATTATTTTCACCATTTATGAATTACAAGCATGACTAATATCTATGTCTCATATGTGGATTTAACTTGCTTGCTCTTATGTAATTTTTAACTCTAGAAGGAAAAGGGTCTTCCTTCTAGAACGAGTACTACTCGAATGCCTTATAGTCAGGTAATGATTTCTATTACAAATTCTAGGTCTTACAAGTATAGACATAGTTTTCAACACAAGATACAGTTGTTCAAAGCCCCTAGTTGGTTCCTCATACCACTTATTTTGATTGTAATTTTCAAAGTTTGTTTTTGTAGTAAATTAAATATATATTTGTAAATGTAACTTGTTTTTTCTACTTGAAATAAACTCCAAATAGTAGTGAAAAGAATGTATATTGTCCTTAAATTAGTGTACATTTGTTGTTGGAAATGAAATCTACACAATAAAAAAATTCAAATAAGAAAAACACCATAACATAGAGGAATTTTACCATTGAAACCCTAGTGTGGGGAAAACCAGTTTAGTAGTGTCAAAATGCCACCACCTCTCCTTCCTTTAATTTGGGAAAATTACAAAGAACTGAAATGGAGGGTGTAATAAAAACACTATTATGCACTCTCTCAAGCCTTTGCTTACTCTACTTACAAACAATTGAATTCATCTTCTTACTCACTCCTACATTCCTATCTGTACAAATGGGATATTGTGTCTCTTATTTATGCAAGTGTAGGAGGCATCCTTTCATGAAATAGAGGATTCCCAATAGTTGGTCACTGGAAAAAAAACTATCTTGTGTTTGTTATTGATTATGCTTTCAGATTTGAGGAGGACCTTTGAGGATACTTATGCAACCATTGATACACATGCAATTCAACATCATTTATTTTAGGACTACCCATTACAAATACATAACCATTGGTTTTTGATGGAAATGACATTGGGTTAGTCCTTGATATATCACTCCAAAAAATATCTAAGTGTCATAGATTGCATGAAACCCTAGGATTAGGTGAGAACAAGATGTAAAGAAAAAGTGAGCTTCATTAATTGATTAGTCAAAAAGTATGAATAAGGTACATTATATAGTGAGATATTAGGTCACAATAAAGGTAATACCATAAATCAAAATTAGAAAAAACATTAAGTTTATCCCCCATAATGGCCTTAACAACCCTAAACATGCTGACTAATAACCATGTAGGTAAAACCAAAAGTGTAAAAAAGCCTACACTAACACCCTTTGAAGTGTAGCTTAGGTGGGTAGAAGAATTGGGTCTTGATAATGAGCCCTAATGAGGTACTTAAAAAAGAGAAAAAATAAGAGAATATGATTAAAAATACCCACTAGATTTTACAACTACCTATAGCCATCATGTATCCTAAAATTAAGTTCCAAGAAGTGACTGTGGATCAGAAGTAGATGGAGTGAAGAGTGGATCATCCTAAAATAATGAATGTGTCTGCTAAGTGTCTGATGCATCTTCAACCAAGGTGTGATTCCTATACAAGGAAATTTTATCTCCATACAAGGTAGGTGGGCTAATTTATCTATGTAATGATGGTGTAATAGGAGTAGAGGCAATGAAGGACTGTTGAATGTCTTAAAATTGTGGAATAGATTGCCCAATATCTGATGTGTCCTAGATTAGTATACTTGTACCCTATAATGTCTTAAGTGGATTAGATATAGATTGATCAATAAATAACTCCTCAATATCTAGAAGGTGAAAAGGAGATGGTGAAGGTGTGTCCCATCACTACATTAGTCATATGTGTTAGAAGAAGAGCCATAAATATCAGATGAATGCTTAGGCTCAAAAATGTCATCAAGTTTAGGTGAGTATGAATAAAAAGAATCTGAAAGAGAGCTAGGATAAAAGTGGGAGAATTTATATAGTTGAGTTTGATTATTTACCATTCCCTCATCTAATATAGTATCACAATGCAACTCTCTAACATACACTGAATCTAGAGTGAACTCAACTCACATGCCTAGACCAAAATGAGCGATCTAGTTAATTAATATGAGATTAGTTAAAATTGAGAGAACATTTAAAACATTATTGAATGTTCCACCACTCAATTTAATATACCCTCTCCCAAGAACCATTTTATAAGTGTCATCATCCAATTGTATAGAGGACATGTCATATAGTTCCAATGAACTGAACTCTATCGATGAAGAGGCCATGTGATGCGAAGCACTAGAGTCAATGACAAATGTAGGATTTAGAGGTACAACTAAAACTATATCCTTTCCATTTTCTTTCCCCTTACTATTCTCTTTTGCCTTTTCTTTACCATTATCATTTACCTTAGAGCATTCATCATTCTTTCCTAAGCTAAACCCACATTTGATCCAATCTTTCTTAGGCTTAACACTAGAAGAAGAGGTCTCATTATTTGATTTGTAGGTGGGAGGATTTACATCTTTCTCTTGATCCTTTTTTTTTAATTTTTCTTCTCTCTATTATTTGAAGCCTTATCTTTTTTGGCAAAAAGTGCATGAGATTTTGAAGACTTCAATGTGCCCATTTGTATCACCTTACCCTGTTCTTGAGTCAAGTCGACAACAAAGGTATATAACGAAGGAATATTTCATGTAGCTCTAGGATCACTTTTTTTGTAATGAAAAGTGGACACAAACACATAATAGTCTAGACCCATTTTGGAAATTATAGACATAATAAGTTGATCATTTTTCTTATCTATTCCACATTTTTGTTACTATAACCTCAAAGATTTGAAATTAGTGGAGAAATCTTGTAGTGTGTTAAAGTCACTCAAGATTAAATTGATGATCTCATTCTCCAATTAATGACCTCTCTTCCCATCCTAATTCCCATCCTACTTCCCAAATATTTTTTCTAGTATGGTCCATACTTCATTTGAATTTTTAGCAGATTTCATGTGTAAATGTAAGTAAGGAGAAATAGCCAAACTAAGACAACCATGTGCTTGATCACATCTAATAAACCATTTAATTTTCTTTACATTTACTACAAGTTTAGTTTCCTCTTTCATAACTATCCTATAGAAGCCTTTTTTTCTTAGAGCAAGTAGCACATTGCTTTTTCATTTGTGATAATTGAATGTCGTAAGAGGTGGAAATGACCAGTAATCTATGATATAAGAAAAAAGGTTGTTGCAAAAATTAAATAATAAATATAAAAAATAAAAGTACACAACACCATATATTACCCCTTATAACTATTAGAGTGACCCCCCTAAAGTTATAAATACAAGCACATTTGTATAGATGTTAGACATGGTCAAGAATGTATCTTGAGTAATTTGTGCATAAGTACGAAAGAACTAGAAGGACATTAGGCTCAACCAATCATACATACAAGAGTGTAAAATTATTGGTTTAAAGGGAGCTATAGTGGATTGAATATTATAGCTAATGTATTGAGTATGAAAAAATAAGTTCTTTTGATGAAGATGATGCTCAAATATGAGTTACCAATCAAAAGTTATAGTTGTTTGAAACTTTGAGCTTGCATAAAAAATTGGGGTGTAAAATATTTTTAAATTAACTTTCAAAAAAAAATTATGCATCAACTTTACAAAATAAACTCATGCCTTTTTTGAGAAAAAGTTAAGCACTTAGGTTGGAAGTGGCCAAGGGCTTATTTCCCATGTGACCAAGGGCTAAGACTTATTTTGGGAAAAGGGGTGGTAGAAATTTTAGTTGCTCAAGTTTGCATGATGTTTTTATAGTGGTCAAAGTTAAAATTATGTTTCTATAGTTGATAGAACCTGATGCTTGATTATTCAGGTGGTGGAGTCTAAGTCATGTTTGAACAGGTGTCAAGGTTTGATGGTAGTGCATGCAAAAGTATCAAAGTTTGGGTAGTGTTTGAGCACTCACTAGGATCTGATGGTGTGTCGAGTACATTGTTAGGATCTGATGGTGTGTTAAACACATTATTGAGATTGAATGGCTCCTTTAGTAGGTGTCAAATTTTGGTGTGTGTTTGAGCAACCTAAAATGTCTAATGAAGCCTATTTTCCCACTTGCTAAAGTCTATCGAGCATGAAAATTCTATTGAAGGGAGATTATCTGTGAAGAGGCCATATGATGTATTAATAAGATTCTTGAAGAGGCCATGAAAATTCATATGGACATGAGTAAGACACATGATTCAAGTTATATTAATAAAATTTAGACTTTTCTAAGACATTACACATTGAAGGCTAGTAAGTTGGTCTTTGACTTCTGCTTGTATAATGATATAATCTACCACCCTATACACTTTTGTGTATCATCAATCAAAGAGCATCAAAAGTCAACTTGAGAAAAATAATCAAGTAAAGTGGGTTAACACTTTGGAGTAGAAAAAACATAGGCAATTTTGAAAAAAAATACTCTATTGGAAACATCTTAAAACAAATGTTGCAATGTATATAGATCTTGCATGACATGTAGAATAATGAAACTTGTAAACAACTAAAGATTATACAGACCATAGCCAACACCAATCAGCCCTTGAGAGTTAATTTCCATGGACTTTCTTTCAAGTTTATTGGTATAATAATGAAGAGGGGGACACCATTTAAGGCATGTCATTATCTCCCATGTTGTATGGGTTTACATAGTTTAATGGACATAGAAATTTCATCAAACACTTTGACAACAAACTATAGAGATCAATATTTGCATTCAATAACATAATGGATTACAATCCATTCCCATGCCATAATTTGTATTATTTGATTACATAAACATGGAGGAATAATTACACTACACATACAGGTCATACACAAACCTCTGCCCTCACATTGGTAGCAATACCAGACCTCCTAGACCAAGAAAATAAGAAATAATGCAATTTCAATCTTTTTCCTATTTTTCCAATAGTAACTCAAAATTCAATGTCCTATTACTTATAAGGATGAGATTGAATGACTATCCACCTTCCCCAACATCCCTTTGTCTTCTCCCAATGATTCATCTTTAGCTCAAGCATATGAAGTTTTGAACGGTTCAAAGGAAAAGTCAAAAACCATTCACTTTATGTCTGCTAAACTTCCACTAAACTTCTGCCAAAATTACACTACATGTACATGCTCATTTTTTTGAACAAAAAATGAATATCTTCTTCAAACATGTTCTTGGTTGAATGTCTTTTTGAATTATCTCCTCCCCCACTTCAGAAAATGTCCTCTCAATACTAAAATTCATTAGGCCATAAAATTATTGCCACCTTGACATTCCAAAGGATTTAATTCATGTCATAACATGTCTACCACATGGAAATTCATAAGAATCTACCAAGACAACCAACAATTTTTTGAGATGAATGCTATAAATGAAATTTGACATCACCAACATGAACCTACCAAGTATAGAGAGTAAATTGACATGGAAACTAAGAAAACCTCCTCCAAAAAAGCACACCAAAACCAAGACAAAGAAAACCAAACAACAAAAAGGAAAATCTACACTTTGTTTTTGGTGATGCAAGATTGCTAAGGACCTTGGATGATCTTGCATCATTTGTCCTCTACCAAGAACAATCCTGATTATGTTTTTGAATTAATGGAAATTATTTTAAAAAATGAATATCTTAGAACTAAGCTTTTGTTTCAATATGTCTAGGTACATAATCTAGTTTCCAAACACCCATTATTTTGGTCAGAGATACAAAATTTATATGTAACATGTGGAAGAGCCTCTAGTCCATATGGATACAAATATAACCAAGTCAATAAATTTATATGTTTACACTAGTGTCCAAATAGTGGTGGTAAACATATTGATAGTTTAGATATTCATGATGCATAATTCAAAACATTAGCATGCATGGGATGAAAGCTTTTGATCATCACAATTACAATAGAGTTGTGAATAACTTGACAAGACACATCCCTTTTCAAGTTTGTTTGGACTTCCATCCCTTGACACCTATTGAAATAACTTACCTTATACCATCAATAATAGACCCATCTTCAACTTGGAAAGAAGCAGATAAATCAGGAAAGCTAATTGAGAAAATTCAAAACATTCAACTAGGTGTTCACAATGTCTTGCAAAATATTGACAACAAATAAAAACAACACTAGGATCAATATTGAGTTTTACACCAATACATAGTTGGTGATAGAATTAGGCTACATTTTCAAGAAAAAAGACTTAGATGTTCTTACAAGAACATCATGCCTCTTTGCTATGGATCATATACAATAACCAAGCAAGTGGTAATTTGGGGAATAATACCTCTGAGATTAGCCCTCCAATCTACCTTGTTTTACACTATTTTCCATATTGAGCTTGTACATCCAGATTTTGTAGCTTTGCTAGATATGCAAGTTGTAAAAAAATAACTGCAAAAAGGAGTATTGAATCCTAATTTTAGTGTACCTACCAAAGTCGATGACTAGATTATGTATATGAACATCAAACCCAAAAGGAGCTAGGCCATTAACATATACAAAGTTGTCAAAGTTGGCTGGATCACTCATCAAAGAAATGGTTCATTAAAGTATAGGTTGAAAAGAAGAATTTATCCCATTTAGTTCCTCAAATTAATGCAATCAAGCTTATTACTTTTTAAGGAGGGTCAATTGTGTTGTCCCCCAAAAATATCACTCATTTTTGGGACAACATTTGAACTATTTTGGTCCTACAGACCAAAATCCTCTCTTCCCCTTTCAAAAATTGTTCTGAGCATTCAGGTTCTTCATTTTTCAAAGCTTTCTCAAAAATCTACGGACTCTACAGGCTTAAAACTATGGACTATGCAGGCTTAAAACTAGGGACTCTGCAGGCTCATTTCTACGGACTCTTTCAAGGCTTGAGAGAAAACTTAGAGAAAACTACGAACTCAATTCTATGAAATTCACATGTTGATTTCTACGGACTCAACAGGAAAGAACAAGTTTCCAGCACTTGGTCATTTTCAAGATTGTTTCAATGGCTTGGTTCAACCAAAAGAGTTCATCTGCAAGCTTCTAAGCAAGGATTGAACCATTGAACTATTGAACCTTGAACTCTTTTGGTTCAAGGGTTCAATGGGTTCAAGGTTCAACACTGTCAGCAACAGTTGGCACTTCGGCAAAGGTTCAACAGGTTCAATGACCAAATGGTTCAATGCATTTGGTTCAAAAAGATCAAAAGGACTTAGCCAAATAAAAAGAATGAACCAATTGAACCATTAAACTTGAACTGAAAGAGTTTAAAGCTCAATGGTTCACAGATTCAAGCAGTTCAAAGGTGGCCTCAAGCAAAGAGAGAAGCAACATGGATGATTCTAAAGGCAAGTTCAAATGAAAGCGATGGTTCAACCAAGGAACATGGAAGAGATTGAACTAATAAAGAGATTGAACCAATAAAGCGATTGAAGCAAGAAAGCAATTAAACCAAGGAGCTGAGAAGGCTGCCCAAACTATTGAAATAGTCAACCAATGACGTCCTCGCAAACATCAAATTTAAGGTAAGGGAATATCCATTGAAATTCAAGTAAAGCACGAAACTTGAAGGAAGAACCAAGCGACTAGCTGAAAAGATAGCC
Organism: Torreya grandis; assembly: GCA_037957365.1. Classification (NCBI taxonomy): domain Eukaryota; kingdom Viridiplantae; phylum Streptophyta; class Pinopsida; order Cupressales; family Taxaceae; genus Torreya; species Torreya grandis. The sequence continues at coordinate 1,276,048 of JARHVA010002214.1, forward strand.
CGATAGCTCAAATCATAACAGGAAGAGACAAAGCTGGAAAAGACAAAAGTAGAAAGAGGGAAAAGCCCCAAATATCTGTGTAGAAGTTATTCCAGTGGATGGAATAGTTTGCAAAGTAGATTTTTGAGCTTGCAAACATTAAAGGCATGACCTGTTAGTCTCTTTTAGAGTAAAGACAAAATGTACAATTGCACAAACATCAAAGGGGACAGACCAAATGATCTAGATCCAAGAAAAGACATATTAGATGAATAGACATGTCATAGTTAAGGTGATGCACTGTTCCAGGCATGGTCCCTCCAGGCAGAATTGAAGATGCATTGAAGGCGTTGACTGTAGGATGGGCCATCCCATGGGAGAGAGTGCCAAGCCTTACTTGGTGGCTATATATTGTAATCTCTTTTATTATTTTAAGGAGATCTTCCCCTTACCAGAAGAAAAACTCTACTCAAATTGAAAGGCATTACTAAGACTTTGAGCTCAAATTGTAATTCATATTTCTTTGATTAAATGAGAAAGCAAGTTACTTGCAGACTTTGTGCTGTTATAGCTTGTGCTACTTTAGGAGATATGTCTATCTTCTGAAAGCACTCTTATTTATTTGATTTAACAAGCATAACTAGTGGAGGTGATAAGGAAGGTGTCCTAAAGCCAACTACTTTCAGACTTTGTGATATCATAGTTGTCTTCAGTGTATGTTTTTATTTTATGTTTCTATGTAAAGGACCTTAGGATGACTTTGTGCCCCCATTGTTCTTCATATTTCACTCTTGGGTAGTCGAGGTGGAGACTTTGTGCTACATTTCAGGCTGCTAGTTACTCTGCACCTTTGGTTACCAGTTACTTACCAGAAAGATTCCTATTGTTTGCAAGAACAAGCACTTCTGAAAGAAGAGAAGTGCCTTCTGTCATTTCATCAGGATTTCTACTATCTAGGAAGGGATCTAGCTTTTGGCTGAACATTACTTCTGAAAGAAGAGAAGTATTTTCACCAATCACCCAGGATTTCTCTTCTATTTGTTAGCATCATCTCTAAAAGAAGAGAGATGGATGGTTTATCCTACCCTTGTGTCATACTTTCTGCTTATATATATATATATATATATAGTATATAGCCTCCTAGATCTCTTGCATATCTATAGGGAACCTCCCCTTGATGAGAGGAGAGATTTGTCTCTTATTGATGTAGTAAAGCTGCACACCTGGCTGACCAATCTTCCTACTATGGTTGATTAGACCTATTTTGTTGATCAGTTTGCTGATTGACAAAATATTCACCCAACAGTTTTTGGCGACTCCGCTAGGGACACAGTAATTTTATGCAATTTGGAACCTCAAGTTTTAGATTAAAACATCACCTCTATCTTACCCATTATCATTATAATCTTATCCATGCATTCTGCTATGAAAGAATGAACTGCTCCAGTACTTTGCCATTGTTAATTTTTCCTCCCCATCTTTGTGTAATAGTTTTTGGTGACTCCGCTGGGGATGAATGTGTAGTTTGAAGCCTCAAGTTTCAAATTAAAGTAGTTCCTTCCCTTATCCATTATATAGACTCTGGCAACTCCATTTTGTGTCTTACCCATTATCCATTTATAGCCTTACCATTTTCCTCCACCTCCATTATTTTATCTGGTCTGTAAAACTAGAGCTGTTGGAAAAGAGTGCACAGTTTGAAGCCTCAAGCCTCAAGATGAAGCAGGGCCAGTTCTTTTCCATTTTTTATTCTATAATCTAGCCACTCCACCCAAATTTGTTATCCCTATTTGTCATAATTAAATCATGGTAGTTTGAAGCCCCTAGGGTAACTCTTTTGGCCCACTAAATTTGATTCCACCTCTGCATGTGCTTCCACACAGTTCAAGGAAGAATTTCCTCAAATTCTTTGGTGATGGGAAGGTTCATCCTGATGAACACATTACAGCTTTTAGCATAGCATGCAGTGTAATAGGGGTGGAATTTGAAGACATAATAGTCAGGCTATTCATGGAGACACTACAAAGTGCTATTACAAACTGGTTCTACCATCTATAAGCTGGATCAGTGACTGACTGGGATACACTCAAAGCCAAGTTTGAAGCAAGGTTCAAGCCTATAGAAGATGCACATGCCTTACTGGCCCAACTCACTCAAATGAAGAAGGAACCTCATGAGCCGATGAGGGATTTTATTGCCAGGTTCAACAAGTTGAGGCACAAGATTCCCATGGTCACCCAGTTGACACCTCAGAATCTCAAATGCTTCTTCATCAACTCACAGCTGCCTGAAGTGAGTTTTCTATTGAGACAAGCTAGACACATAGACCTTGAGGCTGCTCAAGACTTGGCTACTAAGCTAGAAGATGACCTTATATTAGCTAGAAAGATAAGGAGAAACCCAAACAGAGGTAAACCCTCTTCATATTTTGAATACTCACCCATAGCCACCATTGACCGAATGGTACAAAAGCTGGCAAATGAATTGCTAGCCTTGAAAAGATAAGTGGCACAAAGTATGTCTTTTGCTCCTTCATACAGAGATGTACCAAGAAAGACATTCCCCAATTAGCCATATCAAGGCAATGTTACCAAAAGTCAAGGGAAACCAAATAATCTTCCTACCCTATAGAGGAACCTTGTCCTTAAAGCACCTCCAACCAACTCAACAGTTGGATATCTAGAAATAGAACATGCTTTCTCTTTCCAACCTAAGTTTGAGCAAGAAAATGATGCTGATCTCTTCACGAAGGATCAAGAAGAATTAGCTGGCAACTCCCACATTGGTTTCCTAAATTTCCAAGATGAACCCAAAAGTGAAGGTGAAGCAGTCAAAGGATCATACGCAGTACTCACCAGGTCTGAGAATCAGTCAGCCTAGTAGGCCAACAAAGAGAAGATAGAGGAGTGACCCCATCCAAAAATTTCAATTACTGTGTAGAGAACCCCTCTTCCTTTCCAGTCAAAGGACTCGGTGATTGCCAAAGAGGTTAGTACATCAAATATATCTGCACCTTCTACTTCAACTTCATAGATTAGTCCTCCCCCTCCCAAAAACCAAAAGGATGAACTCCCATCCTCTCTTCCAAGTCCATCTCAGTCATTTGACATGATTGATCATGTCAAGAAATCTGAAATTCAAATGACTAAGTTTGAATCCTTGCAAGCCAATTCTAAGCAGTTAAACATTGGTGAAGAGCTAGGTGTGGATCTATCTGAGGCAAAGATTGTGGTCACCTAAATGTCAGCCCCTACTGCTCAAATTCTATTTGAGCCTTCTGGTAGGGGTAATAACTTCTTAACCATAGAGGACACCCATGTCCCAATTGATGAAAGTCCTATAGCTGGCAATCCAGGATTTCATCCAAACAAGGCATCAAAAAAATTGGTTGGGCACAGTACAAATCAAGAAGGATCTTCCATCTCCCATAAAGAGAAATCTGATAGAAGATCAACTTCTGATGATGCTTAGATCCTGAAATTTGATGGTATCAATTCTTCCATAGCTAGATGCAGATCTCTGTTGCTCGGATTAAAAACTACTTAGGGTGAAGAGGTCAAACTCCTTCACACCAAAAGAGATGTTGAGCTGATGGTTTGTCAGGAGTTTGATGTTGACAATCAAAGCATGTGTTAGACTGAACCAATAGAACAACAAGTTATGATGGTGGACCATACTACTATATTTTGAAGTCAGCTAAAGGAACTCTTCACAAAGAGAGCAAGGAGTTATGGTTTTTAGTTTGAAGACCACATCCTACCATGGGGCAAGAAGAAGAAAGAGCCAAGAGGAAGACACAAAAAATTGGTTTCCTGGTGGAGAGCTCCATTCACCCATCACCATTTCTGGGGACAAAATGGTTTCTTGCTAGTTTATCAAGATGGCATCCCCTTTTCTTTGCCTCACAAGGAGCAGCATCTGAAGTACTTCAATTCTTGAAGTATCAAATAAGTTCACCTATACATATGTATATCTATATAGTCTTTAGTTATATTTTATTCTTTTCATTTTCATTTTTGGAGCTTTTCTTTTTGGGTAGCACGACTCCGTAGCCCAATGGCACACTTCAAGGCATTGAAGATTCTAGTTGCTACTCCCCTTAGCTGTTCCAAGTTCTCATCTGAAGGAAGTTCCCCAACTAGAGCTAGTTGTTGTCCCCCTAAAATATCACTCATTTTTGGGACAACATTTGAACTATTTTGGTCCTATAGACCAAAATCCTCTCTTCCCCTTTCAAAAATTATTCTAAGCATTCAGGTTCTTCATTTTTCAAAGCTTTCTCATAAATCTATGGACTCTGCAGGCTTAAAACTACAGACTCTACAGGCTTAAAACTATAGACTCAACAGGCTCATTTCTATAGACTCTTTCAAGGCTCGAGAGAAAACTTAGAGAAAACTACGAACTTAGTTCTACAAAATTCACAGGTTGATTTCTATAGACTCTACAGGGAAGAACAAGTTTCTAACACTTGGTCATTTTTAGGATTGTTTCAATGGCTTGGTTCAACCAAAAGAGTTCATCGGCAAGCTTCTAAGCACGGATTGAACCATTAAACCATTGAACTTTGAACTATTTTGGTTCAAGGGTTTAATGAGTTCAAGGTTCAATGCCGTCAACAACAGTTGGCACTTTGGCAAAGGTTCAACAGGTTCAACGACCAAATGGTTCAATGCATTTGGTTCAAAAAGATCAAAAGGACTTAGCCAAATAAAAAGAATGAACTGATTGAATTGTTGAACCTTGAACCGAAAGAGTTCAAAGTTTAATGGTTCATAGGTTCAAGTAGTTTAAAGGCAGCCTCAAGCGAAGAGAGAAGCAACATGGATGATTCCAAAGGCAAGTTCAAATGAAAGTGATGGTTCAACCAAGGAGCAGGGAAGTGATTGAACCAATAAAGTGATTGAAATAATAAAGTGATTGAAGCAAGAAAGTGATTGAAGTAAGGGGTCGAGAAGGCTGCCTGAACCGTTGAAATAGTCAACCAATGACATCCCTGTAGATGTCAAATTTAAGGTAAGGGAATATCCGTTGAAATTCAAGTTAAGTGTGGAACTTGAAGGAAGAACCAAGTGACTGGCTAAAAAGATAGAATGATAGCTCAAATCATATTAGGAAGAGACAAAGCTAGAAAAGACAAAAGCAAAAAGAGGGAAAAGCCCAAAATATCTACGCAAAAGTTATTCTAGTAGATGGAACAGTCTGCAAAGTAGATTTTTGAGCTTGCAAACATCGAAGGCACGACCTGTTAGTCTCCTTTGGAGTAAAGACAAAATGGACAGCTATGCAGACATCAGAGGGGACAGACCAGATGATCCAGACCTAAGAAAAGACATATTAGATGAATAGACATGCCATAGTTAAGGCAATGCACTATTTTGGGCATGGTCCCTCCAGGTAGAACTGAAGGCACATTGAAGGTGTTGACTACAGCATGGGCCGTCCCATGGGAGAGAGTGCCAAGCCTTGCTTGGTGGCTATATATTGTAATCTCTTTTATTGTTTTAAGGAGATCTTCCCCTTACCAGAAGCGAAACTCTACCCAAATTGAAAGGCATTACTGAGACTTTGAGCTCAGATTGTAATTCATATTTATTTGATTGAATGAGAAAGCAAGTTACTTGCAGATTTTATGCTATTATAGCTTGTGCTACTTTAGGAGATTGTTATTATGTCTATCTTCTGAAAGCATTCTTATTTATTTGATTTAACAAGCAAGACTAGTGGAGGTGATAAGGAAGGTGTCTTGAAGCCAACTACTTTCAGACTTTGTGCTGTCATAGTTATCTTCAGTGTGTGTTTTTATTTTATGTTTCTATGTAAAGGACCTTGGGATGACTTTGTGCCCCCATTTTTCTTCGTATTTCACTCTTGGAAAATGAAGGTGGAGACTTTGCACTACATTTTAGGCTATTGGTTACTCTGCACCTTTAGTTACCAGTTACTTACTAGAAAGATTCTTGTTGTTTGCAAGAATAAGCACTTCTAATAGAAGAGAAGTACCTTTTGTCATTTCATCAAGATTTATACTATCTAGGAAGGGGTCTAGCTCTTGGTTGAATGTTACTTCTAAAAGAAGAGAAGTATTTTCACTAATCACCCAAGATTTGTCCTTTATTTGTTAGCATCATCTCTGAAAGAAGAGAGATGGATGGTTTATCCTACCCCCGTGTGTTACTTTCTACTTATATATATAGTATATAGCCTCCTGCATCCCCTGCATATCTATAGGGAACCTCCCCTTGATGAGAGGAGAGATTTGTCTTTGGTTGATGTAGTAAAGCTGCACACCTGGCTGACCAATCTTCCTAATGTGGTTGATCAGACCTATTTTGTTGATCAGTATGCTGATTGACAAAATATACACCCAAAAAATTGATCCACATGACAACATACAAGCTAGTGTCAATATCCATGACACTAATGCTTGGAATAACAAATGTCAGAATATAAACAGTCCTAGTTTCTTTTGTA
>JARHVA010002214.1:1287500-1427500 GCA_037957365.1 Torreya grandis
CACCCATTTTGAGTCATATATCCTTTGGGAGACCATTTTCAAAGTCTACCTCCCAAAAATCCTTAGCAAAAATGGTGAAATACTTATTGGTTATTTCTAGAGAGCAAAAATGAAATAAGCCAAGTGCATTCCCAACAAAAAAGGTGGAAGGAGACTAGAAGTGAAGAGGGAGGTTTGGAAGCCTCACCCAAATAGAAGTAGAAGAAAAAATGTCCAAGGAAAGATCAAAATAGGAGTACCATGGATTCATTCATAGACCAACTTCCTTCTAGAGTTAGGGCCCAACTTTGAGAATAGTGTTTCTATCTTTCGCATCTTCACACTCAATAATGAAGAAACCTTATGCATAAAGATAAATAAAAATTTCATGAGAAAATAGGGGTTTCTAAGAAGAAGAGACCCATTGGTGAAGGTCAACCAATTTAGGCCATAACCCATTGAACCTGTAGACAAGTCCATGTTCCTCAAAATGTTCGTATTTCAAAGCCTCATTTACCAAATTAATTACCAAGGAAATTTGAAAGCTTATACAAATAATAAACCATTATGAAAATAATTAGGAGGAGAAACATGATGCACTTAGGAAACTTTGAAAGATAGAGGAGGGCTTTGGAGAGAGGAGGAAAGGGCTGAGCCAAAGTTTAATGAGACTGTTGAAGGAAAGGACTGAGACAGGTTGAGATGCTTATGAAAAGGAAGTGAGATTGCTATAGTGGTTGCAACATGAGATCTCAATGGACATTGTAAACTAAGTTAAAAGTAAACAACAAATCTGGATGGAGGTGATGGATTATAGTGGTGTGAGGGAAAAAATGCCTATTATAAGGGCACGTAATAGATTTGGCCTTCATCACAACTTATTAGGACCTCTAGGGTTTGTGTTGTTCCCTCAAAAAATATTATTCTTTGGAGAGTGGTAGTTTTAAAAATGAACATGATTATCATGTCCCTATTTAAACCATGAATTAGTATTTTGAAGGAATACTTGAAACAAAAAAAATTGGTATTTTTGCTATTATCATATCTCACTAATTTTTAGTTTCAAATATCACTAGCCAGGGAGCAATGATTTGGTCTTGATTTTGTAAAGATTTCACTTGGAAAACCATTTTATTGATAATAAAATTTACTTGAAAAAATAACTATCAAGGTTTAAGAAATTTAAAAATATTCTCACATGTGTTTGTATGATTGTTTTATAAGGAGGCTGCCATTATCTTCTAAAGTTAAACCAACTAGTTGCCCTAGGAATCAAAGAAAGACATGCCAAGATGGGCTTTATCCCTTTTTGGAAAAAATCAACTATCTCATTATTTTAGCCATTGTCACAAGGTTCGACCAGATTTGCACAAAATTCGACTGGATCCATATTTTTGGCCAACCCGAATAAGTTCTTCCAGGTCAGAGCTATTTTTTTTCAAATTTTTTTTTTGCTTTTTTTTTTAATGCACAAAAAAGGCCCAAAAACCATAAATATCATATAATATTAACATTTTATATTATTTTATTAATGAATTTATTTGTATTTGTTAGTTTTACATATTTATAAAATTATAATCACATATATATGTATGTATTTTGGACTAGATTTTTTTGATTTTTTTCAAGAATTCTGGATTTTGGATTTTTTTGGCCTCCTGAATGGATTCAGATTTTTGAACCTTTTGACTATGGTGTTTATACATGTTTAACATAGCATAACATAGAAGATTAGGTTTTTAATTTTTTAAAAATGATTTACCTATTATTCTAAACTTGGTCATAGCCTTGTGGTGTTGGAAACACTAGGGTACATGCCATAAATGTACAATACATTTCTAACACATTCTTGGGTGTTTTCAAAGGCATTTCATGAATAGTATAATTCTAGGTAGAAATGACAAGGGATGGGGATAGGGGGTACATTTCCCTACAATTCAAAAATGTATTAGTTGCCTTAAATTTTTTTTATAATTATGGTAAGCACTTTTGAGGTCTGCCCCACTAGGGTATATTTGCATGTAGGAAAAAATACATCAAGCTATAAAGGTAAAGGTAGATTTAAAGGTCATGGATAAGCCATATGACAATTTACCATATGAGATACCCTTATATAAATCCCATGACTAGGCTTAGGAGTAAACACAACCTTTCCAATACACCTACACCTGAAATACTATGTGACCACATAGTACGGTAGTGTGAGTATATAAATTTGCAAGTAATTATGAATGACCAACCATGGTTGAGAGTTTTCCACTCACCGTCTATGCTTAGAATATATTCAATGATAACCATAATATATAGTTTGATCATAATTACCAACTTCTTATCTCACTATTTTGTTAACTAAATATGCTTTAAGCCATCCCAGACAAAGGAATCAATGAGAAGAGAAAATATACGGTTCTTAAAGTGATGCCACTAGCAGGAGTTAAGATTTTAATATTTCAAATCCTTCATTATACTATGAGAATCATCCACCACACTATTGGTGAAACATTAATCTAGTTCATGTGTTATACATCAAGTAGGTTCAAATAAAACTTTCAAATTATGTATCACCATGATGCCTTAGGTTGGGACTGCATGTCGAGAAGTATAGTTTTACTTCCATAGTACCCCTTACATGAAAAATTCCTCTTAAAACATTGAAATAAATACTACCACTATGCTAAGGCATTATCCTCATAATAAGATTTACTTATTATCATTAAGACCTCATTTACCTATTTACTAGGAAAGAAATTATGTCCAAGTAGCAGTTGAAATTGATCAACCTATATTACATGTAGCTTTACTTATTTTCAAATTGACATCACTCAAATAATGGCATGTTTCATCCCATACTTGTTCAATAATTAACTTCTATATATATCATATGAATTTTTTGCAATCCTTATTCTTTCTAATGTTGCTTTATTATTGTGTTTGTCCAATTTACTCCATTTACTTATGTTTGGAAATGCCTGTATCTACTTATTAAAAATACCACACCTTATCCCATATTTACAAAAATGTTTGAATGATATATCTAATAGTGGCCACTTAAAGGATGTAACAAAAAAGATCACGTAGTCTGTGCCAGGATCCTTCAACTATTAGACAAAACATCTTTTATGTATTGAAGATTTAAATCATTTTATAGGCTTACTTGACTTTAACATACAACTATAATTTTAGTTACAAAAATGGGAACAAAAGGATATAAAATTGCTTACAATGCACCCATGATTTCATTACCAAGGAAGAAACACAGGTCAATTCTTACACCAACCTCAGAACCCAGTACTCTACCAATGAGATAATATGGCCCAACACCCTGCATTTTTTTAAAAGGAAACATAAAAAAACCTATACATAAATGATAAGTTACAAAATTTATCTAGAAGGGATAGAATGTAATATTATAAAGCCCTATTGTCACATAGGATCTTCCAATACAAAAATAATATATAAGGTTGATATATTTAATGACCTTTAGGACACACAAATTCACTACTTATTTCGCTAAGCTCAATGACTTAAAACATATTATTTAGGTGATGCAAATTAGTGCAAATCTGATATCAATCAATAATGACTGCCCAACACACCCAATTGTTAAAATCATAAAATTAAGTGAAAAGATTCTCTTATTTACATTTCAATCATACATCAGTCTTTGATGAGCCCAAAAAGTCCTTGCAACTAGCTACAATTAATAACAATGTCAATAGCCACATCCTTACCTAGAAAATGATATTCCAATACATGTTTTTACAGAAAACATGAGGAAATATATAATTAGAGGTTTCTTGGTAAATGGTGTTAAGCACCCATACATAAAATTAATGTATGTCATAGATAGTATTCCAAAAAATAGATTAAGAATCTAAGGCTAGTTCTCTTGAGTTGCTTGAACTAAGAAATTCAATTAAGTATACAGGTAGTTGTGTTGACAAATATTGTGAAATGGGGATCTCATAGTATGCTTCCTTAGTTCAAATCTTGAAAGAAACATTTCCAATATGTTATTCAATTCTAGGAACATATTGATTCAATAACTGATTTAATTTTTAAAACATGAACTACTATGCCTCCATGCATTTATAAGTAGTGATCATATCATTCACCATTAATAAAAAACATATTTTTGAAATGCATTATTACTTGCCTTTTTTGTTTGTTGTTCCATGTGTTATTTACATTGAATAACCTTTCAAGATAAGCACTTGTTGATTGCATATGGACAATGTAATTACATTTTCCAATTGGGTTGTACCTTGGGAATTCAATAGAAGCTAATTAAAAAGTTATGAGATAAACACCATAACCACACAACCGTACAACCACATATAATGTCCCCTTTTTCAAGATTAAAATAATATTGTTATTAAAATAAAAAATATTTCTAAATACTTAAAGTAAAATGATAATATTCTAATTTGCTTGTGACTTAAAAAGGGTACCTTTTAAGGGTCATGGGCTAGTTAGCCCTTAAGTGAGTTATAAGAAAAAGGTGCTTTTAAATATTTAACTTTCACTCTCCAAGTGGAGTGCCCCACTTTGGGAAAGATATTTGGTGGGAAAATGGTATGAAAAGGGAAAGGAGGTTCATTTCAATGTTATGATATGTTGATAAATTAAATTCATAGTTTAAGCATGCTTGTTTAAACATTTATCTTGGGGGATGAAAACCATCCTTGTTATAGGTTGAGGAATGAAAACTCTTTAATATTTTGAGAATTCTCCATCCAAGGGTTTCTATTGGGATTCAAAAGATAATTGATTCAAGGATTTTCAATGAGGATGTCATAGATAAAGGGTTGTTAGGGTTGTTAGGACACTTTTAGGTCTCTTCCAAGGGTGGTGACCCTTACCTAGGAGGAGTTTACAGGGTTTTGAGGCATGAAAATTCATTATTCATCAGTATTTCACTTATTTAGAATTTTAGAGGTTTTTTGCACTTTTTGATTTTGTATTTGGGCTTTGGAAACTTTATTTCCAGCCATTTTTGCAAGTTGTACTTCTATTGTCATAAATAAATTTTATCTATTCAAAAAATCTTTGAAAAAAATATATTTTTGGTCTTCTTGCATCTTGCATTGGTTCCAACTATTTTCATGGGTTTCTACATCTCTTTTTAGTTGTTTGTGTGTTTGTTGCACTGATATATATAATTTTAGATTGTTGTTAGGGTTTGAAATAAAATTAATTTTTTAAATTTTGATAAGGGTTTGTAGGAAAAACCTAGTTGTTCTAATTCTTCCCCAAAAAGGACAATACAATATTATCAAAGCCATTTTTTGGCTAGTTTTGGGAAGTAAGTTGTTTGCAAACTCTTCATCATGTAGGCAGTGATAGAAAGATGAAGAAAACACTAGAAGCCATGGAAGAGATGTTGCAAGCTATGCAAGAATATTAGAGGGAACTAAGGGAAATGGGTCTCAAGGCATGGATGGAGTTTGTAGGGTTAAGTCCTAAACCTCTAGAGTCTCCTTTATAAGGAGAAAAAAGACTAGAAGAAATGATGAATACTTCATCACCATAAAAGATAAAAAAAATGGAAATGTCAGGGTTTAGTTTCCAAATACCTATAAAGGAGCAAAAGAATGAGGAAGCCAATGAAGAAATCTTAAGTCATTAGATTATTACCGTAAGAGTTTAGCAAAAAATAAGGACATAAATTACATAAGTGAGGAAAAATTTAATGATCCACCTCCATCAACAAAAGTGGATCCTAACGTTGAAAGGAAACCAACTATTTAGAAAGCAAACATGAAAGATGTGATAAGTACCCAAAGGAGGTGTGATGATTGGCTAAGAAGGTAAAAAGAGGTGAAGTTGATAAATATGCAAGCAAAACAACTTGATTACAACCAAAAGGATGAAAAGGAAAATCACATTTTTGGTTTATTGTTTCATATTAGGCCATTTTAGACTTCTAATTATCATACACAACATGCTAAAATTGGTAATAGGGTCAAGGTTACCCTTACAGCCAAGGGTGTATCGATACTTAGATTCAAATTCCAAATTGATTTGACATATGGGACCCTAGTGATATGGGGACACATTTGATACCAAAATCCCAAGCAACAAAAGAAATACACAACTATGTCATTCACACAACTAATAATGGAGATGCTTAGTGTGGCATAGTTGTTGACATGACCATGATTATGAAAAGGCTCAATGTGATCAAAGAAGGAAATGATCACCACTCACTAAAAAATGAAGAGAACAAAATCCATTTCACATATTTAATTGTCTAAAGGAAAAAAAGGAATTAGAACTTGTTGTGCAGGGAAGGATCAAGTGCATTTTGACCAGAGTAAAGGAATTTCAGTTAAGTACCATGATAAAGTTGAGGTTTTTTATTCATGTTGATGACCCAAGATCAGGAGATTAGTTGGACATGGAAATTATGGTTGTGAGTTGTAAACATGTTGATTTGTGGATTCCCAAGCATGCTATCGTAAGATTTTGTATTGCTATCATAGACATTTCTAGATTATCTATAATCTTATTCACTATCATACAAAAGAGGAAATCCATGAGAGGGGATAATTTTCACATAATTGAAGTATTTTCAATCATCAAAAAAGTGTTTTTAACCCCCACTATGTTGTTTTTTCAAGATTTCATTAGGGGTATTCAATATGACAACACTTATACTTATTTTTCACTTACTATCCATGCAATTTCCAACCCCTCTCCATTGTTGTTGACCGCTATAGAAGATTTTCAAGCCATTTGGGTGAAGGGTGTTAACAATATAAACACACTTAAAACTATCATAAGAGGTTTTACAACTAATTTCATCCTAGTTTTTGAGGAAAAAATGCATGATTACAGCTATATTTGAGGCAACATGACTAATTTTTTGGACAACCATCACTTGTATAAAAATTGTGAGAAGTTTAAAAGCAAGAAGGAGATAGCCATCATGTATACAAGATATGAAATAAATAAGATAAATCTTGATTTGTCTAATATTTTTACTCCATGTACATATATAGGAAATCTGAAGAAATCAACTTGCCATATTGCACACATTATGATTGACAAATATAGATTTGAATGTAGGAATGAGATCTTAGCATGGAATGATGTGGATAGAAGGCCTATACTAAAAGGAACAAACATTTAAGCCACACCAATTTTGATTCTTATGAAAATCTGAGTAGTATGTGGATGTTATAACTCATTTTCAATCCATACACATGTTGATTTTGATTTTTGTAGTTTGAATTAGGATCCAAGATTGTCAATTTTTTATTGTATCAAAGTTTTGCAACAAAAGCATGGTGAAGATTTCCTAAGTTTGATTTGGATCTTGGTATTTGTTGACAAGGTACAAGGAGTGAAGGATGGATCTTGTATTTGCTTGAAGATAAGCAAATTTGGGAACAACAGACTGTAATGTCCCTTTTTTCAAGATTAAAATAATATTGTTATTAAAATAAAATGTATTTATAAATATTTAAATTAAAATAATAATATTCTAATTTACTTGTGACTTAAGAAGGGGAACTTTTAAGGGTCATGGAATAGTTATCCCTTAAGTGAGTTATAATAAAAAGGTGCTTTTAAATATTGAGCTTTCCCTCTCCAAGTCACTATCCCACTTTAGGAAAGATATTTGGAGGAAAAAGGATATAAAAAGGGAAAGGAGGTTCATTTCAATGTTATGTTATGTTGATAAATTGAATTCATATTTTAAGCATGCTTGCTTGAACATTTAGCTTAGGGGATGAAAAATATCCTTGTTATATGTTGAGTAACAAAAAATCTTCAATCTTTTGAGGATTATCCATCTAGGGGTTTCTATTGGGCTTCAATAGATAATAGATTTAGGGATTTTTAGCAAGGGTTTCATAATTGAAGGGATGTTAGGGCTGTCAAAACACTTTTAGGTCCTTTCCAAGAGTGGTGACCCCTACCTAGGATTAGTTTGTAGTGTTTTGAGGTATGACAACTCATTCTTCATCAATATTTGGGTTCTCTAGATATTTAGAGGCTATTTGCACTTCCCAATTTTGTATTTGGGCTTTTGAATCTTCATTTCTAGCCATTTTTGCAAGTTTTACTTCTAATATCACAAATAACTTCCAGCTGTTTGTAAAAACTTTAATATATATATATATATACCCTTCTTGCATCTTGTATTGGTTTTAAATATTTTATAGGGTTTCTACATCTATTTTATGTTATTTGTGTATTTGATGCCCTGATATATATAATTTCATATCATTGTTAGGGTTTGAAATAAAATTAGAATTTTGAATTTTGGACAAGGGTTTTTAGGAAAACCTTAGATATTCTAATTTTGCTCGAAAAGGGACAATACACCACATAAAAATAACAAAAAATCAAGTTGAAAAATAACAAGAATATTTTGACTTCAAAGTTTTAACTAGGGGATTAAGCATGATGCGTTTCATATCATATATGTAAAAGTTAGAGATGCTAACTTGCTCTACTTAAAGTTATAACAATGATCTTATGGAACATTTGAGATCATTTCAAGATTTTTTGTTTTGAATCCAAGTTACCTTATAAATAAACTGATCTGAGAAGCTCTAAACCATGGATGCATCGGGGAATTGTTGGAAGAATACTTCTAAAATGGATGTCATATTTGCAAGATTCATTTTATTTTAAAAAAACTACTAACATATCTTTGAGGATTTGATTAATATGCTTAGCTTGCCTATCTTATTTTAGATAGAAGGCAAAAATATCTTACAACTAACTCTTCTAAAAAAATTTCCATGGCTCAAGAACACTTGATCTCTACCTTATCCATTTGCTCGAAGATAGTCTCACCCACACACATGAAAATTTCCATATACATTTTCATCTCCTCCATGACATCACTAGTGAGGAAATATTTTGGTTGTATGACTCAACTTGCAACATTTCATTCTTTCTTTCCAAATGTTGCACCTCTTTCTGCAACCATGGGTTCTCCTCTTAGATAAAGATAATTATATTAATGTCCAATGAATGACCACAAAGGTAGGTCAAAGGGACTACAGATTACAAAAGTGTGTTAGGAGTGAATGAATATTCACATTACTCCCATTGGGCTATGTTTTCTTATTAGATTTACCTTATGGTTGACTTATCCTAACACTTCACAAGACATGGATCACCTAAAAGTATAGAGCATCAAATGGAACATCAACATCATCCAAATGACAACATTATTATTAGATGATGTCCCCCAAGTGGAAAGAAGTTTGTTTTCAACCCATAATTTTATCATGGAAGGGCTTTGAATATAGTTATATAATGTCATTATAAAGTTAAACTTTCCAAAAAATTTGAGATCCAAATCACTTTTAGTTCTCTTATAATGGATATGGCCTTCTTAATTAGCTATTAGTTATCTATTGACTAATGTTCAGTTATCAACCTCCTCAAATGTATGTAGCTTCCTTTTTATTCATAAAACATAGGCCACATGGGTATATTAGTGTGCCTTCCATTTATATTCATTCCTTCTCTTATCCTTACTAACATTGGTATCAAAGTAGGCATTTAGGAAAGCCCTAGTCAGGTATGAACTAAAAAGAGTTGATGAGGTTCAAATTGTAGTTTGCAGCCTAGGGTACTATTTAGTTAGTGGGTTGAAGCCATGGGGATGAAATGGGAATGGAATTTCAATCAACAGAACCATTCAGTGGATTCAACGGGTTTAGGTGAGCATCAGTCACATATAGAATCAAACATAGAAAGGTGTATTGAACTTATATATATGATATGTGAGGGAGAGTTCATAGTGAGGGAGGGTTTAGTTTACATGAAAAATCAAATAATGAAACATGAAGTGGATATAATGGTGTACTAATAGTTATAGTAACCTAACTGGTTCCAGTTTAATCAATAGTGAGCATCAGTTCAAATAGTGCCTCATTCAATCAATAGTGATAGTCAAGTGAGGTCATGTTTTGCAAAGAATGTTTTGTAGTGAAGCCATTCATGTGTTCACACCTAGTGCAAAGGCATTTGTATATGCATGATATGTGTAGAGGTGAACATGTTAATTAATGTGTTGATCATGTTAGGGCACAAAAGAACTAGTGGAAGGAGAACACAAGGATAAAAATGATGGAAATCTATGTAGACCTAACCAAAATAAAAAAATGAATTCCATAAAAAAATATAGGTTGAAAGGGCACATACTAGATGTGATTTCCAATGTATTCTAATTGAGATTTTAATCATTCTCGTAACCAGATGAAGATAAAATGTAAGCACAAGGAATGGTTTTTAGAGAGAAGTAAAATAAGATCAGATCCAGATGACCATCATTTTTAAGAGGATAGTGGTCACAAAAATAATCTCATGGAGAATCAAAGGAGGTGGTAAAGTTGGGAAAAGCTTCATTTTTAAAGCTAAAGCTAAGAATAAATATATTTGACTCATTGGAGTCTCATGACATTACTAAGAGTAGAAGAGAGCAGCCAAGGGTTAAGAGAGAACATCAACTACTTTGAGGCTTGAAATGTAAGAATTTTTTGCAATAATTTTGAATTCACTATAGTAATTAGAGAAATTACTATAGAATTATTGGAGACCATTGTAGTCCATGCTATTTTTGAAAAATGGCCAATATTCAAAATTTAGTTCTTCTAAAAGTGCAAAAATTAATTGGTTAGAATTATAATGTCTAG
This sequence comes from Torreya grandis, assembly GCA_037957365.1. Classification (NCBI taxonomy): domain Eukaryota; kingdom Viridiplantae; phylum Streptophyta; class Pinopsida; order Cupressales; family Taxaceae; genus Torreya; species Torreya grandis. The sequence goes on from JARHVA010002214.1 coordinate 1,298,147, forward strand.
AGTAACAAGATACTCACTATTATAGAGTATTGGGGTTGCAGTCAGATTATTCTCGAAAAGGAGTTTGGACCTATAATAAATCCCACAAATTATGATAAACATCATTGGGAGGCTCTTCTGCTATTAAAAATATCTATTTCTGATGATTTGATCCTTGAGATCAGGAATGCCATTGTGGCAAGTGATCTTTGGACCAATCTTCAAGATAAGTATCAAAATTTAGAGAAACGCTAAGTCATGTACTTGAAGAATTTATTGTTTTAAAAAAATATGAACTAAGGTGGGTCCATATCATAACATATTTTAATGAAATATCTCTGAGACCAACTTACTGCCATAAATAAGGTGGATGATGATGACTTGTTTACTCTTGTTCTGATTGGCTTGATGCCCTTCTATAAATCATTTATGGAGGCTTTAAAATTGATGGAAAAAATGAATACCCTAAATTTTGATCGTGTTAGTTATTATTTTCTATAGAAGGAACATAATCAATGACAAACAAGTGGGTCCAGTTCTAGGCTAACCAAGAATGCATTTGTTGTAAAATTAAAGGGGAAGTGGAAACATAACACCGGTGAATCATTTTATAAATACTAGGTGAACTATTATTATTATCATAAACTAAAGCATGTCAAAAAGGATTTCCAAAAGTGCAAGAATGCTCTTTCCAACAAAAAAAGATGCAAGATCAAGCAAATGTAGCAACAATTAAAGTTGAAAGGGATTCTCAAGAATATGCTCTCATGGCATCATTTTTGAATGAGAGTATTATTATTTGATGGTTCTTTGATTACAATGCATCTAAATATTTCAAACGTAAGGATTGGTATGTAATATTTAGTGCAAATTCATTTTTTTATGATTTAGTTTCTATTAGGTGATGGGAGATCACATGTTGTAGAAGGGATAGGATATATATGCATAATATTGAATAATGTTGTAAAATTCATAGTAAGGGATGTTAGGTATGTTATTAGGATGAATAAAAATCTCTTATCTATTTTTTAGTTAACTAAAAATGCCAATATTTGTATGAATTTGTCTAGGAAGAAGTGTATCGTGTTTGATGTAAAACATGACAAGGTAGTAGCCTTAGGCATTGGGAAAGGTTGCTTGTATAAGCTTGTTGACCCTATCATAATCAACTTACATACATTATTTATGGAGGGTAATACTAAAATTTTATGTCATAAGATATTTAGACATCTTAACCTTTATTACTTATCCAAACTTAGTCGAGCCAACATGGTTTTTGCGTTGCTTGCTATCCACAAAAAATAGGGTATGTGTACATGGTGTTTGGATAGAAAGCATAAGTAGAAGCTATTTTTGACTAAAGGTGTTTGGTGTGAAAAGGGAATATTATATATCATTTATGAAAATATTTTCAATCCATCCTATAAATCACCTATAATCCTCAATTCAAGGTTTTTTATTGCTAAGTATTGTTTTGACCCTATGATGTAGGAACATCTAGGTTTCAAAGCAATCTTGAATTAACCAAAAACACAAGTTGGATTTTATGTGAATTTTTGTAATGGAATATTTATGTGATTCATCAAAAATGTCAACAATGTTGTACACATCAAAGAATATCAACAATAGTTTGAGAAACATCATCAAGAGTCTAACATATCAAGAAAGTAAAGTATATCTAGTTTTAGTCATCTTCATAGGTCAATTGAACCCTTTTTGGGAAGGTGACAAAGCCATTAATTTATTATATTTGAAATCACTATTTTTCATTACCTAACTCTTCTATAACCAATGGTTTCACCTATAATGGAAAGAAAACTAAACTGATTGCCTAAATCCTCATTTTTCAACATGTGGACCACTTTCCAAGTTGGGGGGAGCTTGAAGAGTCACTCTAGCTTGCCCAAACAATCATGTGAGATTTAGATCAATTGGTGGGAATTGGAAAGATTTAATTAGAGAGGTAGATTCATTTGATTTCAACTCAAGGAGATGAAAAGGATATTTATCTCCAAAAAAAGGAGGAGAAACAAAAGCTTGAGGAGCTTGTTAGGGTGATGTATGTCTAGAAGAAAGATTATAACACATCCATGAGAGACTAGGAATGAGTTATGTTTTTTATAATTCAGTGAAGGAGTGTGTGTGGAATTAAATCTATGTAACCTTGTCATTCATTCAATATAAAGTTTGTTTTAGGTTTTCAAGTCTGAATGTGTGTGCCCATTAGTGAGTGTAAGTCTAGGTTAGGGAGTAAGGTACTGATTAACTTGGTTACCTTATTCTAGTCTGCATCATTTGGTATCAAGCAAGGTTTGCCTTATTGGGTTGAATATGTGAGGCTCTAGTTGAATTAGTTGCAAGTTGTAAAAGAGAAACCTGTAATGTTACCATTATTGAGAATTGTGATAGTAATGGCATGTAGAGGAATACCTCTTGGAGGAGGAAGGGCATGAATTGTAGAAGACTTGGCAAAGATGCTAATGAGGAATCCAAGTAAGATTGGATGAAATGGAGATAACACAAAGGAAAGGAACTACTATTGTATATTTAAGTGATGATGAAAGAGGAAGAACTCATGAAGTTCCAATTTGAAGAAATGGTTGATTAATAAGAAGACAAATATCTAAAGGCCATCATAAAGAAGGGAAGCAAGCCTAAGTTGGACACCCCTCATTATGGGGGAAGCTTATGACTTGAGGATATTATAGATTGGATCACAAAGCTAGAGAAATATCTTTACGAAGTCAATATAGGACTCCAAGAAAGTGAAGTATGCTTGCACCACATTGAAGAGACATGCATGCTTGTGGTGGGATCATGTGTAAGTAGAAAGGGAGTAATGAGGCTAAGACAAAATCAAGATGTGGTATAAGATGGTTGAAAAGCTGAAAGATTAGTTTTTACCTTCTAATTACTAGTTGAGTTTGTTTAGGAAGTTGTAGAATTAAAAAAAAAAAAATGAATGTAAAAATTTATATGGAGGAGTTTTACAAGCTCACCATTAGAGATGGTGAAATTAAAGATGATCAAGAGAATATTTCAAGGTATGTAAATGGTCTTCACATTTTAATATAATAGGAGTTTAGAATGTCCAATTTGAAGTTTGTAGAGGAATCATATCAATTTGTATTGAAGACAAAAGAGAAGTTGTTAAGAAGGCAATAAAACACAACAAGACATAGAGGAAGGTTATCAAGAGGAAGAGGAAAAACAAGCACATGTGGAAAACAACATGCTCATGAGGGAGAAGTTAGTACTTCTCAAAATCAAAATCAAACACAAAGAAGAAAAGGGTATTCTTCAAGAGGAAGAAAATACTTTGGTAAAGGAAGAGGTAGAGGATTCATGGGTAAATACTTTGAATGTGGAGATGTTGGACATAGAAATCTTAAATGTCCTAAAGTATTTTAGGATAGAGATAGAAGAAATTAGGAAACTAATAAAAAATCACATGCGAAGAGGAGAATTTTGGATCTATAAATCACATGGAAGAACCAAAATATGGATAGGCTCTCATGATGAAGAGCATGCTATTAAAACCAGCTAAGGAGGAGAATGAACTAATGCAAAGAAAGAATTTATTCTAGACTATATGCAAGTTAGGAGGTAAGTGTGGTAAGGTTATTGTTGATAGGGATAACATGGATAACTTGATTTCTAATGAGATAGTAGAAAATATTGGGCTGAAAATACTAGTACATCCCAATCCATATAAAGTGTCTTGGTTACAACAAGGACATCATACTTTAGCTAAAGATCAATGCATGGTTAGTTTTCAAATTGAATCTTAAAAATATAAATTTTTGTGTGACATAAAACCCATGGATGTATGTCATGTGTTGTTAGGTAAACCATGGCAGTTGATAGAAATGGCATGCATGATGGTAGAGCTAATATCTATTGAAGGAAAGAGGGGAAGAGATGGACATCAGTCTTAAGGTGTTGTTAGTTTTTGAAAAATAGTTATTAAAGGAAGAAAAAAAGAGAAGACATGTTTTGATTTCATCCCCAAACTTATGCAATATTTGAACAGAAGAGATGAATGAATTTCTATTTGAAGTGCAGAATTTGTTGAATGATTATGCTGAAATTATTTCTAAAAATTTGTCGAATGGATTGCCACCTATGAGGAACATCAACCATCATATGATCTACTACCTAGATCCAATTTTATAAAGAAGGTAGCATATAAATTGACATATATGGAGAATAAGGAAGTGAAGAAGCATGCACAAGAGCTGTTGGAGAAGAGTTTAATAAGAGAAAGTTTGAGCTTGGTTGCATTGTTGACAATGTTTGCACGTAAGAAATGGTGGGGAATGGCAAATGTGTATAGGAAGAGAAATTAACAAGATTAGTATCAAATATTAATTTTAATTTCTAAGGATGGAATATTTAATGGATTATTTGAGTGGAGCTAGGAACTAAATAAAGATTCATTTAAATAATGGATATCACCAAATCAAAATTAAAGAAGATGATGACTAGAAACTGCATTCAAGACAAAGGATGAGTTGTATGAGTAGTTGGTTATTTCATTTGGATTATTAAATGCACCTAGAACATTTATAAGGCTCATGCATGAAGTGATAAAACCTTAATTGGGTATGTTTATCAATGTGTATTTAGATGACATTTTGATTTTTAGTAGTATAAAGAAGAGAATTTATAGCATTGAGATAAGTATTGCAAATGTTGATGGAGAAGAAGTTGCTAGTTAGCTTGAAGAAGTGTAACTTTATGAAGGAAGAGTTAGTATATTTGGGATTTATCATCTCACACAATACATTAATAATGAACCTAGAATAGGTAAGGGGTATTGATAATTGTCCATCAATGAGGAGCATGTTTAAAGAAAGAAGATTTCATGGATTAGTAATTGCAATAAAAAATTCATTAGAAAGTTTGACAGAGTATGTGCACCCGTTACAAAAACAATGAAATTTTATAGGAAAGAGCTCAAGTAGATTGTTGCACTAGAGAACAATTTTTAAAATTTAAATAAGGTGAAAAAATGTCCATCGTTAACATTGCCAATTTTTAATAAAGTAGTTTAGGTTAATTGTGATGCTAGTGGGAGAACAATAAGAGCAGTTTTGAATCAAGAAGGTAAGCCCATTGATTCCTTTAGTGAGAATTTGAATGAATCAAAGTGGGATTATTATGATTATGATCAATAATTTTATGCTACAATATAAAATATCAAGAAGTGGAGGCATTATTTATTTTCCCATGGAGTTTGTGTTGTATACAAATATCAAGTTCTATAATTCATAAACTGCCAAGGTAAGTTGAATCAAAAGCATATGAAGTGGCTTGAATTTCTTCAAAGTTATTCATTTGTTTTAAGGCAAGGAAGTGGTAAGTCAAATAAAGTTTCATATATATTGAGTAGAAGGTATCTTATTTTTAATGAAATGTGATTGGAAGCAGTTAGGTTTAACTCAATGAGGGAGTTGTACGAAAAAGATTTGAAATTTCAAGATGCATTAGAGATACGCATGAATTTGATCGACATTGATAGAAATCCATGGCTGGAAAACTTTTTTCATGATGGTTTGTTGTTCAAGGGACAACAATTGTGTATACTTCAAGGATATATGAGGGAATATTTGATAAGGGAGAAAGATAGTGGAGGACTAGCTGGTCATTTTAGTGTCGATAAAACATTGGTGCATTGGAGTGAAAATTGCTATTGGCCAAGGATGAGTGTTGATGTGAAGTTAATGTAAGGATGTAGAGTCTATAAAAATGCCAAGGGAAAAAGTCAAAATGCAAGTTTTTATCAACCCTTACCAATACCAGAGAGACCATGGGATGACATAAGTATAGATTTCATTCTTGGCCTACCAAGAATAGAAAAATGTAATGACTCCATCTTCATTATTGTTGATAGATTTTCAAAGACGACACATTTGTTGAATGTAAGAAGTTAGGTGATACCACACACATTGCCAATCTATTTCTCAAAAAAGTAATGAGATTTCATGGTTTGCTAAAGAGCATAGTCTTAGATAGGGATACAAATTTTGTGGGGAACTTTTGAAGAACTTTGTGAAGGAAATTTGGCATAAGGTTAAGTTTTAATTTAGCCTATCACTCAAACAAATGGGAAAAAGGAGCTGGTAAATAGAAGCCTAAAAAATTTGCTATGATACTTGCTAAGAGACAAGCCTAAAAAATGAGATATGACTTTGGCACAAACTAAGTTTGCTTACAACATAGTCAATAAAAGTACACCAACAAGTCTTTTTTAGATGGTTTATGGGTTAAGGCTTAGATGCATTTTTGAATTAAAAATATGTATGAATATAAGTGTTGAAGTAGAGGATTATGTAGTGTGTATGCAGGAGGTGCATAGGGAAGTGAAGAGGATGTTGGAGAAGAGCATCATGGATTCAAAATAACATGCAAATCAGAAAGGAAAAGAATAAGAATTCTAAGTGGATGACTTGGTTTTGGCTCATTTGAGAAATCATAGGTTCTTAAAGGGAACACAATAAACTTTTAAGGGACAAAGATTGGGCCTTACAAAATTATGAGAAAGTTTACAGTGAATGGTGTTATGGGTCCTATTGTCAAAAATGACTCTCTATAAAGTATTGTTCTCACCTTAATATATGTTTTTTCCTAAAATTTAAAATAAATATTAAGTAGTATATGAGTATGGAATATGAACAAATCAGTCACATTTCAGCCTCGGTATATATGTTTCCAACCCATCTCAAGATTTGGAGTTTTATTTGACAATTTTAGTAACTGTTATATCAGTTTTATGATCAAACTCATGGTTGGCCAATATTTTTATGAAACTACTCTATCTCAACCTTTAAACTGGCCTTCTTGAGTGTTTGGATCTGGAAGCTAAGAAGAAATGACATGGTTTGAGGTGGTGGAGATTTAGAGCAACTGTTATGATGCCTAGTTATTCATTATAATAGAGATAATATCCTAGGTAGACACTTTGGCCTTTGTGGCAAGTTCATCATGTGTTAGTTATTCACTTGAATCAATCTTTACAAATAAATGTAGTGTAGGGTGTTTGAAAACCTATTTATATTGATTAGTGTATTGTGTTAGTGTAATGATAAAGGTAGTTTTTTGGTCACTGCTAAGTGAGACACTGATTTGGTATGCTTTCACAAGGGGATTGTTTTTCCATTTACATGATATATTATTCAATAAGGTGTACTACCTTAAATGAAATTTCTTTATAGAATACGCACACCTTCACCATTAGGCCCACTTAGGTTATACATGTAATGAAGAATGCATTAGGTGGAACTTTTGATGGTTCCAAATTACATTTAATTATGTTGATAGGTGTATCCTACAATGGCAGATGGGGGTTTTGGCCATGAAGTGTAATAGTGTAAGATGTCAATAATAATGGCTAACCTTAAGTACTACATCCATTTTATTGTCATGGGATAGTTTGTCTTTCTTGCTTGGATAAGCTGATCAAAAAATTACAGTATCTTTATGGGGTTATTCATGTGCGATTATGGTGGAAAATTTAACAAGATATTTGTGCCATCATGGGTCTTATACAATCAAATTTTGATAGCTTATATCTTCACTCAGCATTGACATTATTGTGGGTTTATATTTTTTTATTTTTAAAAATGGATATATATATATATATAGACAATATATTCTAGCTTAAAATGACATATTATATATGTTTTATGAATTATATATTTATATATATATATATATATATATAAATTCATAAAACATATATAATATGTCATTTTGAGCTAAAATATATTGTCTGTATAACATATATAATATGTCATTTTAAGCTAAAATATATTGTTTATATATATATATATATATATATATATATATATATATATATATAATTTTATTCTTTGATCATTGAGATTACAATGATTGTCTATTAAATGGTTATATAAAACTATTATGATTATTTGTATGTAATTTTTTTAATGAAAAATGTGACTACCATCACGATCTATTGTAGGAAGCTGAGGAGCAGGGGTTGGGAAGAGTTGAAAGCCTTTGTATGAAAGTGGACGACACTAAAATTATTGGTGAAATTACTACAAGAGGTCGGGTTGAGCTCAAATTTCATAAGATAACCCTTATAGTTGGAACAAATTTAGTTTTTTTTTTTCAAATTACTTGCCTACCTTCTTACCAATACAAATAAAGGGGCACTATAAATAAGATAAAAGAGTAGTAAATAAAAATTCTTTTATTTGTTGATACATCCAAAAGATATTATAATGGTGAGTAGCTCAAATCCAAGATGTAACATTAGGAAAGAGTCGAATATAGGGATTTCAAAGAGAAAATTGGGAAATGTAGGTAGTAACTATCTAATGAAACTTGGCAAAAAGGAAGAGGAAGAGGAAGAGGGTATGCATCTTCTGAGCATGAGATTAAATAACAAGCCACTCTCTACACAAAGTGAAGAAGAGAAAGATGTAGGTACAAGTGCTAGTCTCAGGCTCTCCTTACATTCATTGATATTATCAATCAAAAGATTAAAATATGTGGTTACAGACACAGGTGCCAGTGCTAGTGCCAAGCTCTCCCTACATTCATTGATTGGTTCAAGCAAAAGATCAAATATAAGTTTAATGTACGCTAGATTTATCAATGCTAATGTGTATTGTGTAAAACATTTATAATATATTTAACCATTTTCTTAGTGGATAAACTCATGAGGATCCTAAGCTCTCTCAATTTGATGTTGAAGGAATCATAACATTAAAATTATTGTTACTCTACATGTTGTTCTAGGATCCCAAAATGGATATGAACACAATGGTAGTAGGGATGGATAGATTGAATGGGATTCACAAGAAAACATTGATAAAATCCTTTCTACAATTGAGTTTCCTACTTCTAGGTACACACTCATTTAAACATAATTTTTTAAGACAAGTATGCTTACTGTAACATTAAGGATTCATTTAATTTAAAGGGAAAATGAACCCAAATCACAAAGCCCAATCTTATAAAGGTGTAACTATCATTAATAATTAGGTTTTATAATGTCTCCAAATTCATCTCTTACAATCATGATAATTTATACTTAGATACTAGCTATCAAAAGGAAATTGTAATCATTAACACAATAATCATATTCTAAAACAAGTGTAATAATACAACTATATTTTAACAAAGATGTTGAACAATATTTATTCCTTTGGATAGTCTACTTAAAATTAATATTTAATATTTTATCATTAGTAAACATGTCATTCATTATTTATTATTACAGTGTGTGGTTTCAAGGATGCAAATTATAGGGCTCTTTTAGGAATTGAGTTGTTAAACGAACCACAATCTCATTTCTTAGCAAAAGTTGCATCATTGCATTATTGAGATTATTGAGATGAACTTGGTGCTTTGGAGCCATAGGAGAACACAATTGACCAACATGAAGCAACTACATGTGTGTTATGTTATGTCCAAGGTATGCCATAGGAGAACATAATGCCCCTATTTTGGGCCTTAACAACTAATAATTTACTCTTATGCATGCTAAGATGCATGGAGACGCTATCTAAACAACTTATCCACATAAATGTTGGCTATCAATATTGCAATGGATGACCATGGTCAAGGTATATATCCTCTCTTGATGACATTATGTTTGGAAACAACCAGATTAAATTAAGCCTACAAGAAGTTAGCTAGCCCATGACTACTTATGTGGGCCTTGAGCAATGAGTGTGAGGGTGTTGATGAAGCCAAGGTGTTCATAGTGGAGAAACAAGGTTATTCCAAATAAACCAAAAACGTGGGAAGTAAGGAAAAGGAGCTTGTACATATCATGTAAGTGCTTCTTTAGATTGCCAAAAAGGAAAGATTCAACTTACCAATGCATTTTTTAGCCTATATTGTAAGGAAATCAAAGTTGAATCTCAGATGAGAAATCATGTTTCTTGAAGCTTGCAAAGCCTATCAGCAATGTTTACCCTTCTAATTTTGTCTATGATGTTTTATTTTATATATGTATATGTATATGTATGTTGACAAATGGGTCAAATCACTCAAGCTCTAAACATCAGATGGCTCAAAGTAGGCATGGCAAAATATTACATATTGAAGTTCATTCCTCTACCATTCTAAAGGGCCAACGACATTTGGGTACCCTTTTGTATTTTTATTCTTTTATATATAATAAAATGATTTTACATCCATAAGTTGTGGGTAAAATATTATTCCATATCAAATTATTTTTTAATTTTTTTTATAATATTAATCATTAGATGTTTTGGTATCATTGTTTTACCGATTGGTTGTACTAGAAGATTTTTTTTTTTAATTTCATTAAATTCATTGTCTCTTGAGAGACAATAGTTGGGATTAAAATGATATTATATTTTAAGAGGGAAAAATGATATTGTCTCTTAAGATAACAAAACAATAATATTTTGTCTCTTAAGTATGTCTTTTGAGAGATAAAAATAATAGTCTCTTGTGATATTGTCTCTCAAAAGACAAAATTAGTATTCTATATTGTCTCTGGTGAGACAATAATTAGAGATACTTTATTTGATAAAATATTAAAAAATAATACACAACATTTTTATCTGAATTTGAGATGATTTGTTAAAGTATTGTCTCTAATATTGTCTCAAAACAACCCCATTCTTTGGGGGTATAAAATACTATTGAGAGAACAAATGAATATTACAAGACTATTCTAAAGTAGGTTTGATATATTCATAAACAAAATAATAAGCCCTGAATCATTTTTATACACATAAAACTAAGAAGTTGGATTGAACAATTATGACAAAAAATAGCTTCTTTGCATTGAATACCATTGTAATCAACAAATAATTTCATCAAGAATCTTATATTTCCTCCTAACTCTTCTTTCAGTATTTCAGATGAACTCAGGGCTTGTCTGATTCCTCAACTCTTTGGTATTTATCCATTAATGTCAGTAAAATATTTTATCAACTTTATTTTCAGTTTGCCATTGTGGGTCATCCCAATGCACTGTTGAAACTCAACACAGTTTTTCATTCTCCTAATTATTTTAATAGAATCCCTGATAAAATTAATATCAGAACCTGCCTCCTCTTATTGAGTATTGTAGAACCAATCGCACACCTTGAAGATAATCTCACATGATATGTTGTCAAAATATGTTTTTCTGAAATATCTAACATAAAAAAAGATATTATCAGTTTTCATGGGCTACAAGAATTTAGGCCATGCATTCTAATTTACATTTTTCCCAAATTAAATTATGGAGAGAAATCATTAACTTATTGATGCAAAAAATGCAATTGACATTTTGAGAAATGGAACAAATATATTTGGAAACCCACATCCCCACACATGTTGTTGTTATTGTGTCTTCCACACTTTTGAGATTTTCCTTCAAGGGGTTCCTAAAACTTCTCAGTTGGAGTTGTTGAGAATTTCATTTAAAAGTTCATTATTATTATTATTATTATTATTATTATTATTATTATTATTATTATTATTATTATTATTATTATTATTATTTTTATTATTATTATTTGTTTATTTGTTTGTTTATGTATTTTATTGTATTGGTGAAAATTTCTTTTAAAAAAAAAAAAATGATTTTTCAAAAAAATATTAGAATTTTAAGGATGTTATATGGACAAGAATTCTTTAAATTGATGAAGAAATTTTGAATGTCTTTATTAAAAAAATAAGAGCCCAAACATATTTCATGGGAAGGACATCTTTACTTTGAGGTTCAACATTAACAATCCCAATAGTTTTGTAGGCATGCATTTCAAATACGATTTAATGTTCATATTATGGGTTGTCTAAGGTGATTTTAACCAACATGCACAAACCTACCAAATGATGGTGTTATACACCTTTTTCCACATCCAGTTAATTTGTTAAAAAAATGACCTAAAATCTCTATTCATCAATGAACTCTATGTGAGCAGTTTCTTTTTATCATTTATGTCCACATTGACATTTTATGGTTATGCAATTCTCCCAGTTGGTTCTAATTTTAAGGTGGAATTTTCACAATAACACCCTTCCTCATTTTCATTGTCACTATGTATGAGATGATTTTTAAATTGTATTTATTTAAATATTATTATTTATGACAATGCATTTCTTGAAGCCATATTTCCATTTTAATTGTTAATGAATGGTGAAATTTTCATGGTAGCAAGAAACGTTGGGGAGTTATTGAAAACTACCATTCTCCCACTTTGATAACTCTACTTTTTACATGAAAAACCCAAGTAACTTATGACTTTATATTTATAAATCAATTAAGGTATCTAAAATTAGTGTCAATTGTGGGATATAACTATTATCTAACTCATCATACATGTGAGGTTTAGGTCTTGAATACATTCTAGATATGGTTTAGGTTCTAATTCATCATGGGTTTATGCATGCTTGATTGAAAATGGTATGTGTTCCAATTCATCATGGGCTTATGCACACTGAATTTTAAATACTGACATGATTTTTTTGTTTTAATAAAGTAATGTTTAAAATCTCTGTTTTATGTTTTTGTAGTGCATAGATAACCATCTAAGTATGTTTAGTAATAAATCATCTCTATTGGTTAGTACTGGATGGATAGAATAAATCATCAAAATTATGAATATTTGATTTATTATAGAATGCCACCATTTTATTAAAAAAAGAAAATTATTTTTGGAGATGGTGAGGTACCTTGTGCATGTTAAATAGCATTGATATACAAGGTCACTATTTTTTATAGACAATTAGAAAAATAGCTTCCCTATATGAGAACATGTAATTTTTATATGGTATATTCCCTAATTTTAAGATCACATATACAAAGTAAAATTCAAAACATAGTGAAGTGCATGATGACCCAAAGCATAAAGAGAAAATGTTTGTGAATTTTTTTGGCATACCTTCTGTAGAACATGTATCCACTAACTATTCAAAGAGTGATAAATATTGTGAATTTAATCATAGATTTATTGAAACCTAATTATTTAATTCAATAAATATCATTTAACTTCAATATTTTTTATGGTTTTACTTTTAATTATTAGAGTCATTAATCTTATCATTGAATTAACATATTTCCTTGAATTGACCTAGAATGAGTACTCTTTGATTCTAGCTAAATAACTACATTCCATTCATTTTTTCATTGGGTAAAAAAGAACCTTGTTATGCTAAGACCAATTTTTGAGTGGTAATTGTTAATAGTTCATATTTATTTATTGTTCATAGATGACATATTTATTATTTGTTTATAATTGATATACCTTAGGATTGTTACATATTTATAATTTTTATATATGTAGTTTTCAATAGTAGTTGTTTTACTTATTCCAATCAATGTATTGTAAGAAATCAATTTAGGAGTATAAAGTGCTTATAATTTTTGTAGGTTTTATTAAATTATTATTATCTATATATCACATTGCTTAAGAATTTATAATATCCATTGGTTTTTATAGAGTGTTTTTCTTTTATGTAAGATTGGATAGTAGGAAGATGAGATATAAATTATACACCTTTTGGTTATGAATTCAAATAAGATTTCATTTGGATTTCTATCACAAGATTTGAATTTTATTGAAAACAATACTTCAATAAACTATCCATTAGTGTTACACCATCAATTTCATTATTATTACTCAGTTTCTAAGATACTTTCAATGAAAAGGTGATTTTATCACATGTGAACTTTTTATCCCATGCACTAATTTAAGTTTCCATAATACCAAATAATTATACCACTATTAACACATTTGGGTTTCCAAACTATATTTAAGAGTAGGTTCCATTATCAATTCATCATTCTAAGTAGAAATGAATGGTAGAGTCTCTAATAAAAGAGTTTCAAATTTAATAGATTCTACCTTGTATGATTTATTTAATATGAAATTCATCCCATGTGTAAAAGGCATATGTGTTCCGTAAATTGCATCATCATTCATAAAACCATCCTTTATACACCCAAGGGTGACAAACATTCTCTTACCAAAATAGGAATTATGTAGAGATCATTAATACACTCATATTTGTAACTCAATAATCCCATATTAGCACTAACTAATTTATTCTCTTTGAATGCATATCCATTCAAATTGGTACTCTAAACAACATTCAATTGTTCACCATTTGAAAGGTCGAAGGATAAGGAGATCTTAATATGAGACCAAAGCCTTGTCCATTAGGCTGTAGAGTCAGCGTCTACAATGATTTGAAATTTTTTATTGTTCTTGTCATTGAAACACCTTAAATTTCATGTAGGAGTGCACTTAAGGGCATTGTCATGAAATGTAAAATTTCATGACAATGGGTTGCACATTTCCTATCCACCAAGGACATTTAAGAGGTAGAGGATATAACCCAATTTTATGTGGATCAAATTTTGAGGTTTCATGTTGTTATGCTTAAGATATTTTTTTGTATGGACCATTTATTATTTAAATCTTAATTTTTACCACATTTTAGCTAGTTTTGGGTATAAAACAAAATTTTAGTATAACACACTATCCTCAAATGGATGGGAAAGCTTATTTGGATCACTACCATAGCTCATTCGACCTAGATCAATATGTAACATTATACGGATGATCCTACATAACTCCATTATTTTAGAACAAGATCAATTACCATTTTTTTATTGCTCTTGATATGATAAAAGAGATGAAAAAAATGTGTAGATTCAACACGGCCTCAAAGAGGCACAAGATAGATAAAAGAAGTGTGTATATTTTCATTACACTAATAAAAGTTTTGAAGTTGAAGTCTTGGTATTATTTTTATTGAAACCACATAATAGTATTGATTATAATCATGGTTGACCTATATTTTCACCAAAATTTATAAGACCATTTGAGGTTCTTGTGCAACTTAGTCGAGTTGCTTATCGACTTGTCTTACCACCCAACATGTTTGTATGCATGATATTTTTCATTTTTTTGTGTTAGGAAAATATGTTCATGACCCTTTAAATTTGATTTATTAGTCTTATTTTTAAATTAACAAGGATTCATTCAAGAGAGAACCCCTGAGGATTATAGACTAGCAATCATTTTGGCTTTGGCACCATGAATTCTATCAAATGAAGGTCGAATGGACCAATATAGCCCATGTTATGCTACTTGGGAAGATGATTTATAATTACAATGTCTTTATCCTCATATTATTTATTAAACTTTAGGGGAAAATTCCATTAAGGAGGGGGGCATGGGGAGTATGTATTTCCCTACTATAAGACCCCTATTTTGTATCGTTCGATTCACCCTTGCATTAATTATTATGTTATGGATTTATGCATTTTTTTTAATTTAAAAAACTCTAAAATATTGAGCCATCAATTCCACTAAGACACTTGTGTGGATACATATATGTTTAATGTGATTATGAGATTATAATTATTCATGAACACTTTATCACTTTGTGATTTCTTATATTTCCCTCCAACATGATGATGTAACATTTAAATTATTTTATTAAAATGAATATGTAATGATGGACTATGATATTATTTATTTAGGCATTAATTATCAATAATTATGGGCTACCCTTGTTATACCATAGAGGTATCATGATGAATTTCATTTTATATGTAGATGACAAGAAAATATTATATTGATGTTGAGATAATTTGGTAAGAGATTGCATTCAGTCTATTGGGGGGAATTTGAGTCAATGTGGTGTAGTGGGCACTCCAAGAATGGACATATGCCTTATAGACAATGAAGAAAACAACACCTAGAAATTTTGGGTAGTTGGTAATTCTATATTAAATGGAATGGACTTCAATCCCAGTGAGATATGAATTTTTACTAAGTAGGAAGAAAGCCACATCCAACAATCATAAAAAAAATGGATTATTTGAATATATAAATAAATAACAATCAAAATCCACTATTTGATGAATGCATAATTTTTTTCCATTCTAAATCTTGTCCTAATAATGATGCAAGTATAATAAGAGATTTGACATAATTGATAGAAATAACACAATAAAGGAAGAGAGACAGACATTGTAAAATACAAGATATAGATTTGGTGAGGATATTCAAGAAAAAATTAATGATCATTTTTGGAAAGATTGTAAATTAAAAATACAGCTGCTCAAAGCAGGGAGTCAGTGAGTAAGACAAAGATATTGGGAAAAAAGATTTTTTTAAAGTAGGAATCTAACAACACATAATTGTGAAGAAGGTAACGTTCTAAAAATGTTTCAATTAACCCTTTTTTTGTTTATGGTTGTACTGCATATAACTTGTGTTTATTAATATAAGTCTAATGGCTTTGTTTTATCTTGATTTCCCTTGTTAAAGGATGAAATATTATTTGTGATATTTTATCTAATTTTATTATTTTAACAATATCCTTCTTAGACATGTGTCATTTTTAAAATAGTGGATAGATAGTTTTAGTAAGATTCTTCTTATTATTATTTTATATAATTTCCATACTCTATATCTTTTTGGTTGGGTTGAGGAATGATAATAATAGTGTTTGTACTTGGTTGTGTCATTTGGATCTCTAGTTTTCTTTGCTACATAGCATAGAGGCAACCACCAAGGAACGTGATAGGTGGTTAACTCCTAAAACTAGTAGTTTTAGGGGAAATTATCATTTGTGGGGTCATATATTTTCACAACACGCAACTGAATTCTAATTTTATATGTGCTACATAAATTAACAGCACTCAGATCTCGATCTTCTATGGGTTTAGGGACCATGTGTTCATTGTAATAATTTATAACCTTGAACATTTGTTTTATTTCCTACTATTACATCCAAATTTTGTGGACTTTGTTATGTTTGAATGTTTTTGTTGTTACCCATTTTATGCTTACTAGTATTGAGCCCTTGTTGCCAATTGGTTATCCTTTATAAGACTATTTAACTTTCCCCCATGTCTAAGTAAGTCATTTATGTAATTAAATGATAATATGTCTTAGTATATATTAGATAAATAATAATGAGTCATAAATGGTGGGTTTATTCATTGAATGTTAGACAAAATAATTAGATGATTCATCAATACACCTTTATGGATAGTTTGCACTCACCATGAGGGTGACTAGGAGGAACATGTCACCAAATCATCTCCTCATTTAGTATCTATTTGTATGAGTGATCGATAACCAACCAAAAGTAAATTGAATTAAATATTTTGGTATACACATACTTACTTGTATTTACATTTTATAACATTAATAAATGATGATAATCCATGATAAAATTTTGTTTAATATAACCATAGGCTAAGGGATAAATTGTTATATAGAAACATATGTTGGAGATTAATCAATGTATTCCTTATGATAATAACATGGGTAATTAACATGCACATGAAATTGAAGTTCAAATATAATATATGTTGAATGTAGTTAGGAAAGGAAGTTGGAACTATTATTTGGTTAAAATAATAACAACCTCAAGGATGTATGTCTATGTTTCCTCTAAAAAAATATGATTCTACATGATTTTATCTAGGTATAGCCATGCATATCAAGTTTTATCAAATACCCATAAATATATTATGCAAAATATGTCTATATATTAATTATATTTATGACTATATAATTACACACTCAAATACATCTATATCATTTTTGTACTTTACTTGAAAAATGAATACTTCATACATATTCAATGTATGATAGATTATTTTCATTAGATTGTTCTAAAAGATATTTATTTATATTAGTAAATAAATAAAAATTATTATGAATCAGATCTTTGACTTCTCATAAATTCCTTCCTTATTTGTGTAATGACTTGGGTTCGTAATTTATTTTACTTTATTTTTTTGTTTAATATATTTTTTATGTTTTTTTTAAGTATTTTTAAAAAATTAATTTTATCCCTTCTTTTTATTTTAGTTTTGTAACTTAGTGTTTAAATATTTTTATCATTTATTTTTTATTCCTTTCACTTGCATATATTTTCTTTAATACACATTGTTTAGTTTCATTTTAGTACTTGGATCTTTTCATTGTGGTACATTTTTATTTTATAGAGTTTCTTAATCTCTATTTCAATATTTATGAACATTTTTGGGTATGTTGGATGCATGAGATTGATATATAGAATTGAAATTTCAAAATCTTAAAACATAATATATAATCATATTATTTCACCCTCCAAGAGGTAACCTCTTTACATAGGTTTCACTCTATCAAATAAGGCCAATTTCATTTCTAAATGAGAACTTAGATAGAGTTTTCAATATGCATTGATATGTGATATGTATGAAAATAACTTTGACATAACAATGGGCTGATTTTAAATAATTTGTTAAATACATATAAATAATTTGAAAAGTTATATTTAGTTCTTATCATTTTATTGAATTATCAGTGTGGATTGAGTAATTAATTAAAAATTATCAAATGTATTTAAGGTTCTTTTATATTTCAGACTTAACATTTAAACTATCCTTCTACATCCCTATGAACTAGTCTCGTAGTTTAAAAGGTCCATATAATTAATCTAGTTTGATTTTGTTTATACCTTCATGATAGGTAATAGGGTTAATTATTGACCATTAAAAATTTTAACACCTATATGGTGCTTTTACACACACACACACACACACATCTCAAATCAAAATTAAGACCCAATTAGAATACAAGACAACAAACATAATTAAATGGGTAAAATAATCCACATCTAACATTTAAACTATCCTTATACATTGATATGAACTATTCTTATAGTCTAAAAGGTTCATATTATTAAACTGGTTTGATTCTATTTTGGCCTTCATGATGGGTAATTGGGTTAATTATTAACTAATCTCTCTCTCTCTCTCTCTCTCTCTCTCTCTCTCTCTCTCTCTCTCTCTCTCTCTCTCTCTCTCTCTCTCTCTCTCTCTCTCTCTCTCTCTCTCACACACACACACACACACACACACACACACACACACACACACACACATACAAACACACGTGCATGCATGCACATTCACACACACTTATCAAATCAAAATTAGGAACTAATTAGCATGCAAGACAACATTTTATAAAAAGGAAAAATGAAAATTAAGGAACAATAAAACATAGTTAAATGGGAAAAATAATTCACATCTAACATTTAAACTATCCTTATACATTCCTATGAACTAGTCTTGTAGTCTAAAAGGTCCATACAATTAAACTAGTTTGATTCTATTTTGACCTTCATGATAGGTAACAAGGTTAATTATTGACCATTAAAAAATTTAACACCTATAGGGTGCTTATATATATATATAAGCACCCTATAGGTGTTAAATTTTTTAATGGTCAATAATTAACCTTGTTACCTATCATGAAGGATATATATATATATATATATATATATATAGAGAGAGAGAGAGAGAGAGACTGATCAAATAAAAATTAGGACCTAATTAGCATGCAATAAAACATGTTAGAAGAAGTAAACATGAAAACTAAGGAACAATGAAACATAGTGAAATGGGGAAAATAATCCACATCTAACTTGACCACCTTTAGGATGTTTTACAATGGTAAGACCACTATCATAATGTCCTAATAATTATCAATGTGACCAAAACATAAGAAACAAATATCAATTAGTTTGTAGGATTATTTATGATTATCCTAAGATAAACAAATGACATATATGAATATATTCAAGAGTGAATGATGATAAGAGAAGGATATATAGGGTTCAACACAAAGGAAAATGTGCCAATAAGAACCTAATTTGAACCAATGACCCATATATATGAAAACATGATAATATCATTATAATTAAAAGGTCTCTATAAAAATAGAACTTTACATAATGACATAATTTAGAATGTGTGTGTGTGTGTGTGTGTGTGTGTGCCTACATGCATGTGTGTGTGTGTTCATGTGTGTATGTGAACACATACTAGATTAAAATTAAAAATTGTGGATATTTGTTTTACTACGGTCACCTCATTATTTTTAAGATATTCTCAAAGTTATTAGAGTTATGGCAAAGATCACCAAATCATGTGAATGCATAGGTTCATGATAAGTGTGAGACAATATAGCACTCAACACACAACTACAAGCTAATGAAATCAACTGTATGATAATATAACACAAATAGAATAGGATCTAAATTACCAATCTTCCATTAAGTGAGAAAGATCATCAAGTGAAGTGTACATATAGGAGTGTTGAGTAACTCCTCCATAAATGTTGGTCAAAGATCACTAAAATAGACATGTAACTCCTCCATAAAATGTGGTCAAAATATCTCAGAATAGAGGTTTAACTCTTCCAAAAAATGTGGCCAAAAAAGTTGCATTCTAGTCTTCTGATCAAACCTATGATGCACTAACTCCATCTAAGCAAACATATCCCTCAAATGTAGGAAAACTCCATGGAAGAAAATATAACATTCCCAAAATAATAAATATGAGAAAATAAATACCTACACTAACACCACCCCCCATAAGTGAAATAAAAATGAGTCTCAATAATTAGGCCTAATTAGGTACTTATGTACAAAGCAATCTCTCATAAAGAAGAGAAATAAAAGAAAACCCATAGGAAAAAACTCACCCCAAAAAGAGAGACAGAATAAATGAAGAGGCTATAAATCCCTAGCTCCCCCTCCTCCCCAAAAGATGATGATGTTACTGATGTAGACAAACCCCAAGAATATCTCATAAATGAATGAACTTTCCCTTGGTGAAGGGTTTGGTAAAGATATCTACAACCTGCCCTAAAGACTAGTGAAATATCATGTCAATAACTTGACCATGAATAAGCTCTTGAATAAAATGCATGTGAATCTCAATGTGTTTGGTCCACTAGTGTTGAACTAAATTCATGCATATCTATATATTACTCTGGTTTTCATAATAGATGATGGTGGGCTACCTGATTAGAATGCCAAACTCAAATAGAATCCCTTGAAGATAAATAGCCTCAGTATCTATGATAATAACTCCCTTGTACTCTACCTCTATGGATGATATATAAATAGCATTTTACTTCTTTTTAGACAATTTGATAGGACCAAAATCCAAATAAAAATTGTAACCTAAAGTGGACTTATGATTCTAAGTATCACCAACCCAATCTGAATCTAAAAACCAATAAAGTCAACCTCTATGCTAAATATATATATCGAATCCTAAATCTATAAGAGCATTGAATGTAGTGGAGTTTCTACTCATATGATTTCTAGTGCATCTCATGGGGCTCCTACATGAATTTTTAAATAATGCCTACTATATATGAAATAATGGGCCTAGTATGAATCAAAAAAATGAGGCTAACAACAAGCTATCACTACCAAATGGCATTAACCAAAGGTGTAGAATAGTCAGACTCAAGTTTGACTTCTAATAGAAAAGGAGTCGAATATGGATTACAATCATCCATGTGAAAATGAGCCAAAATATTAAGAACATACTTGGGATGTGCAAGTGAAATCCTTGAATTAAACTATGAAATATCGAAGCTAAGGAAGTAATGTAGAAGACCCAAGACTATCATGTCAATTATATCCTATAGAGATATCTTCACCATTGAAATAGATGATGAGGTGGTGATCAAAATATCATCAACATAAAGGAATTATATTGGTAAAGAATCATCTTACCATAATAAGTATACATTAGGGCATGAATGACACCTAGTGAAACTTGAAGCAAGGAGCAAGGAATCCATCTTAACATACCAAGCTCGAGGGCTTATTTAAGGCCATAGATGGATTTTATAAGTATGAAAACTAAGAATGAATCTTAAACAAACATAGGTGGTTGATCCATTAGATCTCCTCCTCGATGTCTCTATGAATAAAGACATTATTGACATCTATTTTGTGCACATTATAACCACGTGCTATGGATATAGCTATTGTGAGTCGAATCAATGTCATCTTTACAATAATTGAAAAGGTCTTTGAGTAATCAATTTTGGCTACCTTTTAAAAACCCTTGGTGACCAATAACACCTTGTAATTATTGATTGACCCATTTATTATAAACTTGGTCCAATATATCCATGTACATCGAACCATCTTCCTTCCCTTAGGAAGTGAAGTCAAATCCCAAGTGTTATTTTCAATTAAGGAAGAATATTATTCCTACATAGAAATATCCCACTCAAGTATAACTGAAGCCTCTCATAATGTCTATGGATCTAAAACTTAAGTAAAGAAAGTATGTAGACCACTCTAATAATCTACTCGAGTACGCATGTCATCTACTAGATCCACTACCCAAGTGCCTACATTTTGAAGTGTCTATCTATCCCAAAGGGGTCTAAAAGTGGGCGAGTCAGGTGTCGACTCCTCATCCTCTAAAGCATGACTAAAGGTGGATGTAGAAGACTCCCCATAATTACCCTTGTCATAAATGGAAGAAGAAGAAGACCTTGGCTCAAGAACCTACTCTAGATGATCCAAGTCAAAAGAAGAACCATAAATTATAAGTTAATCTAATGAAAGAGAAGTGTCAAATGTTGAGTCTTTGGGACTCTCCCAAAAGTGAACACTTCTCTCTATGAATAGCTCATGTGTGTTCAGATGTAGAAGGTGTTATACCTTGACACCATCTACATAACCAACCAATATGGAAGGTTTGGACTGAGGTTCTATAGATTTATGTTTCTTATTAGGTATGTGTGCCATATCTAGAGATCCAAAAACCCTAAAGTGCTCAACTTTTGGTTTCTTTTCATGCCAAGATTCAAAGGGTGTTATGATTTTTAGACCTTTGTGAATAACCTTGTTCTAAATATAACAAGCATAATTAATGGATTTAACCCAATACTAAGGTATTAAATACTTAGAGTGAATCATATAGCTAGCCATATCTTTCAAGAATATATTCTTGCATTCTAAAACTCTTTTATCTGAAGGATTGTAATTAAATATTCATTGAAAATCAATCCCCTCTAAGCTACAAAACTTCTCAAATCTATTGATGATATATTCATTTCCATTCTTAACTCAAAAAACATTAACAAATTTTTTAGATTATTTCTAAACAACTGCCTTGAAGTAGTTTAACTATTTAAACACTTCAGACTCTTGCTTAATAAAGTAGACCCATGTAAATCTCAAGAAATCACCAATGAAAGTGAGAATGTACTTAGCGCTTGTAAATGATAAATTGAAAAAGACCCAGATACATCATTGTGTACTAACTCTAATGCTTGTGAAGCCCTCCAATCTTTACCTTTGTCAAATTTTACTATAGGATGATTTCTAAGAGAGCAACCCTCACAAAGTTCCTTAGAGAATTGGACTCGAGGTGAGCATATGACCATTACATTTTTTTTAATTTATTCAAATTAGCGGTAGTTAAAGTGGCCAAATGCCTCATGCTATAATTTACTAACTCCATGTGAATGAGTCATAAATATAGTTATAGAATAATTAGGTACAAAAATAAATAAGATGTATAGCCTATCTTAGTGATATTCCTTGCCCACTGCCACTATAGAATCACTATGCAACTCACTGATGATAACTAAATCTGGTTAAAACTTAACCCTCATACCTTTGATGATATGAGTGATTTGATACATTGATAGGAGATTGGTTGAAATAGAAGGAAAACTTAAAAAATTATTGAATGTTCCTCATTCCATTTCAATAGACCCTCTCCCTACAACTGGTACAAAAGTGTCATCACCCAAATTGATAGAAGACATGCTACAAGGCTTAAGGAAGAAAACTCAACTAGTGAAGAGCCCATGTGATGAGAAGCACCCAATTCAATAACCCATGAAGATGTTGAAGATGTAACTACTACAATATCCTTTCCCTTTTCTTTATCTTTCCCCTTACCTTTTGCATTAGTACTATTTTTGGTAGATGAATTATGATTGGACTCAAGAACACCTATGTTGTTCTTCTCTATGAGATGAGTTAGGTAATCTATTTATTTCTTCATGTACTTATTTTCATCATGCTCATTTTTCTTACATTAGGCACACTTAACCTTATTTTTATTAGGTTTTTCATTGGAAGAGGAGGCTTCAATGTTAGTTTTTATAGAGGTTAATTCATTCTTCTTCTCTTGATCCTTATTCTTCTCCTTGTTCTCTTTATTTTAAGTCTTTGATTTCCTATTGCCAATAATTATGGCTTGAAGATTTTTAGAATTCAATGTGCTTATCTGGATCAACTTATCTTGTTATATAGTTAAGTCGATAATGGAAACATTTACAGAGGGCATTTTCCATGTAGTGTCGAAAGAACTTTAAGTGGCATGGAAAGAAGAGACAAAGACTAAATAATCAGGACCTATTTTATACAATAAAATAATAATAAGTTGGTAATATTATTTCTTTATCCTACATTATTTCAACTACAATCTTAATGACTTGATCTTAATGAATAAATACTGAAGGGTGTCAAAGTTGCTAGGACTTATGATAATGAGTTCATTCTCAAGTTTGTGACCTCTCATTGTCAGGAACCTAGAACAATAAACATGCTCTGATGCCTACTTAGTCAAGATCTTGCTCTACCAATAGAGCACATATGATTACTTCTTGTATTAGCAACTAAACATGGAATTTAACCAAAATCAATAAGTAACTAGAAATATGAAACAACACAGGAATTGAGAGACAATACACAATTGTATTAATAATCACTTAGAAGAATATACAATAAAGAAGATGCCACTTCTTCTTCCACCTCAAAGGTTCACCACACCTCAAGACCTTCTTCCCTCTCTCTCTTGGTCACAACAGTCAACTCCAATACAGAATTGATGTTCACCTCTCCAACTAGTCAGTAACACGCTGCCAGTCCGTCAAGTACACAACCGTACTCCAAGTAGATCTCCTGCTCTCTGCTGCTACCTGCAAATCACTAGACCTTACTCACCATTTACTCACCATTGTAGATCTCCAAAAGAAGCCATGCTATCTTGCTGACTAAGATCATAAAAATATGAAGAACCCTTTGATTCTCCAAACCAGTACCCACCTTGGTACTGTGGCACTAGGAGGAACACACCATTGCTCTCTTCTCTCAGAAGGAGCTTATTGTTCTCTTACTCTCTAGCTACAAGTTTACAATACAGCCCATGAGTCCATATATAGATCTCATGCTTACAATAATTAGACTATCATAATTACAATAATTAGACACGCAACTCAAGACTAAGACTAGCCTTTGACATGCAAACAAACAGTCCAAAAATAGACTCTCTGGGATCAACATGCAAACTGCCTGTTCTCGCACAGGCTGCCGACGTCGGCTCCTCCATGACCGATGTCAGCCGACTGGTGACCGACGCTGGTTGCTTCCTCACTACCATCTGACCGATGTCAGTTGATCAGACCGACGTTAATTTCCCTGCAACGCATTCAGCAACTCTCTGCAACTCTGCATCTTCCGTAACTTCTTCTATTTGCATCCTGGTGAAGCTTTTAGCTCCACAACCTAACACTCATCACATATTTCTCCCCAAATATATTTCCCATAATGGTCCATTCATCATGGGGTGATTTGGTAGTCTCTAAGTAAAATAGAAGATCATGCTCTACAGAAAGACATAATATCCCATAGGCTTCATCACTATGGTTATACCACTTAAATTTATCTACATCCATTCTAGGTTTAGTTTCATCATCCATGGTTATTTTATACAAACCCTTACTCCTTATAATAATTACCATCTTGATTTTCCATTTATGATAGTTAAATGGAGTTAGTGGTTTGATTAAACTTAAATCCATTTTAGTGCGGAGTTGAGTTGTAGAAGTAGTGTAAGTTGTTTTTGCATAAATAAAAGTGCAATTAGAAATAAAGAGTAACTCAAAATAAAGTACACCACCCTAAAATACAAAATGGTGAACCCCCTTGAATGTTTCTAAAAATTCATGCTCAAAATATGTCAAGTACAACTAATAATGCATCTAGAGAAACTAGTGTAAGTGTCAAAAAGACATGATTTGCAAGACTAGGTGAGGACATCAAGATCAACCAAAAATGTGTCCAAGACAAGTACATAATGTGATCAAGTGAAAATATGAATCACAATTCCTCTTTAAATATTTCCCACAATAAAGTGTTTTTATAAAAAATAATCAAAAATATCCACTAAGAATGCTAAACTTAACCAATCCTCTTATGCATTATTTGTGCATTCAAATAAAATTAGTCTATTTGACCTTGCTTTAAATCAATCTATTAAAAAATGTGATATAATATGTTATTTGAAAAAAAATAGAGAAAACTTTGAATATACTTAACTTATTTCAGATGAAACTCTCAACCCTTTTGAAACTGTAGGAGTATTTTATGATGTTACTTAAATAACCCACATACATGGAATGGTGGTTCTGACTATGTGATAATGAGAGTAGACTCAATAGGTGAAAATTTCATATATGAGGGCCTCCTAGAATCAACATAGAACCAAGATTGAACAGTCTCCCAAAAACACAAAACTAGATGAGGTTGAGTTGAGGCCAAATACACAAGTTGATACTAAACAGATCAAACCTAAGGTTGTATATAGGTATACAAGTCTTTTTTAGGAAAAATCACCAAGGCACATGGAACACACATCCATAAATAAACCACAAAAATCATGGTAATGGTTGTCAATGAACTAGATCTATAAAAAAAAGGACTCCACTAAAGATGAAAAATCACACAAATGGATTGTATACCAATCTTATTTTGTAAATAAAAATCTCAAAATTTCAAAATATAGCTTTAAAACATTAAAAAACAAGACATAATATTGACATGGGTGGCTATGATACCATATCAAATTTGTGCCCAAGATCACCTAATCATGTGAATGCACAGGTTCATGATAGGTGTGAAATAAGCAATTACTCAACACACACTTACAATATAATGAAATCAAATGTATGATAATATAGCATCAACCTAATAGGATACAAAATAACAATCTTCCATCAATTGAGAAATATCATTAAGTGAAGCATACATATATGAGTGCAGAGTAACTCTTCCACAAATCATGGTCAAAGACCCCTGAAATAGACAAGTAACTCATCCACAAAAGGTGGTGAAAGGAACCTAGAATAGAGGTGTAACTCCATAAAATATGGTCAAAGGAGTTACATCCTAGTCTGGCATTCAAACCTATGACACACTAACTCCACCTAAGAAAACATATCCCCCAAATATAGGAAAACTCCATGTGAGTAAATATAATATTCCTAAATAAATAAATCTAAGAAAATAAATACCTACACTAATAAAATTTCATATAGGTTATGAAAGGTATTTTAATGTCAAAAAGAGAGTGTTTACCTTTTATTATAGTCCATCTCTACCGACTTGTAAAACAAAAATATCTCATATCCTCACTATCTACATGAATTTCTTGATTTCCTTTGAGTATCCATGAATGACACTCAATACTCCTATGCTAATATCTCTAGTATACCTTTAAAAAATGGTGAACATTTTCAAGTACATCAATGTCTTCATAAATATATAATAATTTAATTAATTAAATATTTAAATGAATAAAACAATATGAATGAGTACACCCAATTATATATAGGCCATGCTGCAATCTTTGAAATATCTTGAATTATCATGGGTCTAAATTACACTAATGAGTAGAAAAATATTTGAAATGCAGATCTTACTAACCTTTAAAATGATAAAATCTTGTCCCAAGATAAAGAAAAAAACATTTGATTTCTCTCAAACTTTATAAAATATTTGTTTTCTTTTGAAATGTATGTAACCTCTTGAACTTTACGTAACCTCTTGAAATAATGTAACCAAAAATAAAATAATCCAACCATATCCCAAATTTTAAGGTGAAAGATGTTATTGCATATCACACATGCTAGAACAAAAGGATTAATGTGCACCATATATAACATATATAAAACCAAAATCTATAACATTTTTGAAAAACATTCTAACACATATTTAATCATATAATACGTCACCATCAAATCTCATTGATAGATAAATGAGAATATAATGAATTCAAATTAATTTAAGCAAGGGAATGGAAAGGGAAGGGAAAATGATATGCCCCAATTTAATTTCCCTAATAGAAACATGGTACATAAATTAATAAAAAATAGCATGCTCCAGTGTAAATGAGACATATGAATGGACATATGGAAAGTGTTTCCCCAATATAATAAATGCATAATTTATACACATGTGGATAAAGTATGACTAAAATATAATTAAATAAGTAATGAAGCATAATAATATTATGCCCCACCCCAGTTTTTCATGGCATCCCTACTTTTATATGGTCCTTACATGGGGTGGATGATGGAGGAATCCACCCTAGGATCTCTTTTCAGGGTTGGTTGGGTGTTAGAGGATCCCACCCCTAGTTTTCCACTGGTTTATTGGCCTATTTAGACATGGTTATCCTTTTGTGGCCTCTTGATAGGGTGGATGTTGGAGGATCCCACCCTGGTATTATAAGATTGTGGGTTTGTTTTAAATTGATTTATTCTGTGGAGGGATGGCCTTGAGGATTAGAAAGACACTGCTATTTTGTTGGCCTCTTGTACTATTTAATAGTGGATGATAGAGGAGTCCACTTTTGGTTTCTTCAAAAAATTATTTAGTTGTGTGGTGGTTAGGTTGAAGACTCAAGTGGCAATAGATATTATTTCATGGAAGATCCTCTACCTGGCAGTGTCCTCAGGTTTGACATGGTGAAGGGAGTTAGTCCTTTCAACTTCACTATTTTGAAGCATTTTGGTGTTCTCAAGGTTACAGGATCCTTAAAACCTCTGGTTGTGGGTACCTTAAAACCCTCACTACTTTGTCTTGTAAAGAATGTGGATTTTTTTGGGAAGATCAGTCATCTTATTGTGAAATCATTGGGTGGAAACTATGAAAATGGCCCAGGAGGTGGAAGACCTCCTTTTCTTGTTGAAATTTTTTTTTATAATTTGCTTCTTATTTAACTTTGTTGGGTTGTGAATCTTAGTGGGAATTTAAACCCACTTATTGTAACTTTGTTGTATGGTGGTCGTGCCAAAAAACCTGGTAGCAGAAGACCTCCCTTTTTTATGATTCTTCTAATGTGCAGTGTCATCAAGGAAGTCATGATGAAAGGATATCAGCATTTGATATTTATTTAATAACACCTTTGTGTATTGTAAGTTACAGGACCCTTAAAACCCCTAGTTATGAGAACCCTTAAAACCCTTATGTTATTTTATCTTGTCTTGGTCATGGGACCTTTACTCCACTTGTTAAAGGTTGAGGGAACTTTCAAACCCTCATGTTCTCTTATCTTGATTCAGTCATGGGACCTTTGTTCCACTGGTTAAAGATTAAGGGAGCCTTAAAACCTTCTTTTTTGTACTTACAAGTTATGGGATCCTTAAAACCCCTAGTTTTGGGAATCTTTAAAACCCTCATATTCTCTAGTCATGTCAAGGTAGCAGGTACCTCAACTTCTCTTATTACTAGTTGGGGGAGCCTTAAATCCCTTGTTGTTGTACTTGGTAGTTAGGGGGATCCATTACCCTCTTTGTTGTGCCTAGATATGGGTCTCGTTATCAAAACCCTCACTATCCTGATTCATAGATCTAGTTTCAAAAGCATTTTTACCATATCAAATAAAAAATACTATTATACCCCAATAGATACATGGTATAAACCATGGAAACATAGGCAACAATCATAAAACCATGGAAGTAATAAAACACATGATATGAATCATGTCACTAAACATATAGCGTATCACATAGTATATTCAAGCAATGTAATAATTCAAAATCATATAACCCCATATATAAAATGAAGCTAACAAGAGAAACAAGGTGAACAAAGTAAAATAATAAAAGCAATCACACGTAAGAAACATAGATTGTAAAAATAGATTATCTTTTATAGATACAACTAAAAAGACAAGGCAAGCGACATATAAAAACATGCATAAGAATGAAAAAATTTTAAAAAAAAAACATATTGAAAAAAGAGAGACATAATAAAATAATCATGTAAATCAACAATAATATTGTAACTAAGCATGAAAAATGCATCTTAGAATAAGATATGTATAGTCAAATAGATACTCAATATGATAATTTAAAATAAAAAAGATATAATCTAAATCATAATAAAAATTCCCATAACGTAGGCATGCCCCCAATGTAAGGAAACCCTTAATGTAGTTGTGATAAAGCTATTGAGCAATAGTAAGTCCATAATAATATATAAACATGTATATCTTGCATCTAAATTAATGATATTATCTGTAGCATATCTTTACATAATGTGTACATAATACCTTTGTCATGACCCTATGTAATTAACATTTAATACACTTTGGTAGTACTATTGTATGACTCAATTGATGACTATTTCATGGTTATTTGATCATTTTTACTATTTTTATTCAGTAGCTTATACATTATGGTATAATGTTGAGGTTTATGATGTGATTCAACTAGATTATTTTAGGTTTAGTTGTCTATAAAGACATTGTTTTTTATTGAGATATAAATGATGTTGTGAACTTTTACAGTGATTATTACTAAATATTTTTATGAATTGTGTTATGTTGATTTAGTTTAAGATGAATTCTTATTGATTAAGTTATAATACTTAGTGTATTTATTATTCTTATCTTGCCTAGATACTCTTGATGGTCTGCTTTGGGAGCACAGGGATAGCTACAATAAGTCAAGTTTCTTACAAATCTTGGTAGTCAGATAAGGTGATGAATTTTAAACAAGTTTCATAAAATTTAAAATAATTTTGAGCTTTTATTTCTTGCTCTATTGTTTTATAAGTTGCATTCAGTTGCTCATTGGCATGATTTTTACCTGGTGTTGTTTTTTAGTCAATCAACTTAGTCATGAATGTTCAATATATGTTATTTATTTGTATTTATTTTAAGTGCTACTATTATAGTTAATGCCTAAATTGAATTATCTTGAAACCCTTATGGGTCAAGGATTATTTCACCTCCCTTGTTTATTTGTCTACTTATTTAACTTGGTTTTAGTATTTAAATACATGAGTTATGTTATTTTTTTCTAGGCTCTCTCGACTCTATTATTGGTGGCATTATTATTTTACTAAGTCTTATTCAAAACATGAATAAACTTAGGCAATAGGAAAAGAGGAACACGAGCCACATGGGGCTTGCATTGGTTGGTTTATTTTATTGTGGATTAGATTGTAGTTGATGGCATTATCTTAGTTTTTAAGGGCTTAGGGGTCAAGATAATTTTGTTGGTTATATCACTCTTTTGTTTGTTATATGCAATTTTGGATCCCTTTTTTTTTAGGGTAAACTCTATCTAAATTTTATTATGTCCACCATTGAGAGTTTTATGGAAGCAATGGCCATTATGGCCTAGGGTTTTTCATGGTGGCTTATATTACAGTCACAGCTCTATTTTCTGACCATGATGAGAGATTTTGGTGGAGTTTGTTGGAGGGTTTTTTACCTTATTTAGGTGAGCATGGATAAAGACACATAGCTCAAGATTTTAGAAGAATTAAAAAAAAGAGGTGATTAAAACTTCTTGCATTTTAGTTCAAGGCTTTCAAGTATGTTCTTTTTTTTAGTTATTTTTATTTCATTAAACCTGTAAGTACTCAGCCTTGTGTAAATTTTTGGTTTTGTTCTTAAAACTTGATTGAATTCATCATCTTATCCATGCAAATCAAAAAATAGGACTTGTTGTGTTATTTATTTTCATGAAATCTTGATTGACATGGAGTAGGGTTTGTAACCTATCTATTTATGTCAATTTTATGGTTGATTTTTTTGTGTTTATGTGGGCATGAATAATTAATAGGGGATTATTATTGTGGTTTTATTATCAGGTTTTGTTATTGACTACTATGGTGATGTATATCACCATATAATAATGTTTTGAGGGTTTACTTTTCCATTTAAATTCAAAATTATTTCTAGGTGTATTCTTTGAATAGGCATTGGTCATTATTATATTTTATTATTCAATATAATCATTACCTGAGCCTATCAATTCAAGGGTGCAAAATTTCAATCTATTTTAAATTATTTTTTTGAGAAAATGATAAAATGAGTGATGAGGTGGATTGACTTAAAACCTTATTTATTTTATCATTAGGTAATGATTTTATTTTGAGGTCAAATACTTGATTGTTGATCTTTTTAGTTCTATTTTATTGGGAAAAATTGTATGGATGTCTCTTGGATTATGCATTGTTTATCTATATTATATAGGGAGGATGGTGGCAAGGTAATAAAAAATTATTTGTTTGTTACCTAATTTCTTGAACTCAAATTCTATGTTAATCTTATTTTACAATTATGAGTTGAACCTTTTTAGCTATTGTTTATAGATCTTTGATTTTATTATTCTTTAGTATAATGTTGTTGATGTTCTTATTATATATTTCTAAGTTTAGTGTACAGGGAGATAATTTAAAGGATAAATAATATATATAGAGAGAGAGGGAGAGAGAGAGAGAGTTGAAGTTCATGTTTGTATTCAATTAAATATAATTGTGAGGATTAATATATCAAGCTCAAATTTAATAGTTTTAGTCTTTAGATTAGGTGCCAATATACTAATGTTCATAAACTAGAATGTGAGCGAGTTCTTCTCTTTGTTTTATCTAAATTGTTATGTTTTCAAGTTAAGATCATAATTATTATGGTAATTTTATCTTTCTTATCCTATCCTACATCTTTGATCCACATCCAACTAATGGATGGGGTGGTTTAGGACCACCAATGGGGAGCTCATTGGAAATCAAAAGATGGGTTTTTTTATTGACTCTACAAAGCATAAGATTGAATTTATATTCTTTAGGAACACTTGGAGGAAAATTTGTTGAAGATTGTTACGTAACACAAATCCTTTAGTTTTGATATATGTATTCATTTCCTGCATTGAGGATAATGTAATTTGATTCTATGAGTTGTCATTTCTTTTAACAAGATTATTTTACTTGCTTACATAAGAGATTAACTAGTTTCTTTAGTATTATGTTAATTCATAACTTAATGACTTGATTCCATCTAAAACATTATTCGATTCAAATCTCTATATTCAAAAGTGTTTTAAGGAATAGTGGTGTTATTAAAATATATTATTGAAATTTTCTATTAGTGTGATGTGTAGGAATAATAGTAAGATGTTTATTGGTAAAATAAGTATGCATACTTGTTAGTTATGTTCCAAATATTATTACTCTAAGTCATTAAAAGGTTAAATTTGAGATGTTATAACTCTATATGGTGTTTTTTGAAATTATGATTATATAATTATATGATTTTATCTTAATATCTTAATAGCCTATTGTTATTACTTTCACTTTGAGACATTTAAATTAAGGTCTTCAATTTGCCTTAGAAAAGTATTCAAACTTATCATATCTTAGGTCAGTTTTGATTTGACATAATGTGGTTATTCCTCTATAAAGGTGGAATATTTATGTTTTCCAACATACTTGGATAGTTATTAAAGCCTAAACTCTTAATAATTATTGTTGTCAACTATTAAGTTACCTATGTTATATTGGATCTTAGTATTGCCAAAACATGATAGATACTCATTAATAAATTAATAAAGAAGCATGTAATGATGTTAATTTGATATAAGATTCTTCTTAAATTAATTTTATATGTTTGGAATGTTAAAATAAATCGAACTAGGTTTCAAATTATATATACTTTTGAAGGTTTTTATGCTTGAGTCTTAATTCATATGATAATCTTGATGTCGTAATAAATAACCTACAATCAGGTTGAGTATTTCATTTTTCATTTTTAAAAGTGAATTATTATTAATATTGAATGCAATAAAATACCTATTGAAAATAACTAATATGAATTAATTAAACTTGAATGTCATAATGAATTGAGTATAATTTACTTTATTGTTAAAGGAACTAAAAATAACCCAAAATATTGGTTATCTTATCATAGGTGTAATTGGTAACTATACCAAATGCATGGATGCCTAAATTGAATTTTACAAAGGTTAAAATGTAAAACTTAAGCATGGTTATTGAAAAATTAATATATAATGAATTTAATACTATAAAAATATGGTTTGTTAGTGTTTCAAGTATACTAACTGACATGTAAGATTTTGATGTAGGGGTTTAATCTCTATACCTAGGCTTATGAGATGGTTAATTAACATGTATGAAAATGATTTGAACATGTTAGTGATTATATGTCCACTTATGTGGTAACTTAAATAATTTTATAACTAAATAATACTTGCCTAAAATCTAAAAGTGAAGATATAAATATAATGTAACTCTATAATCAATGTCATTTTGAGTGTACAAGAATATAGTGCAATGATTCCTAAAAAATATCACAATATAATAATCATAATGATATCACTTTAGTATGGTCTTCATTTGAAAAAAAACTAGTTAAAGTAAACTGTTAAAAATACTTTTTATTGTATTACTTTTGGAAATAGTACCCAAAACCAACACTAGTTGTTATTTGAAATTTTGTAGATCTTGCTTAAGCAAGCTTAGTATGATTATTCTTCTATGGAATATATTTTACTTCTATAATTATTTTTTGAACTCTTTTTTGGTTTACCCTATGAGGTGTCGACTACTTAATGGTCTAAACAAGTACTCAGATAAGACTATAAGTTGATAAAGGACCTATCAAGAAGGCCAATCGGTAAGTGCAATGAGAGAAGTGTGTGAGTGTATCATGTGTACACTAACCCATTATTATCCAAGCACTAAGTGGATAGTTTATTCCTAATATCTCCTTTAGTTCTTTTTCTTAATGCTTAGTGGTCGGATAATACTAGTTCAATGTATGAATGATACCCCACATTATGAGATAAATTATGTTTCCTATGTAATGAGACATTACACTGATATATTACGTTCATGTGTTATTGTAGTAATAGAACCATAATTTAAAACTTATTATAATTATTGTGTTGGTTATAACATAGTTATGGGTCTCATTATGTTTCCTATTAGTTTTCATTGTAATCCTTGCACCGAAGTTACTTTATCTTGGTGTTTCTAAAATAAAAACTGGGTTATTATAACCTTTAGCAATATATTTTAAACTACATAAAAATGGAATACATATAGATAAAAGAAACTTTTTTTGTGTGTGTGTGTGTTTTAGAGGACTCAAAATTAGAAATAGAATAAGCCAGTCAAGAAATAAAACAAGCTTAAAAGATAAAGAAATAATAAGTGAAAAGAGAATAAATGAATCAAAGGGGAAATAAGCTAATAGGTGAAATCTATAAAAAGAAATAATAGGAGAATCCCTACTTATAAAATTCAATCAAAAGTATGATGACACTAGTTGGAAGGCTTTGATGTGTATGTTATGGCAACTTTTGGATTTTTTCACAATATTTAGGGATGGGAAACAATAATAAAGGGTAAGGGCCAAAAAAATAATGTAATCAAAATAAATCAAGAGGATAAAATAATGGCGTAAAAAACTAATGATATGAAATAATAAAAGAACTTTAAAACTCAAATAATATAAATGTGACAATTAGAAGAATTGATAAGTAATAAATAATTCAATATAAATAACAATAAGAAAGAATTCTAGAAGGAAACTTAATGAGCCTAAAATCCGTATATAAAAAAAGAGAGAGGAAAGCACCAGAGATATAAAGCAAATATAAGATATTATAATAATTTATAGTATATTATATCATTAAGGTATATAAGATTAGTAATGAATGCTAACAAACAATCCTATCTATATGATCATACCACACACAATATGTTGCCTCCTCATCTTCATCATCAATATTATAAAATAATGTGGATAATGAATTTGAGTCAGATACATTTCCATCACTAATTTTATGATTAATATAATCACAAACTATAGATTATCTAGCATAAATATCATTGTCATTGTAATCATTATCATTTCAATTGGATATGATAGTTATACAATCCTATTTTAAAGAAGGAATGTATTAGTTCAAATAGTATTTCATATGGTTGAATGCTTTGTACATGTTTTATCTTGAATAGATGCATGAAGCTATAATAATATTTTGTAAGTGTGTGGATGAGTAGGTGATTTATATCTTATGTGTATTCATGTGATATTGTATGACTTTTTTTGAAATAACTATTTAGGTAGTAACTTGTGTTGATTTTTATTAGTGACTCATAAGGAGTGCCATTAATAGCAATCAATTTTATATCACACACAAAAGTTTAGTATTGGTATAATTTGTATGGGATCACATTCATTGATTAATCCAAGGTCATCCATGTAATACATCATACACCCCCTTATATATAAATACATTAAACCAGACCAAAATAGTCTTAAGACCTAAGATGATAGGTAATGGGACACCCATGATATATGTCTAAGTAAGACCATAATATACTTTAATAATATTGATCTAGACATCAAAATAATTATTTGTACATCCATAGCTTGTAGGAAGTTTCATCATACACATGTTTATATTTGAATCATTATAAATCATAATGCACTTTGTTAATATTGAATATATATCTATGAAAGACAATATGATTAATGACATATTATTAAAATAGTTTTTTGGAATATTATAGTCATATAAATTAATTGGAAGTATTTATTTGGATGCATATATGATCACACCTATGAATCCATATAACATATCAACATTAGAAACCAGTGCATATTATTTTTGAGTTATCATTGAAGATCATCTTGGCTTTTAGAATGTTAAGTAGCATGATTTGGAAGAGAATTGGTAAAGGATTTCAAATGCTGATTTTTTTAATTAACAAATTCGTTCAAAATAATATTTTTTCCTTATATTTGTATTCATTTATTTTCAACCAAGTCTTGAATCTTATTTCATAATGAGAAATAAGTATTTGTAGTATGACCCACATGTCTATGATAAAAATGATATGCACTAACAACATAATCATTAGGTAAAGATGAATATGACTCAAACTCACATTTTGAAGGTAACAATATCATATTTCATTCAATAAAAATTTAAAAAAATTGGTGAGGACTCTCAACTGACTATGTAAATTGTATTTTCTCTTTTGGCTCTAGGATAAACCCATCAAATAGATGAGTTACCACATTAATTGCATTATTGGTCTCATTATTACTTAAAATATCTATTTTATTATGTTTATATTTGAAGGTTGTTTGATGTTATCATGATTAGGGTGTATAATTAAAAAAATTACATAAATCATGCATCTTATGGATTAACACATAAAACAATACTCACATGTAATCTGCATGTGAAATGAAACAAAAAATCATAGTTTTTATTAATTTTCAACAAATAAATTTAAATTTCACAAAAAATAAGAACACTTGAAACCATATTTTTTCTTACAAACCATGCATCATTCTTGGACATGGTTCATTTCCCATAGTTAACTACTCAAATCTGCATGCATCAAGTCACTTTTTTATG
Source organism: Torreya grandis (assembly GCA_037957365.1). NCBI lineage: Eukaryota > Viridiplantae > Streptophyta > Pinopsida > Cupressales > Taxaceae > Torreya > Torreya grandis. The sequence continues at coordinate 1,335,457 of JARHVA010002214.1, forward strand.
ATTATGTATAGGTGTTAAACTTATTGAACTAGATTATACTAAATATGACCTCTTTTATAAAAATACTCATTGATTTAAATAGTAATTACTTCCATAATATTTACATAAATCCCCATTTCAATTCCATTTGCATGAAGTTTCATCTTCCCATTGTGACACAATAATTTTAGTTGTTAACCAGATCTATCTGTCTCAGCACAAATATTTTAGAATTTACGTGTGTTAGTAAAATATTGGGTTTATCATTTATTTATGTGTAAATCATAAATTTTGTGCAAGATTCAATCCTCCAATCAATCATTCCTTGAGTGCAGAATCAAATTTCAAGTTTTTAGTCACTTTTCTTTTGTATAAGGGGTGATGGATTATTATACATTGAGGAACTAACGTAAATGCATTCATAAAATAAAATAGCTTGCAGAGATAATATGTGTGGGTGAACATAATGAACATGGTTATTAGAAACATATACACAAGTAGGCACTTGTACCTAAGTAGTTTTATGTCCAAATAATGGAAACCCTAAGTATTACATGCAAGAATTAGATTTTAGTGGTTATGTGTGGATAATAAATTTGATGTTACAAAAAACTTTATGAATAATAAAACCATATTTTTGGATAATTTCAAAAAATAATATAATACATGCATAATTATGCATACTTTAGAGTCAAAATAGATTTTTTTCCAAAACCAGGAAAAAGGGACTCAAAGCTATGTAAAATTTTACAAAAGGTTAAAAATGTTGCGTAAAAGTATGTAAATGCTTCCAAGAATTGTGTAAATTTATGAAAACCCTATAAAGAGTATTATTTTCATTTCATGGTTGCATTAAAAATAAAACATCTTAAAACCATCGATACAAGGATTAAAAATATGACTTATTAAAACTTATGTTTGTACTTGATTCAGGATTGGTTCTAGACCTGGATGTTCTTGTATCATACATTATATGTAAGTGAAATGACTTATGAGATTTTATTCATGAACATTATTTTAAATATTATATTAATAATTCATGTTCATAAATCTCAAATGCATTCATCCATGTTTCATCTTCATCTTCACTATCCTTCCACTTTACCAAGTGTTCTTTGTACTTATTTCATCATGTCTTATTTATGATGTTGGAATTGATCACCCTCTCAATATATTTTCTTATTCTTAGGAAAGTGATGTTAAAAATACAAAATTTAATAATCTAAATCTACAATATCATCACTAGCATTCTCCTCATGATAATAGTAAAAGTCCTCTAAATTGAATAAAGTAGAGATATCCATCCCATCTAGTACTTTATCTCATATGTGTTTGAAAATATATTTATTTAAACTCTTACATGGTTTAAATATCTTCCACTTGAACTTATTATACATTCCTTTTTATAATTTTTATTTCCTTAAATGATCTAAAAATTGATCTCAAACTTGAAACTCTTATTCTCTTCTTTCAAGATAACTATACTGCTTCTATCTCAAAGTACCCTTCCCCAAACTCTCCATTTTTTATGTATCTCTTGCATGTATTCAACAAAGTCTTTTGTAAAAACATTTATTTTTCTCAAGTTAGTTGTGTTTCTCAAATATACAAAACCTTTATGGTTGTAATCATAAATAATACGAAATGGGATCTTGATCATACTTTTATTATCTAAGTTATTGTAAGAAAACTAAAAATTTTCAAGAATCATATTCCACTACTTGGGATTTTTCCCTCCCAAGCATCTCAATAAAATTTATAAGTATCCTATTCATAACCTTAATTTACCCATTTATTTGGGAGTGACATGCTAAACTAAAATTTAACCTTATGACTAATTTTCTTCATAACCTCCTTTAAAAATAACTAACATACTTGGTATCCATATACGAAACTATGCTCTTTAGAAACCCATGCAACTTCAAAACTTCATTTAAAAACAAATTTTAAATATTAATAGCATCAATTATTTTATTAAATGTAATTAAATGTGACTTTTTATAAAATATATATAAAAAAATAGTATATAATCATTACACTTTTAATTTATTGCAAACCTAAGAATAAAATCTATGTTCCCGTCTTCCTATAGTATTTCTAATTTTTTTATAGTCGATACAAACTTATATTTTGAATTTTATCTTTGAATGCTGGAAAATTATACATTAGTGTACAAATTTATTTACATTATTTCTCCTCTATGGCATATTATAAATCTCCCTTAGTTGTGTCAATGTTTATCCATACAAAAATGCTCAACTAATCATTCACTTTATTTTTTTAATTAGGTTCTTGTTGATCTATTTTGGTTACTACAACATATTCCAATGTTGTATTAATCTAACATTAGCATTAATTATGTGTGTATATGTTATTTTTGATATAAAATCACCTTTATATGGATTATTATAGTTGAAGTATTTTTGGAGAGATAATATGAGACACCTAGTTTGCATGAGAAACATTTAACTAGCTAATAAAATTTTCAATATCAAATAATTTATTTCAAAATTTCACATAGATGCTATAAAAAACACCTACCCAAAAGGTGGAAGAGAAACTTCCAAGAAAAACAATGGTGCTTGCAGGAAAATTTCATAAAATTTTAATAAAAATATTTATTTTTAATAAATACTTGGGGCACAAATCTTAATTTTTAGTTTATTATCATTATTATTTTTAATAGATATAAAAACTATTGAAAAATAAAAATTAATTTTCAAGTTTACTTTCAAAAATTAAATTATTTTTTTAACTTTCAAACTGAGAGTAGGTTTTAGTAAAATAAATTCCACAGTTTAAAAATTAGAGCATTATAATTGTATAAAAATAATTCCACTCAACAATTTATGGTTTTTATGAAATAATTTATTTTCCATAAATAAATGATTCATGTGTGTGTGTGTGTGTGTGTGTGTGTGTGTGTGTGTGTGTGTGTGTGTGTGTGTGTGTGTGTGTGTGTGTGTGTGTGTGTGTGTGTGTGTGTGTGTGTGTGTGTGTGTGTGTACATGGTGCATTATTGATTGTACTGCCACCACCAAAATTTTCCTTCTAAAATTTGATTTCATATTAGTATAAATGTTCTAAGTAATTTGATTTAGAGTATAATTAGTAGTAGTGTCTATTATGAGTTATCAGCATGCATCAGTGATTAACGTTGTACTTTATATACTTTCATAAAATAATTTGTAAATATTTCATTATAACGATCAAAGTAGTTTAGGGGATATTGTGAAAATGATGGTCAATGATAAAAAACAAATATCATTCATAAATAATCATGGTAATGTAAAAGTATTATTATCGTGATAAATAGGTCACTTGGATCAAGACTATCATAAATAATTAATATTATAAATTTAATACTTTGAAAATATATATATATATATATATATATATATATATATATATATATATATATATATATATATATATATATATATATATATATATATATATATATATATATATATATATATATATATATATATATATATATATATCCTATAATTTGGATTATTATTATGATAAAGTATAGGAAAAGGTGATTAGGTTAAAAAAAATTATGATTTCTTATTAGTTAATTGTGCCATGTCAAAAGCTAATCCTATCATAGTGATATTATTACAAATAAATATATGATTTTAAATATGTGATATAATTGGTTAGAGGGGATTTCTTATCTTATCTTGGTGTAAGGTGGGAAAGGCCTTGATATTATTTAAAAAGGATGCCTTCTACTCTCATACACACAAAATAATACACAGATAGAGTATATTAATCTTAGATTCTTAGAGATAGAATCTTAAAGAAGTTATTGGGCTATATGAATGTGATGTTTATTCTAGAAAGGATGTTAAAAGAGATAGTGATTCGAGTCCATGTGAACCTGGTAACATTTTGTAAAATATAATTCTAAATTTTGGTTGAGATTGTAACATTAATAATTATATTAATATTATTATTGGTTGTGTTATCTTATTCTATAAATTATTTGTGTCATTTTTCTATGCAAAAATATTACGCATGCTTATAAAATATCCTGATTAAGTAAAGGGGTTAATTTAACTTCCAATTTATTTCATATTTAATATAAGCATGAAACTAATAATTTTCAAATATGATATATGCAATATATATACCTTACACATAACCAAATTTGTCTAAAATGAGAGTTAGAAAGAAGGATTCTAGTTTGTTTTTGCATGTACCATCAATGGATAATTTGAATAGTCTATGCATAGCTGAAAATGACTAAGAATCCTATATACATGCATCTATGTAATTGGATTCACCATATAAATGTGATAACCAGAAGCAACTATTAAGCTACTTCCCATGCTTAAATTAAGACTATGTATTACTGATCAAAACAACATAATATAAATCTAATTGACTATATAATCCAATCAAAAGGGTTGTTCTTATATTGGAATAGAAAACCCAATATTCAAATCAGATTTAATAACATGTGGTTAAGAACTCTAGTATAACTATCTAAGAAAATTATTCTTAGAATAACATCCATAGATCAATTTGAATCTCTAGCTTATCTATGTAAATCAAGGAATCAATGTTATAATGATTATGTAGCTTAACCATATACAAGAATTTATAATAATCCAACTTGGTCATAAATGAATATTAAAAGAGTAATTCAACAATTGATAATATTAACATATTACTTCCATAACATAAAGAGAGTCAAATTAAATGACTAATAATTTAATATACCTGAAGTATATTACCTTCTTCAATGTATATCCATTTAGCCATCTTACCCTTCAAGCATTATTTAGCTTTTATTTAAATTCTAGATCCCATTATTAACACAGGTTAGCATTACATAATTATCAAAATACATACCATCTAACACAAGTATAAATACTAAAATAGACTAACTAAATAAACATAATTACATATTTAAATTTTTACCAACTTACTTCATGCATATGTGATATCACCAAAGCATGGAGCAAAAAGTGAATGAACTGGACAAGTCCTCCTAGCCAACCCTATGAGCCCAACCATTGGTGGCCCTCACCACCCCAACCATCAACATGATGGTAGTTTTGGTAACCAGGAACATGAAGGGAATTTTTAAAAAATAGGATTTCCAATAAAAAGACATTTTGACAATAAAAGAATACAAGAAGACAACTATACCATTCTGAGATGAGATGAGAATAATTAATCTATCTATAATATAGATCAAAATTAGGGATGGATAATCATGTATATGGATTAATATAGAATGGATTAAAATTAATACATTCTATAGTCTTTGATTTAACCACTTTAGATCCCCATCCAAGTTAAGATCATCCTTAACCGTACCGACTGTCAATATATACTAGTATATAATATACCCATTTATTCTAACCATTCAGGTCTAGTCTAGGAATGGTAACCAAAAAATATATAACCCAAAAAAAGAACCACATAAACATCTAATAAATAACTTAATTTATTCAAACCAGAATATATCATTTCAAAGTTTAAAGGTTCAACACAAACCAAACATTTCATAAAAGTAAATGAAAACTCCTTCAAACTTTTTCAATGCCCTCTCAGGTCTAGTAGAATAAAACCATGTATATTCATGCCAATTCATAGAGGTGAGTCCATAAGTCTTACATAGGATCCAACACACAATCAACAACTAGCTTAGCATGCCTTTAAAAGCAACAGGTTTGAACACATGTAACTATTAAAACACAATTAAAGATCATTACCCAAAACTAATTCATCTTGTGCCATAAATGTTCATAACCCAGAGACACAAAATGCAATTAAATATAACAAAGAAATCCCATTGAATTTTAAGACCATAAAAAAATCACATGTTCAAAAACTTCAATATTAGATAGATTCATAAAACCCAGTCATTTAAAAATCATAACATAATGATCAAAATGTAATAACAAAACCATGATATTTATATATACACAGTCAATAATATATATAGCATTTTTTATATAAATCGTATGATGCAATCATCTTAAGACGTAGCCAAGGCATTCATAAAAACCTAGTTAAAAATCACAACATAGTGAACAAAAAGAAATAGAGTCAGAAACAAACTGAATCCATTTAAATCCATGACATATGCATAGACAACATGCAAAAATCATTTAAAACATAAGTACTTAAATAACCAGACCCATTTAATTATGTTGTTAAAGTCATGACTTGAGACATAACGCAGTCACAATATCAAAACCCAATTAACACCTAAGTATAAATGCATTCAATATATATATATATATATATATATATATATATATATATATATATATAACAAAATCCTAATCAAATATTCATGTCATGCATATATTCCATATATTCAGAGATGTGGAAAGAAAACCTAGATCAAGATAATGCAACATGACTATATAACACAGGTGAATAACGCCATGGTTTTAAGAAATATTCATTATGACTATGAACCCTTATGACAATTTCAAAAACTTAATAAGCCAATAGGAATATATATTCTAGAATGGAGTCTAATAACACTTCCACAAATACAACAAGCATGATTATATTAAAAGCAAAGTGAATGTACAGTCAAAATATAACCTAATCAAGACTCAAATAACTATCATGTTGCTCAAATGAAACACAATCACACTCTGAACATTGTGCATAGCCCACACACCTAATTCATAACATGTAATGAAAACATAGTCACCACTTAAAACCCAAACTGACCTTCATGAAGATAAAAAAGGTAACATAACATGTTATTATAAAATGCAAACACTCCAATAGGAATTATTTCCATCATTCCACACAATGATAACATTTACATAGGCAGGTTCAATCCAACCATGTTGACATAGCAACCTATAGTTATACAAAATGAAGCATGCAACTTTCACAAATAGGTAAAATGATGAATATTCCTAACAAGCCAAAGAAACCACCTACCATCATTTAATCATAGAAGAGATAAACCCTATGATTTATTAAATTATTAAACCAATGAAAACATTTCTATGCACATAGGGTCAAGAACACTCACATTTTAATAGAAAATAATGGATTTAAAATGATAAAACAACCATATATACATATATATCTATTTGTAATATTATATATAAATACCAACATCAATATATTAAATCTTTGAGGGTCTGTGTATGCATCTAGAAGTCTTAAGACTTTTGGCTATATATGTAACCTTTTTTTTTCCAATTTTACATAGTAAAACAAATAACCAGGCATAATATAACTTACCCAAAATTGTAAAGATAAAAACTCAATGCTAACAAGATAGGGATCAAAACCTCTAATATTTCTAAGCAAGCTATATGACCAAAAATATAGCATGTCTACCATTAAAACCAGTTGAACTCCCCATTGTTCTCCATATTTTCATTCCATCTTCCTAACCCCATCAGCTCTTCTCATCTTCCATCCAACTCCCCATTCCATCCATCCATTTCCCCATACCCATTCAATGTCTACATTAAATGTGAGGAGAGAGAAATCATCCTCAATTTTCCAAGGTAAATCATCCACCAAATTTGCCATAACAGTCATTAATTAATTGATTTGGAAAGCTCGATCCACCAACCCAACCACCAACCATTGAAAATGTAGATTAGCATTTAAACCATAAAGTTAACATAATAAAATAGATTAACAACATAACCCTCGTATTCTATGCTACCAGCCATAATAAATGAAAAAAAATCAAATATTGTAATAAGCCATTAATTTAAGTTGATTTAAAACAAAAAAAATTAATCGATTAAATCGTGTTTAAAAGTTAATGACAATGCCACCACAAATATTACCAAGCCACAAAACATTCAAGCCACCCCCTTAGGATATAAGGTTTTTATATATTTTAACATTTAACCCAATGGGTGATAAGGGTGGGTCTATGTATGACTTAGGTAATGCATCTAATCAGGCAAGTAAGATCTATGCAAGTGAATAGGAGTGAACAGGGTTTTGCATGGAAGGAGAAGGCTGAAGTAATTCATGGAGGCAGAATAAAAGATTGTGGCCACAATAATAATAATGATAAGTAATGATTTGTGACAACAAAGTGAAAGTACAATAACAACAACAAAATGCACAAGTATCAATGTCAAGATAATGATAACTTAATGACCAAATCAAGATGTTTGAAGGATGTAAAAATATAACTAAAATAATTATACCTATCAAACATGTCTAATCACTCAAAATGCCTTCGATACCGAGTGTACCACTACCAACATATGCCTAGCTCATAGATATAACTTGTAACCACCAAAAAATACATCAATCATACCATATATAAAATTGATAAATAATTATAGATTCATGATAATATCAATTGTCATAATTAATCCATGAAATTATTAAGTGCAGAATTAAACATGCAATCCAATACTGCTACAACAAGTACCAACATATAGTCTAATTAAAGTAAAAACTAATAATCAATTTGATAACCATAATAACATCTTTTTAAAAAAGAATGGATTATAAAAAAAGTAGGATTGTAACATCTTCCCCCTTGAAAGGGAGTCGTCTCAATGACTTAATCAAAAATCTATGCATAATGTTGCCTAAAAAGATGTGCATCTTCTCAAGTAGCACTCCTTTCACTTAGCAGGTCCCATTACACCAAAACCTACTTTATATCTCTATTTTTTAGTTTAATGCTATGATGGTCTAAAATTTTCATTGGTTCCAAATAGATCTTTTCCTCTTCTATGACTTGTAAATGAGTCCAATCCAAAACATTAGTTGGATCAAGTGTATACTTTCTTAACAAAGTAATATGAAATATATCATGAATCCTTGACAGAGAAGGAGGAATATCCAACCCGTATGCAATAGGACTAATCTTTTCCACAATGTTGAAAGGGCAGACAAAATCATGGATTTAACTTGAAAGCCTTGTCAAACTTAATAGAATTATTCTATGATTTAACACACAAAAAAAAATTATACCCCATGTTGAATCCACCTGGAGTTCTATTTTTATTAGCATAACTCTTTTACCTATCTAAAGTTAATTTATAAATTATATCTTATTAATTCCATGTACCTATTATATTCTAGCATTAAATCAAGTCTAGCTATAACTCTATTTTCTAAGCTATCCCAACCAAGCAGAGTTTTGCATTTATGCCCATATAGAGCTTTAAATGGAGCAATATTTATTGCAACATGATATGAATTATTGTATGAGAATTCAATTAAATGAAATTAATCTTCCCATTTGGTTTGTTGATCCATGACATACATGCCTAGCATATCTTCAACCACTTGGTTGAGCCTTTCTATTTATCCATCTATTTTTGGATCATATGAAGAACTAAAATTTAACCTTTTTGTAAGGACTATAGTTAATGTATGCTAAAACCTTGAAGTGAATAACCTGTCATAGTCTGAAATAATCACTTTAGGTATGCCATGAAGTCTAACCACTTCCTTCACAAAATGTCCTACAAACATGAAGGCATCATTTGTTAAGTTTCCAGTAATAAAGTGGTCAAATTTAGTGGCCTTAAAAATCACCACAAGGATTGTATCATGCTTATTGCATGATTTTGGCAACCCTACAATAAAATCAAGTCAGACTACCACCCACTTATCTCTTGAAATATCCTGAGGGTACAACATGCCTCTTAAATGGTAATGTTGAGCTTTAACCCACTGGCATTCCAAGCATTTTGATATAAATCAATGACATCATGATTTATTTCAAGCTAAAATAGAGCCTTTTCAGCTCATGCATCATATTTGTAACTCTTGGATGAGCATAATAAGGTGTTTTATGTACTTCCTTAAGCATAGAATTTCTCAAGTCACCCAAACTAGGTACATAAATTCTACCTTTATGCCTTATAAGTCCATCTATTAGAATAGAAAAATTAGCAAATCTTTTTACTACAAGCTTATTATCCAAACCTACTCTTACATCATGGCAGAATTCATCATCAAGATGATGTTCCAAAACAACACTTCTAAAATTTCCTTGTATCACCAATAAGGTAGTAAGGTATGTGCATCTATTGAGTGCATCAACCACATAATTCTCCTTGCCTTTGACATATGATATGTCCATGTCAAAATTGCTCAAAAATTCTAACCACTTATGTTGGCATGCATCTAAATCATCTTGAGAAAATAAATACTCAAGGCTACGGTGATCAAATTTTACCTTGAAAGACTTTCCCAACAGGAAATGTTTCCATTGTTTGAGTGCATGAACAATGGAAACAAGCTCCATGTCATGTGTAAGATAGTTCTTTTCATGATCCTTCAATTTTTGTGACTTGTAAGCCATAACTTTGCCATCTTGGGTCAAGATGCCTCTCTAACCTTCCTTAGAAGCATCATTCTAAATTTAAAATTTACTATTTAGGTTTGAAATGATAAGAATATGTGTTGTTATAAGCAACATTTTTAGCTTGTTAAACACTTCCTCACATTGAGGGGTCCATGGGAATTTATTGCCTTTGCACTACAAATATTTAATAGGCAATACTTGAAAATTTCTCAATAAAACATCGATAATAACTAGCCAAACCCATGAAGCTATGCACTTCATGCACATTGGTAGGAGCAGGCCATTCTTAAATAGCTTTAATTTTCATGGGATCAATAGTAATTCCCTCTTTATAAATAATTTATCCCAAATAATGACTGTTAGATTCATAAAATTCACATTTGGAGACCTTTCCATATAGCTTATGTTGTCTTAGTCTCTGCAAGACTAAATGAATATGTTAATCATGCTCAACCTCATTTTTAAAATAAATGAGAATGTCATTAAAAAAAACATAAATTTATCCAATAAGTCTCTACATACATTGTTCATAAGATTCATGAAAGCTATAAGTGCATTAGTTTGGCCAAAAATTAGAACTATGAACTCATAATGTCCATATCGAGTTCTAAATGTTTTTTTATGAATGTCCTCTTCTTTGATTCTTCGTTGATGGTAGCTTGATTTCAAATCAATAGTTGAGAATATTATAACACCCTTCATTTGGTCAAACAAGTCATCAATCCAAGGAAAAAGATAATGGTTTTTTATTGTTACCTTATTTAGTAAGTAGTAATCAATGTAAATCCTCAATGTACCATCCTTCTTCTTCACAAAGACCACTAGATCACCCCAAGGGGACACATTTGGTCAAATGTTTCCTCTGTCCAAGAGTTATTGTAGCTAAAATTTTAACTATTACAAGTCAGTCACATTCATGTAGTAAGGGGTTTTAGAAGTAGGGGAAGATCTAGGTATGATATCAATAGAGAAATCAAACTCCCGCTTAGGTGGTAAACCAGGTAGTTTCTCATAGAAGACATCCTTAAACTCTATCAATATAGGAAAATTTGTGTGTACTAATTCCTTTCCCTTGGGTAATTACTATAGTTGGACTTTTTAAATCTTGTAGCCTTTTCTAATATCCCTTTTCAGTTGTAAGGCTGAAACCTTTTTACATCGTGTAGACCTTTGCATGCCTTGCAATTCTATAATTTGGCCAAGGTCATTAATGTAATACACTCTTTTGCCCATATAATCAAACATGACTTGATGTTCATGTAGCTAATCCATCCTAAAGATGAGATCACAAGACCTTAAAGGCATGAAAAAAATATTCACCTTGGTCTTAAAAACACTAAGATCAAGTTATACATTTTCGAAGCACTCAATAATAGGCACTTTCTTATCAGTACTGAACTTCACATGCCAATCTTCTCTTATCAAGATGGGTTTAATATTAAATTTCCTTGAAATAAAAGGAGAAATAAAGAAATCTATTCAATCAATATAGTTAAGGGAAAACCATTAATTGTACCTCTTGTTTCAATTAGAGTGGCTTGCAAATTAGCATTATGATTATCAATAGCAGCGTATACCCTATGATTTACTACTTGGTTTAATCTTAGTTTAGGATAGTCCTTTTTATGTGGTTATCACTACATTCTCAGCAAATAATAGGTCTTGAAGATGTCACCAGAATAATATTAGCACCTATGGTAGGTCCACTTTGGTTGATTTGATGTTGTTCTTTCTTGTAATAACTAGATTTAGAGGATCCATGGGACTTTAAAAAATTGTTTTGATGAGAAAACTTATTGAATTTTTTATTGCCACCTAAAAATATATGGTTCTGATATGATTTTTTAAAGTTCTTCTTTATGGGAGAAAGGCTTTTTGCTTTAGACTACTCCCTAATTGTCTTAAATTCTCGTCTTGCCTTTTGGTGAGACTTTTCTTTTTCTTCAGCCCTATAAGTTGATTTGATTGTTACAGCCAAACTCCTTGGGTTTGTCATATTGACATCATGCATCATTATTTCTTTGATCCCAATTTTGAACTTGGTAATATTGGTTTCTTCATCATGTATATAGTCCACATGGTGCAGCAAATTCATAAACTTCTTTTCATACTCAATAACATACATATTTTCTTGCTTTAAAAGCTAAAAATTAATTATTCTATGCTCTTTATAGTTTGTGTTAGGGTATCTTTTATGAAATTGAGTCTAAAAAATATATCAAAATAGGTTCAAGGGATGATATCCTTCAATAGCACAAAGGTGATTCCACCATAAAGTTGCAAGACCAACTAGCTAATAGACCGCCACCCTAGTTTTTACATTTAATGGCATGTTAAGTAAGTTGAAATTTTTTTGCAAGTGTACCAACCATTCATCGATTGCATCACCTAGTTATTCACCCAAAAAGGTAGGTGGTGGAAGATTCTTCAATTCTTTAATGATTGGATGAACAATGGTCAAAGGTAATTCTTAAATCACAGGTCCTTATACTTAACCCATTTCTAATCTAGGTACTTCCTCTTAAAATATCCCTTCAAGAATGCTCAATCTTTATTTTTGGTTATCAATCTTTCCTTGCAAGGTATTAAGGTTTGTTAAGATTCTACTAAGGATATCCACATGCTTATCAATTAGATTCCCACTGACTGTTTGAGCATTGGGTAACTCAATATTGTTGTCACCATTATTCCCGAGCAACTCTTCTTGGTTTAAAATAGGGATGCGACCATGATGACCCCTTCCTTGTCCTCTACCTCTACCCTTAGTTGGGTTGAAATTGAAGGGGTTACCATAGATGTTGCCTCAGCTTAATTTCATTCTAACCATCTTAAGAATTATAAGTGATAACTCAATAGATTACAAAATTATAAGAAGAAAACTCATTCTCAAAGTTTCCTAGAGCAGAAAATTGCTTTGATACCAGATGTAACAACCCCAAAAAATTTTGAATTGTATATAAGAGTACATTTTGGATACATTTTGGACCTAATTACCTCACTTGATAACACAAGTGATAAATGTTCATATCACTCATGTACGTGCAACTGAAACCAAAGAAGGTGAAATAAGGTAATTCACTAGAGGTAAATACATACAAAAGGTAGTATGGGGAAACATGTTACTTTAATAGATGTCTGATGGGGTTCAGGGCATATCGATGTATACATATATAGATACAACCCATGTGTTATATGTGGCACTCATACTTCTACATAAGACCATTTCTAGGTCCTTAACCATTGGTAAATACCTAACTCTCCTCAGTGGATTTCAATCCCACTCAAGAATGGTTAATTTTAAGGATTAGTTTAACTGGGAAGGATAAATATCATTCTAAGTTATTGTTCAGGTTAACATAAATTTACATTAAAGGTTCAAGTTACTAACCTTATATTTAAACATAATTTAGATAAGTAAACATAATTAGTAACCAAAAATTAATTCATCACATACAGATTTCTAATCATTCATGCAACATAAAATATTGTTATTGTTTCATAAAGAGAGAATAGATTTAAAATTCAAGGTTTCATAGTGCTACCAATCGAGGTCATAAATGCCTTACAGCATTTAAGGTCACTACACCATTATTAAATAAGCTATCTATCATTCATAAATGCCTTATAGCCTTTAAGGTCACTACATCATTGTTAAATAAGTTATACATTAGTCATGGATGCCTTTATTTAGAGCAATGATTAATGATATAGTTATGATTAGCATCGTTATCCTATAGGAAATCTAAAAATAAATTCATATAATGATATTATATTGGCATAGCCAATGTGACATTATAAAACAAGAGAGATGAAGACATTATTCATCAAAGTTATCTAATCAACTATACCATAATTACTTATTATTTTAAGAGAAGAAACTATGAATTCATTCAATAGTTAAGTCATTTTCAAATAACTATAAAAAAAATAAATCAATTCTTTTTATACAATGTTCCATTATTATCTAAGTAAATGTATACCTAACGAATTAATGCATTCTAGAATTAAGCTCATATTTAAATAAACTATAAGAGAGTATCAAGTGATTCACAATAACATAATACAACACAATCATATGTAAATAGAATTCAACAAAGTTTCAAGTTGAGTGGAACCCAAATAAAATATTCCACTTAAGGAAATTTTATAATTTTCTATTGGGCAAGCCATGGTAGCAATGCAAGTATGTTTATCTATCAAAAGGGAAAGTAAAAGAACATACAACCAAAATAAAAGAAATTAAAAAGCATCCAGGTTTTAGTTATATAATATTGTAATATCAAATGAATTAAAAACATTATATAACTTGCTTATTTCCTCAAATTGATTCATAATGATGATATTAGCTTTAATCAATTTATATAAGATCTTTCAGCTTCATTTTACTACATATTATTCTATGCAGAAATATTATGCATGCTTATAAAATATCTTGTTAAGTAAATGGGTTAATTTAATTTCTAATTCATTTCATATCTAATGTAAAGATGAAAGTAATAATTTTCATATATAATATATGCAACATGCATACCTTACACACAACCAAATTTATCTGAAATGAGAGTTAGAAGGAAGGATTTTAGTTTGTTTCCACATGTACCAGCAACCAATAATTTGAATAGTCTATGCATAGCTAAAAATGACTAAAAATATTATATACATGCATCTATGTAATTGGATTCACCATATAAATGTGATAACCATAAGTAACTATTAAGCTAGTTCCCATGCTTAAATTAAGATTATGTATTACTATAAAAAAAAAAACATAATATATATCTAATTGACTGTATAATCCAAACAAAAGGGTTATTCTTGCATTGGAATAGAAAACCCAATTTTCAAATCAGATTTACATAATATGTGGTTAAGAACTCTAGTATAACTATCTAAGTAAATTCTACTTAGAATAACATCCATAGATCAATTTGAATCTCTGGGTTATCTATGTAAATCAAGGAATCAATGTTATAATGATTATGTAGCTTAACCATATACAATAATTTATAATAATTCAACTTGATCATAAATTAATATTAAAAAAGTAATTCAATAATTGATAATATTAATAGATTGCTTCCACAACATAAAGAGAGTCAAATTACATAACTAATAATGTAATATACCTAAAGTATATTACCTTCTTCAACATATATCCATTTAGCTATCTTACCCTTCAAGCATTATTTAGCTTTTATTTAAATTTTGCATGCCATTATTAACACAAGTTAGCATTAATATAATTATCAAAATACATACCATCTAACTCAAGTATCAATGCTAAAATAGACTAAGTAAATAAACATAATTACATAATTAAATTATTAACATCTACTTCATGCATATGCAATATCACTAAAGCATGGAGCAGGCAGTGAATAAACTGGACAAGCCCTCCCAACCAATAGGATGTGGTTGCGGTAACCAGGAACATGAAGGAAATTCTAAGCAATTAGATTTACAACTAAAGAACATCTTGACAATAGAAGAATACAAGAAGACAACCATACCATTCTAAGGTAAGATGAGAATAATTAATCTATCTATAATATAAATTAGAAGTACAGATGGTTAATCATGGCTTCTGAATGATATAGAATAGATTAAAATTAATCTATTATATAGTCTTCAAAAAAACCACCTTAGATCCTCGTCCAAGTTATGGTTAGCCTTAACTATCTCGACTGCTAATATATATTGGTATATAATATACCCATTTATTTTAATTATTAACTTCTAATCTAGGAATGATAACTAGAAAATATACAACCCAAACAAAGAACTCCATAAACATCTAATAAATAACCTAATTTATTCAAACCAGAATAATAATTATAAACTATAATATATCATTTCAAATTTTAAATGTTCAATACAAACCAAACATTTCATTAAAAGTGAATAAAAACTCCTTCAAACTTTTTCAATGCCCTCTTAGGTCTAGCAGAATAAAACCATGTATATTCATTCCAATTAATAGAGGTGAGTCCATAAGTCTTACACAAGAGCCAACAAATAGATTAATAACCAGCTTATCATGCCTTCAAAAGTAACAGGTTTGAACACATCTAACTATTAAAACACAATCAAAGATCATTACCCAAAACTCATTCATCTTGTGCCATAAATTTTCACAACCTAGAGACATGAAATGTAGTCAAAAATATCAAAGAAACCCCATCAAAGTTTAAGACCATGAAAAAATCACACATTCAAAATCATCAATACAAGATACAGTCATAAAACCCAGTCATTTAAAAATCATGCCATAATGATCAAAACATAATAACAAAACCCAACTCAAAATATAAATTAAAATCCATGATATTTATATATACACAGTCAATGTATATATATTCAATAGTTTTGATATAATTTGTATGACATAGTCATCTTAAGATGCAACCAAGGCATTCATAAAAGCCTAGTCAAAAATCACAACATAGTGAACAAAAATAAATACAGTCAAAAACAAACCTAATCCATTTAAACCCATGACATATACATAGATGACATGCAAAAATAAGTTAAAACGCAATTACTTAAATACTCAGACCTATTTAGTTATTTAGTTAAATTCAAGACTCGATACATAATGTAGTCACAATACCAAAACCCAATTGACACCTAAGTATAAACACAATCATTATATATATATGTATGTATGTATATAAATCCCAATCAAAGATTCATGTCATGCATTTATTCCATATATTTAGATATGCGGTAAGAAAACCATATCAAGATAATGCAACATGTGCATATAACATAGGTGAATAACGCCATTGTTTTATAAAATAGTCATTATGACTATGAACCCTTATGACAATTTAAACAACTTAATAATCTAACAAGAATATATATTCCAGAATGTAGTCTAATAACACTTCCATGAATACAACAAGCATGATTATATTAAAATCAAATTGAATGCACATTCAAAATATAACCCTGGTGAGACTCAACTAACTATCATGTTGCTCAAATGAAACATAGTCACACTCTGAATGTTGTGCATATCCTACACACTTGATTCATACTATGTAAATAAAATGTATTCACCACTTAAAACACAAACTAACCTTCATGCAGATAAAAAAGGTAACATAACATATTGTTATATAACCTAAACACTCCAACAAGAATTATTTCCATCATTCCACACAATGATAACATTTATACAGGCAAGTTCAATCCAACCATGTTGACATAGCAGCCTGTATTTATACAAAATGAAGCACATAACTTTCACAAATAGGTAAAATGATAAATGGTTCCAATGAGTGAAAGAAACCACTAACCATTACTTAATCATATAAGAGATAAACCCTATGGGGTATTAAATTATTAAACCAATGAAAACACTTCCATGCACACAGGGTCAAGAACACTGACACTTTAACAAAAAAAAATGGATTGAAACTAATAAAACAACCATATATAGATATATATCCATTTTTAATTTTATATGTAAATTCCAACATCAATATATCAAATCTTTGAGGTTTTATGTATGCATCTCGAAGTCTTAATACTTTCAAATATATATGCAACCTTTTATTATTTTTTACCAATTTCACATAGTAAAACTAATAACTAGGCATAATATAGCTTACCTAAAATTTCAAATAGAAAAACTTAAAGACAAAAATATATGAGTCAAAACCTTTAATCTTTCTAATCAAGTTATATGACCAAAAATCCAATATGTCTACCATAAAAACTAGTCAAACTCCCCACTGATCTCCCTATTTTTCTTCCATCTTCCTAACCCCATCAACTCTTCTCATTCATCATCCAACTCCCCATTCCATCCATCCATTTTCCCCATACCCATTCAATATTTGAATTGAATGTGAGGAGAGATAAATCCTCCTTCATTCCTCAAGGTAAATCCCCTACCAAATTTTCCATAACAGTCATTGATTGACCAATCTAGAAAGATTGATCCACCAACCCAACCACCAACCAATGAAAATGTAGGTTAGAATTTTAACCATAAAGTTAATGCTAACAAATTAGATTAGTAACATAACCCCTATGGTCTATGCCACCATCCATAATAAATAGCAATAAATCAAAGAATGTAATAATCCATAGACTTAAGTAAATTTAAAACAAAAAATTTTAATCAATTAAACCATGTTTAGAAGTTAATGATAATGCCGCCATAGATATAACCAAGCTATGAAACATTCAAGCCACCACCTTAAGATATAAGGTTTTTATATAGTCTAAGAGTTAGTCCAAGGGGTGACAAGGGTAGGTCTAGGTAGGTCTTAGGTAATGCATATGATTAGACAAGTAAGATATATGTAAGCAAATAAGAGTGAATAGGGGTTTGCACGGAAGGAGTAGGTTGGAGTAAGTCATAGAGGTAGAATAAAATATTATGGCCACAATAATAATGGTAAGTAACTACTTGTGACAACAAGGTGAAAGTAAAATAGCAATAATAAAATGCATAAGTATTAATGTCTAGATAATGACAACTTATCGACCAAATCAAAATGTCTGAAGGATGTAAAAACATAACTGAAATAAGTATACCTATTGAACTTGTCTGACTACTCAGAATTCCTTTGGTACTAAGTGTACCACTACCCACATTTACCTAGCTCATAGATAGAACCTGTAATCACCAAAAAGGACATCAATTATACATATCAAAAATTAATAAATAATTCAAGATTCATAATAATATCAATTACAATAATTAGTCCATGAAATTATTAAGTGCAGAATTAAACATGTAGTCCAATATCGTTGCAACAAGTACAAACATATAGTCCAACTGAAGTAACAAAAAATAGTCAATTTCAAAACCATAATAACAACATTTTAATAGCAGAATAGATTATAAAAAGGTAAGATCATAAAATCCTCCCCCTTGAAAGGGATCCATCTCGGTGACTTAAATAAAAATCCATGCATAAAGCTACCTGAAAAGATGTGCCGCCTTGATTCAATGGTTTGGTTTTAGAAAGAAGTCTAGGGTGAATGGCTTAGATTAGGTTGACTAATTAGGATTCTCATGGTTTTACCCATGACTACCCCATCTATTCAGATCCCCTATAGAATATATGTCTATATTTAGATGGTCTCTCTATGCTTCTTTGGTCATCCCACTATGTAATGCTTTCACTTAGTAGGTCCCATTGCTCTAAAACCTATTTTATATCTATGTTTTACAACTTAGCACTACGATGGTCTAGAATTCTCACTAGTTTCAACTAGATATTTTCCTCTTTCATGACCTATAAATGAGCCCAATCTAAAACATGAGATGGATCAAGTATATACTTTCTTAGCAAAGCAACATGAAATACATTATGAATCCTTTATAGAGAAGGAGAAAGAGCTAGTCGATAAGCAACAAGACTAATTTTTTCTACAATGTTGAAAGGTCTGACAAATCATGGAGCTAACTTAGAAGTCTTGTCAAACTTAATAGAACTTTTCTATAGTCTAACATGCAAAAAAACTTTATCCCCCATGCTGAATTCATGTGGAGTTCTCTTTTAATTAGCATAGCTCTTTTGCCAATCTAAATATATTTTTAAATTATGCTTTATTAATTCCATTTGCCTATCATATTCTAGCAGCAAATTAGGTTTAACTACAACTCTATTTTCCAAGTTGTCCCAACCAAAAGGAGTTCTATATTTATGCCCATATAGAGCTTCAAACAGAGTTATCTTTATTGTAGAATGGTATGAATTATTATACTCAATTTAACTAAATGAAGGGAATATTCCCATTTGGTTTGTTGATCCATGATATACATGCACAACATATCTTCAACCACTTGGTTGAGCCACTCCATTTATCCATCTATTTTTGGATGATATGAAGAACTAAAATTTAGCTTTATTTCAAAGGCTGCAATTAATGTACGTCAAAACCTTAAAATGAATAACTTGTCATAGTCTGAAATAATCACTTCAGGTATGTCATAAAATATAACCACTTCGTAAAATGTTTTTCAAACATAGAAGCGTCATCTATTATGTTTTTAGCAATGAAATGGCCAAATTTAATGGCCTAATCAATCACCACAAGGATTGTATCATGATTGTTATGTGATTTTGGCAACCTTACAATAAAACCAAGCCAGACTACTACCCACTTATCTCTTGGAATATCATGAGGGTACAACAACCCTCCTGTATGATAATGCTAAGCTTTAACCAACTTACATTCCAAGAATTTCTCTAGAAATTAGTGACATCATGCTTCATTTCAGGCCAAAAATATATCCTTTTTAGCTCATGCATCATCTTTATAACCCCTAGATGAGAATAATAAGGTGTTGTATGTATTTACTTAAACAAAGAATTTTTTAAGTCACCCAAACCAAGTACATAAATTTTACCTTTATTCCTTATAAGGGCATCTATTGCAATAAAAAATCAAAAAATCCTTTTGTTATAGGTTCATCATCCAAACTGGCTCTTACATCATGGTATAATTCATCAGCAAGTTGTTGTTCCAAAATAACACTTCTAAAATTTCCTTGTAACGTTGACAAAGCAATAAGGTATGTACATTTTATAAGTGCATAAGCCACATTATTCTCCTTACCTTTGAGATATGATATGTCCATGTTAAAATTGCTCAAAAAATCCATCTACCTACGTTGGTGTGCATTTAAATCATCTTGAGAAAATAAATACTCAAGGCTATGGTGATCATATTACACATTGAAAGGCTTTCCTATCAAAAATATTTCAATTGTTTAAGTGCATAAATAAAATCATCAAGCTCCATGTCATGCATAGGATAGTTCTTTTCATGATCCTTCAATTCCTATGACTTGTAATCCACAACTTTTCCATCTTGGTTCAAGATGCCACCATAACCTTCCTTAGAAGCATCAACCCAAAATTAAAAGTTACCATTTGGGTCCAAAATGATAAAAATAGGTGATATTGTAAGCAACACTTTCAACTTGTTAAATGCTTCCTCACACTGAGGGGTCCACACAAATTTATTACATTTGTAGTATAAAAAGGTAATGACACAAGTCATACCAGAAAAGTTATCAAAAAAATGTTGGTAATAATTAGCCAAACCTATGAAGCTACACACTTCATGCACATTGGTAGAAGCAAGCCATTCTTGAATAGATTTAATTTTGATGGGATCAATAGTGATGCCCTTTTTATAAATAATGTGTCCCAAATAATGAATTTTAGATTCATAAAATGCACATTTGGAGAGCTTTCCATACAACTTATGTTGGTTTAATCTTTATAATAATAAACAAAGGTGTTGATCATGCTCAGCCACATTTTTAGAATAAATGAGAATGTCATTAAAAGATACAACACAAACTTATCTAAGAAGTCTCTAAATATGTTGTTCATAAGATTCACAAAAGTTGCACATGCATTAATTAAGCCAAAATCTATAACTGTAAACTTGTAATGTCCATATTAAGTTCTAAAATCTATTTTATGAATGCCTTCTTCTTTGATTCTTAGTTGATGGTATCTTTATCTCAAATCAAACTTTGAGAAGACTAAAACACCCTTCATTTGGTCAAACAAGTCATCAATCCAAGCAAAGGATAAATTTTTTTAATTTTTACCTTATTTAGCAAGGGGTAATCAATGAAAAGCCTCAATGTATCATCCTTCTTCTTCACAAAGACCACTGGAGCACTCCAAGGGGACACTTGGTCGGATGCTTCCACTATCCAAGAGTTCTTGTAGCTAAAATTTTAACTCTTGCAAGTTAACCACATTCATGCAATAAGGAGATTTAGAAGAAGGGACAGATTTAGGTATGATATCAATGAAGAAAGCAAACTCCCACTTAGGACATAAACCAAGTAGTTTCTCAGGGAATACATCCATAAACTCCCTCAATATAGGAAAATATACATGTACTAATTCATTTTTCTTGGGTAATTCCTGTAGTTGGACTATGTAAAGCTTACAACCTTTTCTAATAGCCCTTTTTAGTTGTAAGGCTAAGAATGTTTGACATCTTATGAACCCTTGCATGCCTTGCAATTCCATAATTTGGCCAAGGTCATTGATTAACTACACTCTTTTTCCCACACAATCAAGTGTGGATTGATGTTCATGCAACTAATCCATCCCAAGGATAACATCATAAAACCCTAAATGCATGAGAAAAATATTCACCTTGGTTTTAAATTCACAAGGATTACTCTCTCAATAATTATAGAAAATAATTCCTAAACCTCACCCAAAAAGAACATAAAATTTGTATCTATAGTCACATTAATTTTGTATTAAACACTTGATAATATATGGTGTAGGTGGGAATTAGGGGGGGAAATTAATAGAAGCCTCAATCCTTAGTAGTGAACTTCTCTCACTCACTCTCTTAAGACACAATACATAAAACAAAGACAAATAATTCCTTTATTTAATTATAAATGGGATCACAATTTTCAACCACAACTTGCAAGCCTTAAGTTCCACATTCTTCCCTTTCAATTATATTCACTTGGGAATCCATTTTCATGTTGATTCCTTCAATGATATGGATCCCTTGTTTTCCCTATGGACCTTGATGCTTTGACTTATGTAACTAAACTGTGAGCATGGTCCCTAAGATAGTTGAACCATTTTAAACATAAATAGTTCTAGGATCTTTAATCATGAATAATAATTTTATAGGAAATTAAGTGACCCATGGATTCTTCAAATAGTCTCTCTCATTGGGATCTTCTATTGAGACCAAAAATGCCTCAATTATACGTCTTAAGTGGAATACGCAATGTCTTTATGTTATTTGTGATGTGTTTCCTATGCACATAGGTATTTATGTATTCCTTGAGAAAATGAGATATGTGGATTTTATTAAACCCATTTGACATAGATCACAGTGAACCATGACCACCAAATTACATCACATGGCGTGATCTCATGGTCTATGTGAATAGACTTGGTAAAGTCCTTATATACTTTCATGGACAAGTGAATAGTTTTAAATCCACTTAAGGATTGTCATTGTGATCACTATATCATACACAAACTAGTGAACTAAAAAAAATTAAACTGATACTAGTCATCCATCCACTTAAGATAGTGGCCCCAATAATGACTTATGACCCAAACAAGTAGTCCATGATTGTGACACTTTCCACAATCATAGACTCCTAGACTCATGAAATCCATGAGTTTTTATGTGATCACTATGACTCCATTGATCCCCTGAATGACTATAACTTACCACTTGTCCTCCATGTATTTCATAAACTCCATGGATCCTGTGCATGAACTTCAAGATGGCCATGGATCCATTGTAAAATCATAGTCCACTTAATAATCCTATCAAGTCTGATATGGCATCTGTTAGACTATAGAATTAACAATGATTGCATTAATACTATGAAGACTACATGGCCATAAATAATTTAAGACTATAAATGGTCTCTAAAGAACTTAGATAGCTAGATAGATAAAATGTGGCCATTATAATAATTGGAGCTTAAATAAAAAAGGAGGTCATCATGAGTTTTCAACCTTAAGGTTAAATAATGAAATATGTGTGACCACCAATGTAAAAAATAGAGTTTCATAGTGAAATGTAACCCAAATGTGATCTTTATTATCTCAAAATGTGATCTAATAACCCTTATACAAAAACACTAATATAATTTTGGGTGATGCAATATTTTATATTTGCCTTGGGTGTTATTACATCAACACCTAAGATAATTAAAATTATCCATGAGATCCTACTCATGAACTTGTTTTGAGATAATTTGTGAGATCCTATTTTTTGTTTTGTAACTTTGAATGCATTCAACCATGTTGCATATTTAGCTTCTCAATCCTTCCAATTCATCAAGTATTCATAGTACTCATTGCCTCTAGTTTTCATGTCAATTTATATATTTAGAATGGCTTCCATCTCCTCCTTAACCTTTGGTGGTAAATACTCTTGCCAATCAATGGCTGAAAAATCCATGCTTTATATACCCTCATTTATGTATCCAACCACATATGGGTAAAAATTAGATACATTAAAGATACGTGAAATCCCTGTTCTTTTTAAAAACTCGATCTCATAAGCATTGGTATGGAATATTTTAAAGATTTCTCAAGGCCATATTTTCTTCCACTTGAGATTGTTATATTAACCTTTGGTAAACTTCTCCTTATCAATTTATACTAATCCCAAGTCCCCAACTTCAAAAATATGCTATTTTATTTTCTAGTCATCATGCTCTTTATATTTTATAGCACTTTCCTCCAATCTTATTTTCACTTCCATATGCACATCATTCATAACATGTATGTACTCTTAACCTTCAACACTTTATTTATTCATTTCAGTAGTGGTTATTAACTCACACACTACTCTATGGGATACTCCCATACACAATATTTAAATGAGTCATATTTGTACTTCTATTAATTGAATCATTATATGGCTTGTCACCAATTAAACATCTCATAAAATTTCCAAGAATGTGATTCACAATCTTTGTTTTCCCATCCATTTGAGGATGATAGGATAAAATAAAGTCCAATATCATGCCAAATTTTATCCATAACATCCTCCAAAAATGTCCAACAAAATTTATATCCCTATCTAATATAATTATTTTTGGAACCCTACGTAATAGCATAACCTCTTTAAAGGAAATGTTCACAATAATAAAAATAGAGTCATTACCTCATTGATTTCTTTGAAAATAAAGAATGAAATCCATTTTTAATTCATCTCAGGTCTATTTAGAATTGGTGATGGTTGTTATAGTCTTGTATTTTGAATTTTACCTTTAGCATGTTGTAAAAATCCACACTTTTGCATGAAATTATTCACATCCATGCTCATATATGGATAATAATAATTATCACTCATTTGTGAAATTTTTTTTATCATTCCCAAAGTGACCAGTAAGGCCTCCACTATGATTTTATTTCAATTGGTTCTCTCTCATGGAACCTTGAGGTATGCATAACCTCTTTCCTTTGGCTAACAACCCATATCAAATCATATACTATAGCCATGGAGACATATCCAATTTTTTTGTATTTGTGCATGATGTCAATGCATATTTAAAATCCCAAACTTATTGATATGAATATTTCATTGAGTTAAACCTAATGATATATATATATATATATATATATATATATATATATATATATATATATATATATATATATATATATATATATATATATATATATATATATATATATATATATATCATTCATAACAAGAGTTTGCCTACTTTGGTAATCCACAACTTTATTTGATTTCCCACTTCTATGTTTTAAAATAAAATAATATATTTGAATAAATTCTACCCATTTCATCTATTTAGAATTTAAATTACCTTGGATATTTATGAATCTCAACTCCTAATAATCTATGTACAAAAAAATCTTTTGGCAATAAATAATTATGCTACTTCCTAATAGATTGCACCATTGCATAAAATTATTAGTCATAGATTGGGTACTTTATATTTGATTCATTCAATTTATCACTAAAAAAATAAATGGGTTTACCTTTTTGGCTTAGTATAACTCATATTTCTATCATACTTGCATCACTATCCATTTAAAATACCTTTGCAAAATCTAGCAAATCCAACATTTGCTATTTTGTTACCTTTTTATTCAAAAATTGAAATTTATCCTATGCTAAAGTTTTCCACTGAAACTTCATTTTGTATACCTTCATAGTTTTTGTAATGGTTGCACATATACCATTAAATTTTCTAATAAAATTTCCATTTAAACTTGAAAACCCATGGAATTTTCTTACCCCAAACATACTCTTTGTTGAAGGCCACTCTATAATTGCTCTCACTTTTTTGGGGTCCATCTTTAACCCATCATTTAAGACCAAAAATACCAAATATATAAAATCCTCTTTCATGATGTTGCACTTAAATAAATTCACCAACAAATTTTATTCTTTCTACTTATTCAAATCAAATCTCAAATGTTTCAAATGCTTTTCTTCAAGATGACTGAAAATAAGAATATTGTCCAAAAAAACAATTACAAACTAACTCATAAATGAATTCAACACTTCATTCATGAGTCTCATAAATGTGCTGGGTAATTTCATAAACCAAGTGGCATAATAAACCACTCATAAAATCCATAATTTGTCTTGAATGCATCTTTCACTCATCAGTTTTTCTTATCTAAATCTGGTGATATCTGTTCTTCAAATCTATTTTATTGAATTACTTGTCTCCACTCAAAAAATCCATAAAGTCATCCATTATTCATAATGGAAACATTTACTTAATGGTGATCTTTTTTATTATGCATGAGTTTATGCATATTCTCCATTCTCCACCTTTCTTAGGTGCTAACATAGTTGGGACTTCAAATGGACTCAAATTCTCTCATATTAAACACTTTACAAGAAACTTCTACACAATCTTTATCTTTGCATTCTCCATTGGAGTCGATCTATAAGTTGTATTGTTTAGAAAGTTTTTTCTTGACACTAGATCCGTATGATGGATAATGATCCTCATAGGTCGTAGTCCCTCTAGTAATTCAATTGACACAACATGAAAATATTCTTCCAAAAAATTATGAATTTAGATAGGAAAATAACTCATCTTAGTGGTTATCACACTTTATATAGGCTTTGGAATTTTTAAAAAAATAGGTCTCTTATATATTTTACACCTTCAAAAATTATTTACCGTAAACCATCATCACCTTAGGACTATTGTCCACCTCTTCTCCTCTATTTTTTAATGTTCTCAAAGTGAACCCCTTTCCATCTTTCACAATTATGTAGGTGTTTGCTCTACCATCAAACATGATTCTTATATAAAATTTCCATGGCCTTCCCAAAAACACATGACACACATCAATGGGCATAGTATCACACAAAACATCATCCTTATATGAACTACTTTGAAAACTTAACATACATTGCTCATTCACCAACACTTGGTGATTCTTAACCAACCATGATTCCTTCTATAGAGCTAGATGTATTAACCTTTTTAGCCCAAGTTTTTAAACTATTTATTGAGATGAAATAATATTCATGCTACAACTATCAAAAACTAATTTACAACACTTACCTACCACTTGTAAATAGTATAGAATAAACTATTTCTTTGTACAGGTTTGGTTATCATCTTGGATGGTTTTAGCAACATGCTTTTCAACATAGATCTTCTCTTTATTATGCATCTTCTTTGTGTTTTGAATAGACAACATTATCTTCACCTACATGAGAAATATGGTTTCTCACTTCAGCCTTTCTTCTACTATTATGAGGCTCTTATGGACACTCAAAATCTCTATGTCTAACATACTTATTGCACTTAAAAGACCTACCCATGAAGCCTTTGCCTCTTACTCTTCTGAAATATCTTCTTCCTCTAGAAGAATAATATATTTCTCTTGTATTGTTATTTTGAGATATTCTTGGTTATCCATCATGATTTTACTATCCTCTTCCACCACTACTTTTTATTCTTCCTCTTAGGGATCTTCCTCTACCTATATATTTTATTTGTTGTCTACTTGGAAACCTTTTTTCTACATTAAATGCACATTGATAGGCTTCTTCTATAGTTCTTAGGTTCAAGAAATTGATTTCATCTTGAATGGAAAGACATATCCCCTTCACATATCTTGACACCTTATATGAATCATCTTCCATATGTTCATCTCTTATAGTTAGTTTATAGAACTCCCCCATATATTATTTTATGCTCATCTCCTTTTCTCTCATGTTTTGTAATTTATTGAATCATGTAGTATGTGGAAGGCAAGAATTTGGCCTTAAATTTTTGTCATCATTTTATCCTACTATTTAATGTTCTCCTTATCTTTTATTTGTCTCTCAGTTTTCAAATTTCCCACTATAAAGATGCATGGCCCTTCAATTTTGTACAATCAAGCTTCACCTTTTTGGGTTCTTCCATTGAATCATAGTCAAATTATTTATCCATCTTTGGGATCTAATTTTTGAGTTCCTTGGGGTTTATAAATCCACTATAGAAGGGAGTATATTTTTTTATTATTGTTAATCTTTGTCACAAATTTGATAAATATGCTCTCAAATTCACTATTAATATATTTCACTTCAATTTCATGAGCCCTTACTTCTAATTCATCTTCACCTACATCTTTAACATGTGCTCCTCTTCTTTGTGTTTTTTCCATTACTTCCAATATTTCTTAGATTCCTATCATCATTTCTACCAAGTCTACAACTCTAGGTGCCCCTACTCTTGCACCTCTCATAATATCATTACCTTTGTGTACCATCACCTTGCCCAATTTAAAGATTTTCTTTCACAACTAAAAAATTGACTCAATTGTAGTATGAACACACAACCCAACAATTATAAGACATTTCTCTCATACCAATTAGTATAGGTCAGAATCAGGAGGACAAATTAATGGCATACTCACTTCTTAGTAGTGAAATTTTCTCACTTCTCTCTTAAAATATAAGACATAAAACATGGTTAAATACATCTTTCATTGAATTACAGACTAAATTTCAATCACAAATTGAAACTAGAATTATAATGTTCTCCCACAACTTAAAGGCCTTAAACTTTGCATTCTTTCCTCTTTGTTTTATTTATTTGGGAATGCATTTTTATCTTTTGTCCTTCACTTATATAGATTCCTCACTTTCCTTATTGACCTTGACACTTCAGATTATATAACTAAACCATGAATAAACCTTAAATGTATGGCCCTATAGATAGCTAAACAATACCAAACCAAAAAGGTTTTAGGATATTTCTCCATAATCAATCATTTTTATAGGAGATTAAGTGACCCATGGCCACTATGAATTGATATCTCTCATCAGGAACTTTCCAAAGAGAAAAAAATATACAATTTGATGTATGTAGTGAAATATCTTATCACTTGAAGTTATTTGTGAAGTGATTCTTGTGCATAGAGGTATTTACATATTCGTTGAGAAAAGAGGACCCATTTTTTTTATTAAATATACTTGATAGTTCTCATACATCTGCTAAAGTGAAATGTAACCATAGTGTTTCACAATATTATGCATGTGGTGTGATCCTAGGGTCTATATGCATGAACTTGACAAATTACCTTTATACTTATGTATTCCATGAAAAAAATTAAACACACTTAAGAAATCTCACTATGATTACTACATAGTATGCAGACCTATGAATAAACAAATTAAATTGATAATGGTCATGTTTCTACTCAAGACTATGCCCCCACTAATGACTTGTGACCCAAACACTTAGGCCATGATTATGACACTTGTCACAAATCTATAATCCAAGACTCATAAACTATGTGAGTTCTTATGTGATCACCATGACTCCATTGAGTTTGTGAATGACTAGGAGCTTCCACCTAACCTATATGGACTTCATAGACTTTGTGGATCTCATGCATAAAATTTGAGGTAACCATAAATCCACTACAAAATTATAACTCATTTAATAATCATGTTGGATCTAATATGTAATTTTTTATACTATAGACTTAGTCATGATTGCATTAATACTATGAAGACTATATGGCTACTAATAATTTAAGATTGTATCTATTTCTATAAAACTTTGATAATTAGAGAGAAAAAATATGGCTGCAACAAGACTTAGAACATAGGAAATTATGAGTTCACCATGACCTTAAAACCTTAAGGTTGTGAAATGAAATGTGTGTGACCACAAAATTCAAAAAATTAGATTTTCACAATGAAATGTGACTTGAATTTTATCTTTGTGACCTCAAAATGTGATCTGAGAATTCTTATTCAAAAATAATATTAAAATCCTATTATATTTTTGGATGATGCAATATTAATTATTCACCTTAAATACTCCTAAATCAATATAAGTTTTTACCTATCCTTGACATACATGAATTATGCGTACACATTTGACTCCTTATCACACCCGCTCTTATCTATTCATCTATCTATAGACTTGGCCTTCTTGATCTATCAGTAATAATATATAGGATCTCCCTAGTAAGTTTATAAATGATATAGTGGAACAACCTAATGGTAATGCAAAGTTGAAGTTATTTTCTAATCCCTTTCCAAATCATGCAACAAAATAGAACAAGACTAATCCTAAGGTGCTTATGACATACAAAATATGTCCTCAAATTAATTATGATTCAAATATGAAATAAGAGGATCATCCTACTAATGGTGTTATTGGTACACTTAAGGATGAATAATTACATATACATACTATCACATTTGATAAGCATGAGATTTTTGATGATGCTTTTATTAATGGGAAATTGTTTTTTTGTGCTTACATTGAATCACAACATATACACAAGGTCATGGTGGATAATGGGTTAAGTGAAAATATTTGCACTATGACACTACTTACTACTGTTGGATACACACATGAAGATTTGATTGATAAAATAAATATAATGAAATGATCTAATGGAAATTGATGAAACCTTCATGGGCGAATTATGTTACCACTTATGGTAGAGAATGCAATAATTGTTACTTTATTATTAGTTCTACCCTATATGGGGGCATTCAACATGTTACTAAGATGTTTATGAATACATAAGATTCATACAGTACCATCTTTGATACTTTAATGTGTGAATTATATCTATAGAAATTGAGTGGTTATAGCTCCAAGTGTTTCATATAAGTATCCTATTTAAACAAAGAAATTATCTCTTTAAAATCTATAACATATCTTATTATACAACATCTATAGGTTCATTCTACAAAAGTAGCTTAGAAATAATTAATCAATCTTCTTTGAATCCTAGTGCTTGAACATCTACTACATCAAAGGTATATTAAAGTTACATAACATGCATTACCTAGTCATGCACATCTTAAATTGGTTCTAAGGACTAATCTACATGTTCCACATTGAGCACCATATTATATTCCTTGTGTACACTATAGTTTAAAGGTTACTATGATTTCTAGATCTCCACAATGTACATAGGATCATATGCACTATGATGTTAATGATGGATATGTTATAACACATGATCACTTGTAAAATTCCTATATAAATACATATGTCCCTACTCACCCATTGCATGTGACATAAGCCTCCATCGATATAGGTGTTACATGTAAGAATCTCATTGATGGGATCATTAGTTAGAATGAACATATGAAAATAGCAAAAAAAATTAAAAAAATAAAATACAAAAATACAAAAAATTAAAGTATTCAAAAAGTTAAAAATAAGGATCTATAAATATATGTTATACTAGATTCCACAATTAATATGTTACTTATCATATGTACAAGGTAGATAATGTATTTATTTTATACACACATTATTTCATTATATACATGAGTTAGATGCAAGACATACATGTTACATATGACACATGGATGCACATATGCATGGCATTCCTTACACTTAGGGCCTACCTTTCTACATGGGGGCATGCCTATAATGGGGGCATCTAGGTACATATTTATAGGTTACATTTTTCTGTGACCATTTCAATGATCATATCAAGCTACTTATACTAATTATACATGACTTTATCTTACATATGTATTTTTGGGGCTAATGTTATGTATATCATACTTTTTTATTCTTTGATGATGACATATATTGCTTGTGTAGACTAACATTTCTTATTCTATGAATGTTTGTTGTTGTTGATTGTTGCATTGTGTAATCCTTGATTGTGTATTTATATTGTGTGATGATTGGTGTGTATGACATTACGTGTTGCATTGTGTGATCCATGAGTGATTATTGATGACCGTTACATTATGTGACCATTTATGTGTGAAATTGACTATTATTTTGGGTGTTCATATGAGTGAAATGACTGTGTGTTATCACAACATGCATTAGTTATTATTTATGTGGTTTTTATGCACACCAAATAATAAACAAGGTAGATTCTAATGTTTTAGGATATTTATGGAGGTAAACTCCACTCCGAGGAATGAGTTGTAGCTATGGGTTAAACAATTATGTAGTGGAATAGTCAGGTGAGCATGTAGGTTGTTAACCAAGTATGTATGGGTGAGTGAAACCTAAAAAAAACCTAAATCCTATTTGGGTGGGATGGGTGATAGTTTAAGATATGGTGGGTATATCTCAAAATAAAATCAAAATAGATAAATAAGGGTAAGGTAGAAAAGGAATTCATGACTAAAGATTGTTCTTTATTCAAACTAATTTCAAAGAGGACAAGGGCTTGAATATAATGCTTACATTTAGTTGTTGTTGCATACTAACATACAAACACAGTGAAGAGTCTAAGGAAAAAGGACAAAATTAACTTTTATATTATAGCCAAAGTTTTCTCTCATAAATATTTTTGTTGAAAAACCAAAGTGAGGGGTTATTAACAAAACACTAAGAGTACCTAATTATGTTGTTGCAAAAACTAGGAGGTTGTGTCAAAATAGACCCTTCTGTACTATTCAAAACCACTTAATAGTCCTACTTAATGATTATGATTTATGTCAATTCAAAATATATACTTTTATTTTTAATTTAGAAAATGTTAATAATAAATTAGATAAGAAACTTCAAAACTATTATTATATATAATTAAATACTGAGTTATTAGCTTGAAATAAATTCATAATAAAATCAAGAAAGATAGGCTAGAGGCCCCTATAACTGGGAAAATATGACTCTACTGGGAGTGTCACAAATATTGAAAAATAATATGTAATAAATATCAAAAGGCTCAAAATGACCATGCGAACAAGGGCTATAATCATCACTAAGACCATGTGAAAGAGCAATAGAATACATGGTACTTATGGTTGTTTGACCAAATTAGAGTGTTTACATTTGACCCCCTTTTATTTTAGTGTGTGAAAGTACCTATTTGAATGTAATCTATTTTGGCCCACTTATTGGTCGAAGAAGTGGATATAAATTGGAGTACAATACGTGAAGAGGAGACACATGGTGTGGATGCCCCTGTACTGCAGCTGAGTATGTAAAATGAATGTGTGGAGAAATACGGCTCACTTTCCCCCACTCTAATATCTGGACTAAATTTGAGTAGGTAAACTGAATGTGTGTAAAAATAAGGTGCACTTTCCCCCACTCTGATATCTAGACTAAATCAGAGTATGTAAATTGGGTCTGATGGAATGTTATGGATCAACCATTGTAGATGGTCCTATGACCCAAACTAGTGAAAACCAGGTGATGATACTAGTGATGATACTAAGTGTAATCTAAAAATGGGGATCAAGGACTTGTCCTCTATATCATTTCCCCTAATCCTAAAACATGAGAAATGTAGTTATGTATCAAAATATCTAAGTAAATTGGTATACCTAAGTCAAAACTATATGTTTGCGTATTTGTATCTGTGTGGACTATATGTCTGAATGCTTGTGTAAACCTATGTATCTATATATATAAAAACCTATATAAATTTGTGTGTCTATATATATGAATGCCTATGTAAACATGTGTATCTTTATATCTAAGAACATGTGAATCTAAATATCTGAATACCTATGTGTTTGTATATTTGAATACCTATGTAAACCTATGTATCTATATATCTGAAAACCTGTGTAAACCTGTGTGTTTATATGTTTGATAACCTATGAGTCTATATATCTGAATACCTATGTAAACCTATATATTTGAGAACTTGTGAGCCTAAATATATGTATTTGAGTGGACTATATATCTACATAGACCTGTGTATCTAAATATCTATGAAACTATGTATGTTCCAAGAAATATGTGTATTTTCCTCAACTTTTGGTGAGAGAACCGAGACTGTGGTGAGTGTATATAACCAAAAGTATTAATGATCAGTTGTACTGGTGTTTATTAGTAGGTATTATGTTGATATATGTTTGAATAGTGTATTTAGTGTGACAAAGTTGATACTTGAATGTGTAATTGGATAAATATTTTGAGTGGAATTATAGTGATATCATTTTTGTCATTTTTTAGAGTTGAAAGTGATTAGAATATTGGTTTAGCCAATATGGGGTGCTACACATTGATTTCAAGTCCCATTTGCAAGAAATGATTCACAAATCAAAATTACGGTTCTCAAAATATGGCATTAGCAAGGTATTTATATTAGTCAATAAAATTGGTGCATAATGTTAACCTTAATAACCTGGCATTGGGTAAGTATGACTTAAATAGTTCATTTAATTAATTTAGAAATTCATTTGGAGCATTTGATTTGAGAGCAATTATGTGTTTGAATGGGAAAAATATGTCGAGGAGATGAGGATCCATCTTGACTCACTACAAGGAGGTTGAGGCATAGATTTAGGTTGGGGAAGAGGTTCACTTGGTAAGGAACCCAAACTATTTCCTAATTTTGTTATTTATACTACCTTTTTTATTAAAAATCAACTAGTTTAATACTTATTTTACAAAAATGATGCTAGTGCCCTTGTTTGGGTGCTACTATCTAGAACTTGGCACTAGTGTCCAAGATGTGGTGTTATTGTCTAGTGTTACTATACTTTATGAAATGCTAGTATCCAACAAGCTTGAGTTATGATGCTAATTATTGTTAACTATTTTTTGACATGGTTTGTTATTTATTGGTTTTAATTATACTTTTTTGATGCCTAATTTGGTTGTACTTTTATAGGTTGATGCCCATATGAGGGAGTTTCATAGTAAGCAAATGATGGAGACCCTGAGGGGTCTACCCCTAGATGATTTTGAGATGGTTATGCTTGAGAGAGTAGGTTTGAGATATGTTGCATTCTTGGAGGTTATGCTTGGGATAAGTATATGATAATTGCACTGTGTGAGATATTGGATACAAATAGATGCGTGTTCTAGTTATCGACTGAGGAGATGACTATTACACTAGAGGACATGTACTAGATTTTGTAATTACTAATCTATAAGTAGTGATTTATATTATAGGATGATATAGGTTCTCATGCCATACAGTGGGATTCTAAATATTTATGTATTATGGTAGCAAAAAACCATCACATAGGGAATCTCAATGATATATTATTGACCCTGATTGTTCTATAACTGCATAAGTTCCTAGTCATTTTTCTATCTTTATTTATGGCTATAGATGGGAATTGGGTTTCGATTTATTATAGCATGCACAAGATAGTGCAGGATATTAAGGATCATAGTGTTGTTAAGCGTAAGATATATCTTTTACTTAATCAAATTTATTTTGCTTTAACCACTTAATCATACATTCAAGATATGCAATAAAATTGAAAGCAATAACATGGACCACATAAGAGAGAGAGAGACTAGATTTTACATGGAAACCCAAAGTGGGAAAACCCATGGAGAATAATCTCAAGCATATAAATGAGCACCAACTCAAGTTTACAATGTTCACAAGCACCAACTTGCAAGAGCACCAACCCCTTTGCTAAGCACCAACACAACAATGATTCGTGAGCACCAACCCATAGGATCACCAACCCCTTTTATGTATAAAATACCACTATCTCTAAATGTTGCTTTCTCAACAAATGATAGCACACTACTATATCTCTACTCTTCTCAGCTAGATAAAATCATTCACTTCCATTAATACAAATGGCTCCCCAAGCCTCCTTTTATAGCTTTCCAAAAGACCTTTGTCATTCACCCTTTGAGACTTTTCAATTCATGGAAAATGGCACCAAACATGTTTTGCATGACCCTTCAAATTCCTCAAGGTAACCCTTCATGGGAAAATGTGTCCTTTCCCTCTTTTGTCTTTATCTAGTGACTCTTTAAATTCCTTAAGGTGACTCTTCATGGGAAAATGTGTCCTTTCCCTCTTTTGTCTTTACTTGGTGACTCTTTGACTTCTTCATGGGCCCTCTTTTGTCTTTATGCAACTAAAAATATATTCGTTAATATTTCATTAATATTAACACACTTTAGCCAAGATATGAACATTAAAAACACCTTTAGACATTAAATGCTATTGGGCATTTATCACCAATATTGTTAGACCTTTGACATTAATGGTAATATTTCCAACAATCTCCCCTTTTATCATTGATGGCAACTTCAAACTAAAACTGCCACATCCTAACACATACTACCAACTGAAAAACATAATACCAACTGAAAAACATATAGTAACTCCCCCTTACTATAGCATCTTATTTTTTGAACCTATTTATGTACCTATTCCTATACCTATTTCTAAACTTGTTCATGTACCCATTCCTATACTTCTCCATGTACCTGTGTTCATATACCTATTCTTGAACCTACACCTATTCCTATTCCTTTACCTATTTTTGTACTTCTCCCCCTTTGACATCAATATAAAAGAGTCTATCTTGGAGCTAACACTTATCTCTCCCTAAACTAATATTCAAATTAATCTGTCAACTCACCTTCATGACTTTCTTGTCATGCAACACAGTTAGGACCCAACAACATCCACCATGCTTCAATTTTTTTTTGTAAAATGTCTCCTTGAAGCCTAGAAGAGACACCCCACACAGAGAGCCCTAGAATAAAATGAACTCAAGAGATGTCCACATCTCTCTTGTTACTTCCTTGATCTTCTTGCATCCATAAGACTGATTTCTTTCTCTTAAAATCCATTTAGGCATGTCTAACTTCATCAACTTACTAACCTCAACATACATGATGTTGTTCATCTTCTCAACTCTTACAATTGTCTTATCTTGACAAGGCTCATACTCAAATCTAATAATATATTCTCTTTGATCTACAGGTTGTTTAGAACTAGTATTCACTATCTTTCCTAATAACAAGAGTTTCACATAGTCCTTCCTATCTGATTCTTTCTCCACTGGAGCAAGTAATCTATTCTCACTCTTAGACTCAACCTGATTAACCTTACTATCATAGGTCTCCAAACCTAATTTTGGCCCTTCTCATGCCTTCTAGGGGCTTCATATCCTTTGACATACCTTGGGGATCTCTTTACTCCATTTGGACATAATTTAGCAATATGGCCAACCTTATGACAACAAAAGCAAACAACATTTCACATACCTTTTGTTTGAAGATGATTGAAATCTCTCTTTAACTAATTGTTTCTCCTCAAATAGTCTCTTGCCCTATGACCAACATGATGACAAAAAAAGGAATGGCCATGAAAAGAATTTGAAAACTTGAAAGCATTAGGCTGCCTAATTGGCTTCTTCAATTTGCCTTTAAAAATTACATCCTCTCACCTTGGACTGATATTTCATGATATTTCTCAACCTTGATTATGAGGCTCTCATGCTTATCCTTTAAATAACCTAACTCAACCTTTAACTAATTACACTCTTCTTCTCTTGATTTCAAATTTGAATATGCAACCTATAGCTAATTTTTAAGATCTTGAATAAACATCTTATCTTCTTTTGCTTCTATATCCAACTTAGAATCCAAGATACACACTTATTCCTTAAAATCCTCAACCACAGATTTTAACTCTTGATTCTCCTTCTTTAGTTGCTTGGCTATTGTGATTTCCCTGATCTACCTTCAAGCTGTTAAACTATTTCCAAAGGAACCTACTCTGATACCAATTATTAAGCACATGATATATCTTTTACTTAATCAATTTTTTTTTGCTTTAACCACTTAATCATATATTCAAGATATGAAAGCAATAACATGCACCACATAAGAGACAGAGAGACCAGATTTCACATGGAAACCCAAAGTGGGAAAACCATGAAGAACAATCTCAAGTATATAAATGAGAACCAACTCAAGTTTACAATGTTCATAAGTACCAACTTACAGGAGCACCAACCCTTTTACTAAGCACAAACACATCAATGATTCATGAGCACCAACCCATAAGATCACCAACCCATTTTGTGTATAAAACACCACTATCTCTTAATGTTGCTTTCTCAATAAATGATAACGCTCTACTATATCTCTTATTATTTCTCTGCTCTTCTTAGCTAGATAAAATCATTTACTTCCATTAATACAAAATGGCTTCCCAAACCTCCTTTTATAGCTTTCCAAAAGACCATTGGCATTCACCCTTTGAGACCTTTCAATTCACATGTAAAATGGTGCCAAACTTTTCTTGCATAACCCTTCAAATTCCTAAAGGTGACCCTTCATGGGAAAATGCATCCTTTCCCTTTTTTGTCTTTATCTGGTTACTCTTTAAATTCTTCAAGGTGACTCTTCATGGGAAATTGTGTCCTTTCCCTCTTTTATCTTTACTTGGTGACTATTTCACTTCCTCATGTGCCCTCATTTATCTTTATGTAATCAAAAATATATTTGTTAATATTTAATTAATATTAACACACTTTAGCCAAGATATGAACATTAAAAACACCTTTAAACATTAAATGCTATGGGGCCTTTGTCACCAATATTGTTAGACCTTTGACATGAATGACAATATTTCTAATAATTTTTGTGTATTTTCAGGGTTGGGTGATGCTAACTCACCTATATAGGGATATATATCATTTCACACAAGAGATGTGTGATGGAGGGATTAGAACATCGATATTATTGCATTATTGGGCATATAAGCATTAATCCGATTAACAATTTGGGTGACCATTCGGGTGATAGTTAATTCCTCGAGGTGACCATTCAGTGACAGTTAATTCCTCAAATTTTGTATTGTTTTCATTTTGTATTGTCGGTGACAGTTTTTTCCTCTAGCCATTATGTCCTCGAGTATGTCCTTGAGCATTGTATTGTTTTAATGTTGGGACGTATGTCCTCGAGCATTGTATTGTTTTAATGCTGGGATGTTAAATCATCACCCATTAATTCCTCAAGCCATGCAATCTCCTGAGGTGGTTTTCAAAAATATGTATAAATGCATTATAACCCAAAATGGGAAGGCAAACATCTCTTCCCAGAGATAAGACTACATTTGTATTGTGATTGTGAAGTAATACGATGTCTCTTCTCAGAGAATTCATTATTATTGTGTTATTTTTGTGCTATTGAAATATTCACCAACCAAAACTTTTGAGTTTTGGATCAGTGGTATCAGAGCAGTTTGTCTTGAGAGTGTATGATCCCAAGGACGAGGTCATGATACAGGAAACTTGGGTGGGAAGCGACAGAGCTTCCAAACATTCCACCTGTGTGCCCTAAATGACTTCAAATGGAAGATGACACTGAGACATCTGATCCTTTCAAGGAAATGTTAAATGAAGCCCTCTAGTGGCAACAAGCACAGATGCTCCAACAATTTTCTCAAATTCTTCAAACACTTTTGATGGGAAATTCTAGCTCCACGGCTACACATCCTAGCTCCTCATCGAGGGAACTTCCTTTCAGTGCCCCAACACCCTTCAAGGTTTAGGTAAATTTTGATATTCCCACATTTGAAGGCAAAATCAATGTTGATGCAGTGGAAAATTGGTTGGATCAAATGTCTTCCTACTTCTTGATAAATAAGTTCATTGATGGAGAAAAGATCACTTTTGCTCTTTTGAAATCATCATTTCCCATGAAAAACTGGTGGGAAGTGTACAAAAAGAGGTTCAGTATGGATATCATTGGCCTTGGGGTGGAACCAACCTAGGATGATTTTATGGAAGCAGTAAAAGAAGAATACTATCCCATTGGAGTGTATGATGATCTGTACATACAGTGGAAACAACTTCGCCAAGGTAAGGACCAATCTGTTCAAGATTACATAGATTCTTTTCATTCTTTGTCTGCAAGACTGGGCATTCAAGAAAGTGAGAAACATAAAACTCTTAAATATCATGGTGGACTACAATGGTACATATGGGGGGAAATGGAACTCTTCAATTTGGAAACCCTCGATGAGGCATATAAATTTGTAGTGAAGATTAAATAGAAGCATGGCAGGAAGAATACGAAGAGTCAACCTTCAAAATGGAAAAGTAACAAGGAAGGTCAAAATTGGAAGCAGAAGGAGTTTCAAGATAAGAAATCCCATAAGGGGAAGGCTGGAAAATGGTGTGATTACCACAAAACTGGAACTCACTCCAAAGAAGAATGTCGAGCCATCAAGTCACTACTCTATGAGTCACAATAATCGATGTCTACTACTCTGCCTCATACACAACCATAGTTGAAGAGGATGAGGAAGAAATCATAGATGTTGAGCCTGACACCATCGTCACTTCTTCACAGACCTATGAGGAAAGACCAGATGACAAAGAAAGATTGTTTCACTCCAAATTATGGGTAAAAGGTAAGCCTTTACATTTCATTCTTGACAGTGGGAGTCAAAAGAATTTAATCTTTGCTAAAGTTGTGAAAAGTCTTGATCTATCCATGAAGCCTCATCCAAAGCCCTATAGTATTGGGTGGTTGAGCCCAGGGAGAGACCTTCGTGTCACCCATCAGTGTCTTCTTTCATATGCTATAAAACCATTCCAAGATGAAGTCTTGTTTGATGTGGTTAATCTAGATGTTTGTGATGTACTCCTTGGTCAGTCGCTCATGTATGAGTGACATGGCATCTATGAATCCTGAGCCTGAAGGATCACCCTCACTCTTGGAACATGGCACTATAGGGTACTAGAGGTACCACCTCCCACATCTATCTCCCTGATCAGTGTTAAGCAATGCAAGAGATTGGTGGAGAAGACAAAGCAATTTGTCCTCATGGTAGTCAAACCATAGAAATCCAAGGAGGCTGATGTTGTAGTCCTGACTACACAATCAATACAACATAAGCAAATAAGATGAATCATAGGAGAATATGATGACTTATTCAAGTCACCTATAGGAGTTCCACTGCATTGCCAGGTAAAACATTCTATCGATTTAATCCTAGGATCACCTTTGCCTAATAGTCCTATGTATCGCAGATCAGTCTTAGAGAATGATGAGATAAAAAGACAAATTCAAGAATTGATCCAAAGGGGTCACATCAGGCCAAGCTCTTCACCTTGTGGTAGCCTAATCATATTGGCACTAAAGAAAGATGGAACATGGAGGCTTTTCATTGACTATCGAGCCCTGAATAAAATCTCTGTGAGGAATCGCTACCCTCTCTCCATAATCGATGACTTGCTGGACTAGCTCTGTGGTGAAGTTCTTCACCAAATTTGATTTCAAATTTGGTTATCACCAAATTCCCATCAATCCCATTGATGTCTATAAAACTACATTCAAATCTAAGGAGGGGCTCTTTGAATGGTTGGTTATGTCTTTTGGCCTACCTAACGCACCTGCAACCTTCATGAGGATGATGGATGACATCCTACGACCCTTCACCAACTCATTCATGGTTGTATACTTAGATGACATACTCATCTATAGCAAAACATGGGAAGAACATTCGCAACATGTCTGTAAGGTGCTTCAAACTCTTCAGGAGCACAAGTTGTACGCAAATCTTGACAAGTGTGCATTCAGAATGACAACAATTTAGTACCTCAGGTACATTGTGAATGAGAAAAGGGTCCATGTTGATCTAGAAAAGATTCTAGTTATTCGAGAATTGCCCACACCAAGGACCCTCATAGAGCTTCATAGCTTTTTGGGCCTTGCAAATTTCTATCGCAGGTTTGTTCTTAGATTTTCACATGTTACTTGGTCACTAACCCAAGTGACTAAAGGAGGAGCTAAAGCTATATTTCAATGGGGTGAAATATAGAAAAGGGCATTTGAGAATTTGAAGAACAGACTCTGCTCAGCCCCTGTTCTTGCCTTGCTAGATTTGCATCAATCATTTGAGTTGATGACAGATGCATCTGAATATGCCATGGGAGTTGTCATCATGCAACATGGCCATCTTGTTGCATACCACAGTGAAACTTTCACTGATATAGTCAGGAAATATCCAACATATGATAAGGAGCTCGATGCCATTGTATAAGCCTACAAACATTGGAAACACTACATCTTGGGGAAAGTGACAATCATCCACACTGACCACAGACCATTGGAATTCATCCAAATGCAAAGCAAACTATGAAATGAGAGGCACCAAAGGTGGGCCACATATCTTCAGCAATTCC
Organism: Torreya grandis; assembly: GCA_037957365.1. NCBI lineage: Eukaryota > Viridiplantae > Streptophyta > Pinopsida > Cupressales > Taxaceae > Torreya > Torreya grandis. The sequence goes on from JARHVA010002214.1 coordinate 1,377,605, forward strand.
ACTTAATAATCAAACACAAAAAGGGGAGCTCAAATACAGCTATAAATTATCTGAGCCATCCACCAATTACTGCACTCACAATAGTTCTTGACATGTGCGGACATGAGACTACCACTTGGGGTGCTCTATACGAAGCAAATCCTACCTTTGCTGACACCTATCAAGCACTCCAAAAAGGTGAACATGTTTCTAACTTATATCTGCAAGATAATGTCCTCTACCATATGGGGCACATCTATGTTCCTATTGTAGAGCAACAAAATATGATATGGGAAGCACACTTCAATAGGACAGCTGGACACTTTGGTATCGAAAAAACATTGGCATTTCTTTAAAAACACTTCTACTGGCCCCATATGTGGAAAGATGTGGAAAGATATCTCAAATCTTGCACCCCATGTGCAATAGCCAAGCCAACCAATAAGAAGCAAGGATTGTACATGCCATTGCCAGAACCAACCAGGCCTTGGGAATCCATCTCAATGGATTTTCTCTCAGGTTTACCCACTTCTAAACATGGCAAGGACTGTATTTTTGTGGTAGTTGATCATTTTTCAAAAATGGCTATCATGCTTGCTTGAAAGAAAAATATATCTACTGAGGAAACTATTCAACTAAATTTTAGTCATGTATGGCTCCATTTTGGTCTCCTCAAGTCCATTGTCTCAGATCGAGATAGCAGGTTCCTAAGCATCTTCTGGTCCACTCTATGGAAGATGATGGATACTAAGCTGATGAAGTCCATAGACTGATGGTCAGACAGAGGTGGTAAACTGCTTGATTGTTTACATGATTCAGATGTATCACTCCAAACATCCATGCACATGGGATAAGGGACTTCCTTTCATACAACATGAATACAAGCAGGCACAACACAGCTTGACCAAGCACAGTCCATTCGAAGTATGTTTTGGGTTCCAACCCATGGCACCAATTGATATAGTTGTTCCATTTTCCACCATGGAATACACACCTCATGGAAGAGCTAAGGCAGCAAAATCAACAAAGTTTATTGAACAAATGTAACATATCCAGAAATAATTTCATGACATCCTGGAGAAGATGAATAAGAAGTATAAGCAATGCCATGATAAACATAGGATTGCACACCATTTTGTTGTGGGTGACAAGGTTTGGTTACGACTTTAGAAGGAACAACTTACAGGCCCACACAGAAAGATTTGACCTCTGTGATATGGTCCATACACCATCACCAAAAAAGTTGCAAAAAATGCTTTTGAGTTGAACCTACCAGCCTACCTTGGTCTACATCTAATATTCAATGTGGAGCTCCTCAAACCATATCACCCACCTCTATTAGACACTTCAGTTGTGGCAGAACAACTATACATTGATGAGCTTGATCCACAGAGTTTTTTTCCAGTAGAAGAGGATCAGATTGTGGATACTTGGATGAAGACAACAAGAGGATGCTCTATTCCACTATATCGAGTGGTTAGAAGAGGCCAGCTTAGCCACCAAGGTGAGTGGATCATAGAGAATCAAATCAAGACATAGTTACCCCACTTGATGGGCAGTATTGACGCAATGGGGACCATTACTTTTCAAGGAGGGAGGAATGATCTGGGCAACAATTTGGGTGACCATTTGGGTGATAGTTAATTCCTTGAGGTGACCATTTGGTGATAGTTAATTCCTCAAATTTTGTATTATTTTCATTTTGTATTGTCAGTGACAATTTTTTCCTCAAGCCGTTATGTCCTCTAGTATGTCCTCGAGTGATTATGTCCTCGAGCATTGTATTGTTTTAATGTTGGGATGTATGTCCTCGAGCATTGTATTATTTTAATGCTAGGACGTTAAATCGCCACCCATTAATTCCTCGAGCCACGCAATCTCGTGAGGTGGTTTTCAAAAATATGTATAAATGCATTATAACCCAAAATGGGAAGGTAGACATCTCTTCCCAGAGATAATCCTACATTTGTATTGTGAAGTAATACGATGTCTCTTCTCAAAGAATTCATTATTATTGTGTTATTTCTGTGCTATTGAAATATTCGCCAACCAGAACTTCTGAGTTATGGATCAAGCATATAGCTGTGAGAAGGTTGGTGGTGTGTGTATGTGATGGTTGGGCTCATCCATAGTTGTTTTAGAGAGATGGACAATGATGGTCCATGTGCTCAAGAGGATCACTATGTAGTGTCAGTAGTAGTTAGATAGTTTGATATTAGGAGATATTATCTAGAGGCCCTACAAGGGCTATGATGGGTGGCCTAAGGATAGTACTCAACTGAGATAGATTCAAGTGAGTTTTTGGCTATATGATCATTGGGTCAATGTATATGAGTAATTTTAATATGAGAGGGTCACATAACAGTTTGGTGTTGTGTAAGATGTGCCCCCAACACTTGTGATATTATTGAGGAGTTCTTAGGCTTTTATGAGGCCAAAGAGTATATCGAGGCCATCTATTTATGAGTTATTTCTTCTTCTATTGATAAAGGGAGACCCTAATATTTATATAATAGATATAGATGATGTGGGAATGACTAATGCCTACATATCCTAGTAGAGGGATCATAGATGAGCACCTCTATCTCTAATAGGTGGGATGATTACAGAGGATGTACTAGAGGTAGATCCCCTTAGGGATGTTGATGGTAAGTTAATATAGTGTGTTTGTATATTATATGTATAATTGATTATATTTTTATGTGATTAATAATCTTATGTACTTCATGGACATGTACATGTTCAGAAGATAATGAATAATGGGAGACCACCATCAAGTCAATGCTTTACAAGTTGACATGACATATTCCTAATTATGTGGTGGAAAATGGATTGGTAGAAAGGGATACTAATGTGGTTAGGGTGCAAACCTATTTATTTGACTGAGGTGGGATAAATACTATGACATAAAAATGGGTGGTGGTGGATAGAGATGAGGTATGTGTTGAGTTTCATAAATTTACCATGCTCAAACTTGATGCTCTAGGTAGGGCTAGTAGTCATATAGTAGATGACTGCATACATCTTTAGTAAGAGCATTTAGAGTATATGATTAAGTTGGGCATATACCATGAGAGAGAGAGAATAAATGAAGTCATTCATATAGGTCATGTAGATATAGTGGGGCATCTAGTTCTAGCTTTGATATATATGAGAGTGAGAATGAGGGAGTTGGTCCCAATAGTCATGTCTGCATCAAAGTGATGGACTATATTTGCATTGAAACTATATTTTGAGAGATATATCTGATTTTTGTTTGTTTAATTTAACACCATGTATATTGGTAAATGGATCTTGTTATATTATACATATTGATATGTGATTAATTGGTTTGATTGTTTGAAATGATTATATTTTTAATTTATTTTGATTGGATTATAATTAATGAATTTGTATAAATGTTTAGGATTATGTGTAGTGGATTATTATCCTGTATTTATTGGTATAGGTTTTTATTTTATTCTATAATATTTTTGTGAGTAGATCATGAAACTATTGTATACCCTATCAGAACCCAAATGACATGGAGAGATAACAACCATACTACTCATGTTGTGTCAGTGTAGAAGGGGACTCTAAAACTAGAGTTGCATGTGATATATTGTTGGTGTGTAAATGTGTAGAATCTAGAGCAAAAATCTTGATTGGTTGACATGTTGAAACTTCACTCTGAGTTGTATGATTTAAGTTAAATATCTTGATCGGTATACAAATTGGAGGTGTGTTCTAATATATGTAATTATCCCCATATATCTTTATTGTTGTTTTAACTAAAACTATGCCCTTGGGTTTTTAGTTGTTCCCATAAATATTAATTAGTGTGTGTACTTTAGATGTGTTCTAATATTTATAGTTATTTCCATATATCTTGATTGGTGTGCATATTAGAGTTGTGTTCTGATCTCTATAATTATTTCCATATATCTTGATTGGTGTGCATACTAGAGTTGTGTTAAGTTATATATAGTTATTTCCATATATCTTGATTAGTGTGCATATTGGAGTTATATTTTGATCTTTGTGAACTGGTTTATATCTCTACTAGAATTATGGTGCATGAAACTACTCATAAATAGGTGTCTTAGAAATCACATGGCTTGTACGATGAGTAACCAATTGTTCTTTAAAAGGAACATCCTAGAATAACTCTATCATGAAGGAGTATGATCTAGGATAGTATGGAGACTGAGATCTCAGTGCCCCCTATGTAAACTATATGATGCCTCAAGTGACATATTAGCCAATGCAAGCTTGTGCATAATAATGATCATCTGATTGTCCATTTATCTTATGAAAATGATAATTTAGTTTATGTAGTATCTACTGCAAACGGTGTGGTGGATGATGATTAGTAGAAGGAAGTATGATCATTTTGCTATCTAATAGTGTATGCAAAATGTCATGATGCCCCACCTTATCTCAAAACTGTATAAGCCCTATGTGTATATCATGTATTCTACTCACTATAAAAAATGCATTGTAGAGTGGATCTTTCCCCTTATTGAGTATCTTTATTCGAATTGGAGTAGGCTCTTGTACCAAATTAGATGACTAAGGCTCTGAAGGGTCTATAGCCACATCTACCTTTAACTATGTAACTATTAATCCTAATTTTGCCTGTAATTCTATAGTTGTGTTACATATATGCTTGAATGATTTGGATGTCTGATATAGTAATATATCCTTAAGAGGATAGATTAAACCTCTTCTAAAGATGTAATGTACTTATAAATCTATCAATTGATAAATCAACTAATGCAAACAAGCTTTTAACCTTAGAATGTATTTAAATGTTGGCTCTATCTCACCCTAATATAATGAAGGTAACCTCTCATGTGTGACTAGAGTCCCTTATTCTTTATGTAATTCCTAAGAAAGTCGATCTTAGATCCTCATATATGTGTAGAGACCCATTATGGATTATATGCTAGAACCAATTTAGTGTTTCCCCATCTAAGGAATTTGAAAACAATTGTAGTAGATTCAACTTATCTATAATATGTGCCATGGCTTTCTTATAAGAATCAAGGTGCAAGTAGTGGTCTCTATACCCATCAATTATAGTTAATATTGGTATCTATAAATCGTGTGGCAACTTTCTAGTTGAGATTCTGCATGGAATAGGGTTTCCATGTATTACATTGGCATTAGCCTAAGATTGGTATGCTTTATTTTCCAAAGTGAGATGATTTACATGTCATTGCAAAGCACCCACATCATGCATTAAGGAAATTAACACTTGTGAAGGTATATTATCATCATCAATGGGTTTATCTAGTGCTTGGATTTTGTTATTTATCTTATCCATTGATACATTATATTAGAAATATTTTTAGAGAGAGTTGGTTTACTCGTAGTAACCTTTGGAGGTGTGATAGCTAGGACCTAGTTAGAGGTAAATGAGTTCACACCCTCATTTAGGTTAATTTGAGAAACAAGTTATACTATAGTAATGGGGGTTGAGGGAGATTCATTGTTATCTTTTATATTGTTAAGTTGTAAATAAGTATCACATGTTACTTAAATAGAAGGTACTTTATTCTCAAATAAATGTAAATTATGAACATAAGAATAAGTGTGTGAGTGTGTCTTTTTACACATGACCAAGTATTTGTTTGAAAAAGAGAAATAGGTGAAGTAGGAAAAGAGATAGAAGGTGTAGATTATATGTTCTCTTCATCATAATCATAATAATTATCTTTATCCCATGGCTCATCAAAATCAGAATTTAATTCATTTATAGAATTAAGATTAGAAGAAGTATCATATGCATACTCATTAAGAGAGTGAGAAGGGGAAGATTTTAACTTTTTATTACTATTAAATGTGTCTTCATACATAGGTGTAATGCAATGTATTTTTTCACTAGCTATGTGTAGAATGCAAGCACAATTATCACTTTCAATTTTGGAATCAAGGGTAGAAGAAGTAGAAATCATGTTGTCTTTTTTCATATTATGACAAATAGAAGAAGAGTTAGAGACATTTGCATTATCAATGTGTTGTAAAGAATCATTGCATTGAGTTTGGAATTCGAAAGAAGGTGATAAAATAATTGCATCTACCTTAATTTGTGCATTGTTAAAATGTGTAATATCATTGGTACTTATTTTTTTCAAATTTAACTAAGAAGGGTAAATAAGATGCATTTTTATTATCTACTTTACTTTAATCATGAAAGAGTGGCTTTCGTGTATTGCATGTATATTGATTTAAATTAACTAATGAGGTAACAAAAATAGTTGAAAAGCTAGGATCACATTGGAATAAACCACTACCAACAAGAGGTTCTTTTGGCATTATATTGTTAGTTTGATTTTGAGGAGTAAGAGAAGAGTTAGAGAAAATAGAAGATGATGTATCTAATATATACTCATGTATTTTCATTGTCATGCTCATAGTAATCCTCATATTCATCATTATAATAATAATCATCATAATCATTATTATAAATGAAGTTATAATTATGCTCTAATGTACAATTTTGAAAATTAGTCCATTCATTGTTATAATCATGAGAGAAATTCAAGAGTGCATCAATTGGGTGAGGGGTAGAAGACTTTTTAGATGTGATTTTAAACTTTCCAAAGAAGATAATGTAAACAAGGAATGACAAACACACAAGAGGTAGAATATAATCTAACATAAGTATATGTGCAATTTGATAAATTTTGAACAAATTGTGTAATAAAAAATAGGTGATGTAATGGAAACCCTAATTGATAGTATTTGTGTGTATAGGAACCTAATATGTGGATGTAGGGTTTTGAATCAAGGTTATGTGAAAAAAATTAAATTACATTAAATAAATGAAACCTTAATGTAGGATGGATTAAATTAGATAGGTTATGCCAAAAATTTAGAAAAACATAATTTTATAACCCTAATTTAATGTGGAAAGTGAAACAAGGTAAACCTTAAGGAAAACTAGGGTTTTAAGAAATATTCGAATTAAGTTGGGTTCACCAAATGTTTTAACTTTTTAGGGTTTTTACTAGTGTAAATCCTATGTAGTTAAAGGGATGGGTATGTTGCTAATTTAGACTAAAAATTAGAAATAATTTATTTAATTAAACTTTCCCAAAATACCAAGTGAGAGGAAAAAAGGAACTTATCTAGAGATAAATATTTTTTTGTGTGGATCAAAGAATTGGAAGACTAAATAGGTAGGCAGGAACCTTTCATCTTCTAACTATTTGTTCAAATATGCCTTCACATAGCAGTGCCCATATCATGACAATAATGCCATGTGGCCTTAGTGTCCAATTATGGCACTAATGTCCTTCATGTAGAGACTGTCTAAAACTTTCAAAGAAGTTGTAGGAGGTTATAGAGGTCCTATAGGTAGTTCTATGTAATTTGAGGGTTCATATGTATCACTATTTTGACTAAATTTCTTCCAAAAACCCTAATAAATACCTACACACATGAAATTATAAACAGATCAAATGCAAAAAGGAAAAGATAAATTGGGTTATGGGATGTTACGATCATGTAGAATAAAACCCCTATTATCTTAGATGTTGCCTACATTAACCCCAATGTTAGGGGTCTCAAATTGCATGTAGTTCTCCATTAAGGAATGTGCACCATCAACTTGCATAGTATGCTAAAATTATTTTCACTTAGGCCCTTCTTTGATCAAGAATGCAATGTCTAGGGGTGATGACTAAGTAGTATGTAGAGTATTGAGTAGTACTATTGATTAATTTAATGCAAGTTTGTGCCAAAATAGTAAGTGTTAGATGTAAAATGCCTTGTGAGGATATTTATATAGAAGGAACTTTATTTTGAATATAAGACCTTGTTTCTTGGTTGAAAAGTCATAAAATATGGATTAAAAACATAAGAGAATGCTCATGGAGGGGTTTGGACTCAAACACAGGAGAAAGGGCCCATTAGGCACTAGAGCCATAAGTGAACACTAATGCCATATAGTGATATTGTCTTAAAAGTGTTGCTAGTGTCATAAGGATTAAAATAGAGCTAAAATCAAGAAATATAGACAAGGGGGCCTAGTGATTGGGAAAATGTGACTTATGACTATTAGGAGTGTTGTAAATAAGGAAAAATAAGACATAAGAGAGATAAAAAGGATCAAAATGACCGCATGAACAAGGATTATAATCATCACTAATACCTTTATGTGAAAGAGTAATAAAGGACATAGGACTTATGGTTACTTGTCCAAATTAGGGTGTTTACAGTGCCATGGGAATTACGTATGTAATTTTCCATGGTTGAAAGAAATAAAGTAAAAAAATACATTCCCTTGTAAATGATGATAGATTAAACAATCACAACTTAGATATTTCCATATAGAAAGCAAATGTTGATTACCAACCTATTATTTCCCATCATGCCATGTTAAAATATATTGCCAAATATGCATCAAAAGTAGGAAATGATCTGAAATTTATCATCGTATACCAAAAAGAATTTTAGAAGGCTTAAATTTGCATGAACCCATCTTCAACAACCTTTTAGAAACTTTAGATTAATAATATTACATTTCATGATGTTAGCATTCGAGAGGATTCTCATATGCTACAAAAAATCCCTCTTGTATTATGTAATAATTGATTTATTTCATTGAATATTGGCAAGAAATTTATACGTTGTGTCTTCCAAATTGAATGTGACTAACTAATAACTTCAACATAAATTGATGCTTACATTGCTTGCCCTTCTTTTCTATAATTACTACCACTTATTAAAGCTAAAATATATTGGCATTATAACAAGCATTGTAACATCTAGAAATGGAAAAATGTATTCACATGCTACTTTGTAATTATATCAAAATATTCTAATTCTTTTGAAACAATTTTTGGAATGAAATCATCTTATATAAACAAATTTAGAGGATGACTATTTAGATGATGTCATCTTTAACCATGACCAAGACTAACTTGATGAATGACAAATCTTGTCCCAACTGTACTCTAATAATGACATGGATCTAAATAAACTCGGTATGCTTAGCACCATCGTATATGTACATAACTAGAATAACAATGAAGTTCATGCATTCTTTCAAGAAACAACCTTATCTTATATATAATTAAATTGAATAATTTACCCAATTCCATAATCTCTTTCCTCAACTTTTCCTACCCCTAGTGGATTATCTACAAAATAATAGCTTGTGGTTGACATTATCTTACACCTATTCACTCAATATGATTTAATGTTTCCATTAAAAATGGCTATCCAAGGAATAATTGATACCATATAATCATACCCTATCAAAAACATCAAACTTGCATTATCTTCACATGTCGACCAAAACAACTCATCATTATTATTGTTTGTTCCTACAGGCATTGTAACCTTCAACAATCATGCATCAGCTATACATGCAACCCTCTATATACTTAGAAAGGAAATGAAACCAATTGGAGGGAAAACACGTGTAACTTTTCAAGAATCTATAAATAATGTATGAATCATTGGAAAAATGATCTTCATAGGCCAAAATTATTATCCTATGTTGATACATTCTTGTACAAGGTTTTCCTAATGCACATGATTGTCCAATTTAGAATGAGATCAATTTTTATTATAATTGAATTAAGTCAACTGCCTCTAGTTAATTGCATTCCAGTGTATGTAGGAACATCATATGGTTCAACCCTTTGGTGAAGCTTTAACACTATGATCACATTAGATAAAAAAAATTGTCAATAAAGATTTAACCCATGCTAGGTAGTTTTTCACAACCTGTTGCTCAATATTTAGAATATTTAACCAAAAAATGAGGATTTGGAGTTTGTAATGTCTATAATAATTGAATCATTAACTCTAAAAAAAATCATTGTATTCCAATATACAACACATCTATATGCAAAAAATAATTTGGTTGACATCCATAATAAATAAATGTTAAAATCAACGAATGTACCAATTGCATATAGCAATGATGAGTATACAAGGCTAAAAAACACAATAAAAATTGATGATGATCAATTGGAGGCTAAAGTTATTTTGTGGAGATAAAACAAATTATGCTTACTATAAATTTATGGGTTGAATTTGGGCTAGTCAATGTTGGTCTTGGCAAAATTTAAAACATTGTGTATATAGCTGGGACACATACATTATTCCAACATGGGATGTCATCAAACCCTAACATGTTATAGTCTCACTTGTTTCACATGGTAATCATATCAAACTTGATCTAAAAATGGCATGTGATTTAACAATACATAAATCAAAAGGATTAACATTACAATTTAAGCAACAACTAATATTAGAAATATTGATTGACATGGTCCAACTTTTATAGCTATCTCAAAAGTTTGCTCATTATAAGACCTTGGAATCTCTTCTAATTTTGCTTTTAAATGATATAGGAAAATACAAAATGGTGGCTATGTTCATATAATAAATAATGAAGAGGAAAGACTATGTTCCCTGCGACACTTCCCTTACAGTTACTTTATTTTCTTGAAAACTATAACAAGTTTACCATTTTGCTCATACATAATATATGTGGGAGCAAGTTTATAATTTTTATCATACATAATATATGTGACCTCACATTGTTTTATTCTAATTTCACAATTTTTTTTTCATTTTATACATGTTTTTCCTTTTGCTTTTTTCCCTTTCAACGTGATCATTGTAACTTTGTCTATAATCACTAGCTTAATCTTACAATAACCTATAAGGTTTATAACCATCAAAAGCATTCCATAATAATCCCACACAAACTCCATTAAAAAATTATTTAGGATATAAACATTAAACCAATAAAATAATTTAAAAAATGAGTTTTGTAAAATGAAAAATGAAAAAATTAGTTCTGTAAATTTTTATGAGAATCTTAAATAATACAACTAGAATCAAAAACTAAAGGTGATTACGAATGGTTGATAGGGGTCAATATTTATAGTCTTATTGATCTACAAATACATATTTATTTATTTTGATACATTCTATACACAATCATGTCAATAGGCCTATAAATATTGATATGGAAATTATGAAACTATTCAAACAATTTAGGGTTTACACTATCAAATCAGAATCAAAAGGAGTATCAACCATGGGAAGATTGTTATTTCCATCCATGATCTTATTTCAATTATGCTTTGGATCAAAATCCATAATTAGTGATAGTAGATATACCCCACCTTTTTTAGAGTGTTCAATTCTAGGTGTAATGAATAGTTCTATTGGAATCACCCAACCACCTCCACTTATTACCCAACCATCTTTACAATAAAATATAAATACTTACTATTAGGCCTCATCATCATAGGTATGGTGATAATACATCTCACAAATTTCCTTATTTCTCTATGCACTGGCCATTACTTGGGTTAAAGGTTCATTGTTATATAACTAGACTTTGGCATTTATGGCAATTTATTTTTAGTTGTAAGTGTGGTCAATTTTCCATATCTGATATCATAATACATTCATAATATAAGGGTTTTTATATAAAGCTATAACTACTCTTTATTATAGATTCTTAGTACAAGATTATGATGTATACTTTGGTAGGTTGCATTAGCATTTGCTTTTGATGCAGATAACATGATATAGTTATGTAGACTCTATATTGAAAATTGACTGTAAATCTTGAGATGTGTGTCTACATTGTTGATATCTTTTCTTATCAATTTCATGGCAATTTGTTTTTGAAGACTCTAAAATCATAATAAAAAAATGAATGTTTTGTTTTCTTTTTTTGAATTATTATTATTAATTCTAGTTTTTCAAATGCTACTACATTTAAATGACTATGACAACACTACATACACTTTTTTAATGTGTATAATAAATAATTATAATAATCATATTTGAAAAAACAAACTTTTTAAAATAAAAAATAAAATAATCATGATATGATGTGACGCTAGCAAAGAAAAAAACAAAAAAGAGATGCTCCCCTTTTTTTAATGTGCACAAGGGTGAAAAAAACAAAAAAATTAGAGTAAAAAAAATAAAACAAAAAGCCAAAAAAAATAAAAATGGAAGGAGACAAGACACTACTTAGAAAAATGCAAATGCAAAACCCAATTGATAAGCATAACTCAATTTGATAAATCTAGTTTGATTTCAATCGAATGGCTATGTTTTGTTGTTAGAGGGAGAGGGAGTAATAGTATTATATACAGTTCAATTGAGTGAATTTTAGATGGTTAATGTTGGCATTGGTAGTGTCAGAAGGAGTTTTTGTATTATTCACCTTCACAACTAATTCATAATTCATATACGGGTAAGATATTTTGTCATTATTCTAGCTCAAGGTATGATGCAATAATAATAACTACAATTAATTTTGGCTATCTACTAGATTTTGTATTAATGGATTGCAGTCAAGGTTTTTCTCACAGGTCAGGTTTTCATGAAATAAGGTTTTAAATGTTGTTGGTGGTGGCACTCTTTCTATTCATATGATAGAATGCTATGGTCTGGGGCATCCAGCGGTCGGTCTCATTGAACATAATATTATGACTAGTAAAACACGTGTTAGAAGGTTGAGTGTGATTTTGCAACAATGGATTAAGATTGTATAATGTTAGTTTTTGAGATCTATGTAGATGTGGGTTTCATCCTAGGGCTGAGGGGAATGTGTCTTGTAGGAATGCAGTATCACTGATTTGAGTATGACATTATACACTAATTGGTCCTGTGTATTTAGGTTTTTTTTTTGAGGTGTTACATGGACTACAATTTTCATTTTGTTTGATTGATTGTGTTTGAAGCTTGGATTTTATATCAATGGATCATGGACACTTCATGGAGTGTGAAGGTTAAAGATGAAGTAGGATTCCCTACCATTGCCTTAATAAATAAGGCTACAAGTCAGGCTCTAAGGCATGGATGTGTAGAGAGTGAAAGGGTTTGTCTATTTTTTAACCTTTTTGGTTTAGTTTCATAGTTATGAGACTATTGAAGGCTTTTGAGGCACCGTATTGAATTATTTTATGTTGAATGTTTCAAGTTACCTTGGGTCTATACCACCCTGATGATTTGAATGAGGCTATTCTTTTTACCTAGAGTGTTGATGTGAGTAAAGAGTATCAGTGCATCAGGCCTATGACATTTATCTCAATCTAGATGACATGGTTGATGATGATAAACACTACAGTGGCCTCCATGAGAGGGCAAGGATTATTTTATCCAAATAAAACAAGAAGGAGAATCATAAATCGAAGATCTCTCCCATCTGTAATTTATGTTTACCTAGTTTCTATGAAATTATTACTATTTTGGGTGTGGTTTGAAGTAGGATGATCAATTATCTATGGGATTGTAAATGTCATGTTTCAATGGAGGGTTGAGCTTTTACACTTAACCCCAAAGTCTTGGTTGTTTGAGTCTCTTCCATTCATAACTATGATACTTTCCAGAGAGTTTTAGTGTTACCATAGAGTTTCTAGGTCCCAATGGTCTTATACCTAAGTTCATATTTATCCTAAACCCCAAATTAATTGAGTATCCTTTACTTATAAACTTGATGGTTTGGTGGGATTTGGGCTTAGAATGATCAAATAATTAAGACATTTTCCCAAAACCTAGATTGCTTGAACATCTATTAATACGATTTTTTGTGGGTTGAGTTTACAATGTTCTAATAGCAGAGACCTTATGATTGATTTATTCTCCTATCTCTTGTTATATTTAATGTCTCCTATGTTACATGTTTTGACTTGTATTGATTAAATCTATTTTCTTTACGAATGTGATGCTTCAATGGATTTTTATCATCATGGAGATATCATTCCAAAACTCAAATGAGGTTTATGTTTTAATGTGAATATCTAATTTTCTATTCTTCCTAGATGTGATGCTTAGTTTGATTTTTAAGCCTAGTCATAAAGGTACTGATTACTAAGACTTTATTCTGAAACACAAAATTTGGTTTAAATTTTTTTGTGATTATTATGTGTTTTGGGTGAATTGAATTTGTTATTCTTCATCCATCAAACTAGTATTTCAAAAGCTAATTTTTTAATTCTTCATCCATCAAACTAGTATTTATCATTTTGAATGTGATTAGTAAGCTCATATTAAGGAGGGGGTCAAGGCAAGGTTCATTATATCCTCAACTTAATGAGGAGGAGCCTCAGGGACATGTTATTAGGATTTACTGTGAAGCCAATCTAGAATATTTCCTGACTACCTAGGGCCATCTTGAAGTGTTTGCTCTTGGAAGCCCACATGATCCCCACTAGGTAGCTTTGATTTACAACCTCTAGAATTAGTTGAATGAGTATGGTATATTGATTGATATAATTGATTTTAAGTTTTATTATTTTTTTTGTTACAATAATAGATCAAAGTGTATTATTGGGCTCAATAGAAGGGACTTCTACACCATGTGAAACCACTTTCCTTATCTGTCATGAGCTTGTGAGAGCCAAATGACCACCAAATAAGTTTGAATTTTAATATAAATTGAAAAAAATGATTGCCATGTCTTTAATTTAGGATAATTAAATAAACTAGGGGTTTGTCAACAAACCCTAACAACAAATATCAAACCCTTCCCCTAATCATATGCCAATTTGAATTAATGATCATCAAAACCTAATAAAAATTAATAAAAAGTTGATAATGAATAGATAGGGCATCATATACCAAATAATTGTTATCATTCAAACATTCCAGATTATAGCCAAAGTAAATATCTCAAACTTTGATGTTGTCATGCCAATTGGAGTTGTCAAATATTATAAAAATTAAGCAATTGGTATAACCTTTCTAAAACTGTAGCTAAGGGTTAGCTAGACCAACTATCCCTTGGGATTAGGCCCTAGGATAGTTTCGCCTAGCTACCCATAGGGTAACTATCATCACAAAATCCAACAGTAAATTAATTGTAGTATTTCTTTACAAATTATACAAAATCAAAATAAAAAATTCACCACTTTACCCCTACTTTCCATGGCAAATAATACAAGAAATTATATAAAATTTATAAGAATGTTCCTTTAATGTATAAATGGAAATTTTGCCATCAATGACCATGTAAAATCAATAATCAGACTTCCCTCGGAAGTCTCCACATTCCCAGAATATTATTTTTGCCCTTAATGTCTAGTTTCCTTGGGTGAAACCCTCACAAACTTGAAAAATTTGTTAAAAATCAAGTCACTGCTCATACTATTGTTCACCACTCTTTCTTACCTTATTCCATCCCAAATGGGGGTTGCTCATCCTAGAAGGAGGTTATTAACTTATGAAGGCAGTTACCTACCCTTCTGGGGCCTTTCCAGACCACAATTCACTACCCAAAAGTGTACCTAGCTCTCCAAGGCATTCAATTCACCTTTGCACAATGGTGGTGTTGCACAACACCTTTAGAAGAATTATTCAGCTCAATGGATGCCCCTTTGTGAGGTTTCCTAGAGGAAAATGAAGGTTTTCATCTTCACTTTCAACACTTTGAAGGTTTTTGTCTTCAAAGCTAACAAGTAAGCTTTTTCGTATTCGACTTGCAATTTCAATATCATCACATAATAATACCTTTCAAATGATAACTTACTTTCTTTTTATATCCCTCTTTAGAAGATAACTCTCCCTTCCAAAACATAAAAATGATATTCTTATCATTCTCCACTTGACCCTTAAGCGCCCATGACCCTCAAAAGGTCCCAACTTAAGGGAAAAGCAAATTAGACTATTATTACTTTATTTTAAGTATTTAGAAATACTTTTTATTTTAGTAATAATACTAAAATAATTTTGAAAATGGGGACATTACAATGATCTCCTTCAATACATGATAGATTTAGACTGATGTCACTCTTAGAAAATTTATACGTTATTTGAAAAAATAGAGTAAGGCAAGGAAGGTTGAAGAGATTTTAAAAGATGAGAAACAATTCCACACATAATTTCTCACTAAATTTTATGGTCTTCCTCCATCTCATTTTTGTCAATATGTGCGTTTAGCCTTCTATAACCTATTTAAAAAATTACAATTAAAAAATACTTTGCAAGGTCATATTATTAAACTACTGTCTTTTGAAATATTGCTTCTAATTCCCCTCTTCAACATTAAATTGTTAAACTATTTTCTTCTTAAAGTTTTTAACATCTTGAAGAATGATTTGGTCAACATCCATCAACAAATTCACATCTTCTTGATTTCCCTTTCCCCTAAAGACACCTCATGGTTTGCTAATGAATTTGTGGCTTTGTTCCCTTCTTAGAAGCAATGTTGGAAATAAGTTTCACTTAAATATTTTTATCTCCCCAACTTCTTCAAAAATACTACTCTACCTCCAACTATTATAATTTTCTTAGGTTATTGCCTCATGTATGGGTTTAGAACATCTAATTTTTATAATTTTCTTTGGTTATTGCCTCAATTATGGGTTTACAACCGTTAGCTTTTAAATTTTCCCTCAATAATGGAGGCATTCCTTTTTGGTTATAGGGAAATTGTATCATACTTCTATAACAACTTATACAGTTGTTTGTTTCCTTCAACAAGATATGCTTGATTTTTTTTGTTTGTGTTTTTTCTTCCTAAATTTACCTAGGGAGAGGGCTCTAGCCTAGTAAAAATGGCATCAAAGTTCCTAAAATTGTTAGCATCTCAAAAATTTCACAAGTGAAGATGCATTTATCATGTGAATTGACCAAAGTTTAGAAGAGATGAACATCTTAATGCCAAGAGGGAAAATATATTTTGACCAGCATCCTTAGCCAAATTGAGATGTCTATTGGTATAACATCAACACTTTAGAAAACCAAGAAGTCAAAAGGATCATGAGTAAGTATAACCATCCAACTCATATCAAATAATAAAAATCATCCACTCTTGATCATCACTACTTGCTAAAAATAGAAGAAAAAATGGAAGACATGATGTCAAGGGGATCAAGGCATTGTTACTCACACTGAGTTAATCTTAAGAAATAAATCCACCATTCCCTGACATAGAGGAGTTAAACAAAGGTCTTATAAGTAGATAACCTAGCCAATAATACATGAAATATCAATATGATTCCATCTTGTCCATGAGAAATTGAATTTATAGCAAGATATCCACTCAAACTTAGCTCCAAACAAGAAATAACAGTTGTCAAAGCCAAGGAGAACTTATTAAAAAAAACATTATAAGAAAAGCCTATGATGGGATGGATACTTAGTATTTTCCTTTTCACTCTCCCTAGTTCAAGTCAATCATCTTATCCCTCATATGCCTTCAAGTGCTTGAAGGGAGTGTAGAGGGAACATTGAAGTATATTATAGGAGGACTCAAAAAATTTAAAATGAAAAGAGAGATTGTTGAGAAATATCCTTTATGTTGAGGAGAAACCACATTGCCAAAATTTAAAATCAAACAGGATTATCAAAATTTGGAGTTTCATGCAACATTAGAAGTTTACACCTTCAATGAAGGTTTACATACAAAATTCAAGCTATCTATAAAATACTACCAAATAATTTTTATGTCATGCAAGTAAAAATCCCACAAGAAGCTTAGATATGATAAATATTAGAGATTAATCTAAATACAAGTTTATCTTTGGTACATGTCATTTTGAATTTAATTTAATCATCACACATGCCAATTCCTTAACAAACCCTTCACACTATGAGGCCAATGATTGAATTTAAATACATGGTACATGGGCTATGTTTTTTTTACTAAGGGAGCTTCCATACTACCTAAGTATATTTCACTAGATGTAAAAAATAATGTAGAGCATCATTACCTAGTTTTAACCAATCTTAGAGAAATATGGCCATGCCAAACATGTAAAAGGTTGAGAAGGATTCCTCATTTACAATTTTTCCAAAAAATACAAAATGGTGTATGAAGGAGTGTTCAATTAGTAGGATATTTTATTCGTCTCATTAAAATATGAATACCCATTTTACAAAATAACATTGTTATTAAAGAACCACATATGTCAAACCATCTCTAATCGTTTTCATGCTCAAAGAAATTTGCATGAGATAATAAAATATCATTGAGAGTGTAAATTAAAGGTGGGAAATGTTGTGTAGTGTTGTAGAGTAAGTCCTTATTCCATAAGTTACTTTACTACCCAGTTTGAACCAATCATCCAATCATCATATGAAAGTAGTAATATATATATGTATGTAGTATATGTATGTATTGTGTGTGTTTAAAATTTATAGTCTTCAACAACAAAAAGGGGTAGGGTACATATTTTTTATTTAGTTTATGCACTTCATACCCAAAATAGAAAATTTTCAAAACTTCAAATTTATTCTAAAATAATTACCTCCACCTCCTCATCACTTGATGATTGAGGACAACAAGGTATTTCAATAATAGCTTCCTTGGAGAGCTTGGAGTTTATATGATCAATAATTTATTTTTACCTCTGCACAAGTGCCCCAATCCCATACATGATATGATTCTACTAGTGGCCACATTACTCTGTAGTCATAAGTAGGTTTTTATATTACATTATGATCATCGTGGAGTAAGTTTGTTCCAACTGCATTAGATAACATGTTAGCAACATTAAGAGCCTGCATTTTATCAAAAACATTTCTCCTCCTTATTGATAACCTTGGGTCAAAGAAAAGATGTTTCATGTGTTGTCTAAGGTCATCTCTAACAACATTGTTCAACTCTTTTGTAGCCTTCCATAAATTCTTCATCCATAAGTGCATATGCAAGCATTGAGTTTCCCTATTTAAAAATTCCAAAAAAGACACCTTGATTGTTTTTTCCATCTTTTTGGACCTTGTTCTTTTCCATCATTTTTTCCACCACCACCCTTTCATGATCTTTATTCTTCATTATTTGCAATGATTATGTTCAAAGGATGAATTGTAAGTTCCAAGAGAGGCTTGCAATTAGGATTTAGAGAAGAGGGAGGATTAATTACATGTTAAACCTTCACACATCACTTTGAGAGGTGGTGTGTGGATAAATAAAATCCCTACTTCCCAAAGATGACTCCAAATATTTCACTTGTGTATCTTGCTTATGAATGATTTTTTATTAGTCATCTATGTCCCCTCTTTTTTCAATTATATTATTTCCCTCTTTTTTATTTTTTCATATTTTTAAGGATGGCTCTTGGGTAGATGTGAAGGAATCTTGGAGAAGAATCCTTGTACATCCTTAACCAAAATTTTCCTAATATCCTAAGGAAAATTAATTTCCAAAATTGATCCTTAGGTTCAGATGAAGCCAACATATCTACCTCTTTGTTAGGATTTTTGTCAACTACCTAATTTTATTCTCACTTAACGTGCTATAAAATGACTTCTAGTTGTTTTGCCAGCCATTTAGCTTCGTCAATAAAATATTTTAGTCTCCAAGATGAAACCTTACCATCTTTCATTTCATTTATCAAAATTTGAGAATAACCTTCCATCACTAGCTTTTTCCATCCTTGAATGATAGGAGTTTGAATTCCTTTGTGAATTAGCCATTCCTTCTACTCGATTATTCATGTCCTTCCCAATATCTAGGGAAAACATCAAAATTAGTTGCCCTCTATTGTCACATAAATTTCATCCACCCCCTATTGGGCCTAAATTATCTTTAGTTGCCCCATCAAACTTAAGTTTGATAAATCCACCCAAAGGGGAACACCAACCCTCACAAATTTTTTGACATATCACTTGCCTAACCCCATTATCATGATTTTTTTCATTGTGTTGCATTCCTTCTTTTGTTCTCAATCCTAACTAACAACATGAACTTCCTAGTGGTGTTTATGAACCTCCTTTCTTGAGTACTTATTAATAGTCTCAATCAAGTAATATTTTTTCTCATTTATTGGAAGATTGTATTCATATTGAAGCTACCAAATACAACCTCACAACTGCTAAGAGAAGCTACATCACACCAAATCTATTAAATACATGAGTATATGTGGAAAAATTGAATTTCCTTTATGGGTAAATTGAGCCCTTTTGACTACTTTATTCATGTAAGGTAGTCACCATGTATATTTTTATTTGTATCATAACATGAGAGAATCATTCTTTCCCCATTTAATCCCACCTTTATAACTTGCAATGTGCATTGAATTTGGGTTAGATTGAGCCATGAGTATCCATTTTGCATCTATTTCTCATTTGGAAACTTCATTGGTCAAGATAAGTTGGGTAAATCTCTATATAAAGTCTATTGTTTGGTGTTTTGACATGAACACATTGACGAGTTTACTAAAACCCTCTTATTTTATCCCTTCCTAATGAAAAATAGTGTATAGGTTACCAAAGCCTTCCAAAGACACAAAAATGTAAACAAGCTAACTAAAAATATAATCTAATGCTAAAACTAATCTAACTTATTTATTTACATTATCGAGATGGGGATGAACAATATCTTATCCTTTTCTACTTGAATATCTTATACCTTTTAGAAAGATAAAACTTCAGAAGAGGTTTTCTTTGATCAACCAATGATTGTTATGAAATAAAATTTGCTATAATAAATGAAAATAGAGGAGAGTTTTGATAATGCAAATCCATCATAGATAAATATTATGACAAGCACATATAGAAAAAGAGAATTTTACTTGGGAAAATTATTTCAGCTAAAAAACCAAGGTCAACAACCTTTTCAATTATAACTGAAATTAAACATCTTATGATGCTACAATCAAGTATCAATGTTTTTTAACCTTCTACAACACCTTTATTGTATATTAAAATGCAAACATTTGACTATTTTTATTCAACATTCCACAACCTTTATTACATGTATCCTTTGTAACACTAATCACTTTCTTCCTTAGAAGAATAATGTCTTATAATAGACACTTCACTTGCAATGTTTGCACTACAAAAGAAACTTCATGCACTAATTGTTGCCCCAAGTGAACAAAATGTCACTCTCCTTAACAATTCTATGTCAAATTTCCACCAAGATGTTGGTTAACACTTCTTTAGTTTGACAGATGTAGTTAGATAAGTGTTTTAAATGCCTCCCAATAACTTATCATTGTTTTAAATGTTCAAGGTGATTTTGGACAGGTTTATTTGGGTGATGGTGAACCTTATAAAATTATTGGAAAGGGTAAGATACATATAAAATTACCAAAAGGAAACAAATGGTTGTTGAAAGAGGTGAGGCATGTTCCTAAGTTGAGAAGAAATCTAGTTTTAGCAGGGTAGTTGGAAAGTGAGGGCTGCACAGTTACATTTGTAGAAAATTCATGGAAGGTCACTAAAAGATCATTGGTAATATCAAAAGTAGAGAAGGTAAGTATATTATATTTATCTACTAGTAATGTTGACTCTTCTATTACTTTAGCTTCTACAAAAGAAAATATTAAATTATGGCACCATAGACTTGGGCACATGAGTGAGAAGGGGATGCAAGTTCTCCACTCAAAGAATTTATTGCTAGATTTGAAGGTGGATTTGGAATTATATGAGAATTATGTGTATGTAAAATAGAAGAGAATCAAATTTCTCAGAGTTGGGAAGATAAAGAAGGATGAAAAGTTA
Organism: Torreya grandis; assembly: GCA_037957365.1. Lineage (NCBI taxonomy): Eukaryota > Viridiplantae > Streptophyta > Pinopsida > Cupressales > Taxaceae > Torreya > Torreya grandis. The sequence goes on from JARHVA010002214.1 coordinate 1,399,010, forward strand.
GAGCTTGTTCATACAGATGTATGGGAACTGGCTTAGGTATCATCCTTTAGTGGCTCTTCTTATTAAGTTACTTGTATTGATGATGAAACTATAAAAACTTGGGTTTATTACATACAAAAAAAATTGATGTTTTTGATACTTTTAAGAAATGGATATCTTTGGTTAAGAATGAGATAGGAAATAAGTTGAAGTGTGTCATATCAGACAATGGAGGTGAATACTATAGTAAGGAGTCTAATAACTAATATTTATTCCATGGGATTCAAAGAGAGAATAGGGTTTCAAGAACACCATAACAAAATGGTGTGTCAGATGGGATGAATAGGATAATCATGGAACGTGCAAGGAGCATGAGATTACATGCAAGGTTGCCCTTATAGTTTTGGGTAGATGTTGTGAATACTATTATTTACTTAATAAATAGAGTGCCTTCAAGTCCTTTGGATGGTGGCATTCTAAAAGAAGCATGGATAGGTAAAAATGTATATTATTCCTCTTTAAAGACTTTTGGTTGTGGAGAATTTTTCCATATTGATAAATAAAATAGAACCAAGCTTGAAGCAAAATCCAAGAAATGTACTTTTATTGGATATGGAGTTAATGATTTTGGTTACTATTTATGAGATTTTAAATATCATAAAATCATTAGGGTAGATATGTGATCTTTAATGAGAGGTTCATGTACAGAGATCAGTTGCAGGGAAAGAAATAAGAAAATCTAAATACTGAATATGTAATACTTGATGAAATCACTAGAAATGAAATTCTAAAAGTGCTAGAAAATTAGAATGTGCAATAAATACAATAAAAAGTACCTAAAACTCCTGGAAGTGTAGTTAGAATATCTATGAGAGTAAGTAAACTACCTGAACAATACTCTCCTTCACTTTATTATTTATTATTGACTAAGGTGGTGAGCCAAAAAGCTATAAAGAAACAATGTAGGTAGAAACTAGAAAGAAGTGGGAACAAGGCATGAAAGAGGATATGGACTCCTTGGTACATAACCAAACTTAGGATTTGGTTTAGTTGCTTGTAGGTAAAAAAAGTATTGTAGTATAAATAGGTTTATAGGTTGAAGGAAGGAGGAAAAAAGAGGTACATGACCAGACTTGTTGTAAAGGGGTTTGCACAATAGAAAGGTATAGATTTTGATGAAATATTTTCCCCAGTACTTAAAATGAATTCTATAAGAACTATTTTAAGTTTCGTAGTAGAATAATATTTACAATTTGAATAGCTAGATGTGAAGACTGCTTTCCTTCATGGTGATTTGAAGGAAATATAGATGGAGCAGCCATAGGGATACGAAGTCAAAGGTAAGGATAAAATAGTGTGCAGGTTGAAGAAGAGTTTGTATGGCCTAAAGCAAGCTCCAAGATAGTGGTATTTGAAATTTGACATGTTTATGATAGAACAAGGTTATAGTATATGGCATTTTGACCACTGTGTTTACTTTAAGACATTGGATAATGGTAGTTATATTATCATGTTATTGTATGTAGATGGCATGCTTGTTGTAGGGTCTAACATGCATTATATAAATGAGCTCAAAAGAAAACTAACATATTCATTTGCAATGAAGGATTTGGTTGATGCAAAACAAATCCTTGGTATGAGAATAACAAGAGATAGGAAAAATAGAAAATTTACATTGTCTCAAGAAAAATACATCAAAAAGGTGTTAGTCAAGTTCAATATGCAAGATGAAAAACTAGAGTACACCTTTGGGAGGGCACTTAAAATTAAGCAAGGAACAATGTCCTAAAATGTAGGAAGTAATTAATTACATGTCCAAAGTGCCCTATGCTTCAGAAATTGGAATTTTAATGTATGTTATGGTGTGCACTAGACTAGACATTGCACATGCAGTGGGAATTGTTAGTAAGTTTATGAATAATCTAGGAAAAGAGCACTAGGATGTAGTCAAGTGGATTCTCAGGTACTTGAGTGATACCATTGATAGATAATTGTGTTATGAATGGTATGATGTTACCTTACAAATATATGTTGATGTAAACATGGCTAGAGAGTTAGATGGTAGGAGGATCACCACAAGTTATGTTTTAACTATTGATGATACAACAGTTAGTTGGATTTCAAAATTGCAAAAGAGAGTTGCTTTGTTAACTATACAAGCAGAATATTTTGGAGTTATTGAACCAAGGAAGGAGATGATATGGATGCAATATTTCATGGAATAATTGAGGCATAAACAAGAAAATTGCATGTTATATAGTGATAGCCAAAGTGTGATTCATGTTTTAAAAAACTCAACATTTTAGTCAAGAACCAAACATATACAACTCAAGTATCACTTGATTCATTCAAATTTAGAATATGGTCAACAAAAGTTAGAAAAGAGAATCCTATAGATATGTTAACAAAAATAGTTAAAAAGGAGAAGATGGAAAGTTACTCAACTTCAATAGGTCTTCATGGATAACAAGGAAGATGAGAAACATACTAGGGTCAAAGTTCAAATAAAATTCCAAGGAAGAGTTATAGTGGTGGACTTACAGTAATAAATATCTAAGTGGGAGATTGTTGGATGGTGGATTTTGATCTTATTATAATGCCCAATTCTTGATAAGGGAGGTATGGGGGACCATGATCTTATTATAATGACCATTGATCTGGAATCTATTATCAAATATGCATCATTGATTTCTTTGAACCCACTGACATCTATCAGATCACCACTCACAGTTGGATTTGATCTAATCAAATTCCAACCATTGATCTTGAACATTTGAATTTGAATGGCTAATTCACAAAGCTTAAATTTAATGTCCCCATGCCCATTTTATTCTACAATATTAATTTTGAAGCTTTATATCTTAAGATAACAAGATCATCAAAATATGATTTTTTTAGAGGATGATCCAGGCATGATGGACTTCATGTCCATACAACCTTTTAACCCTAGGAGGCTTTATAAGTGAACTTATAAAATGTGTAATAGGATTGACCCATTCATTTCTACATGATGTCCTATGATGGTTCAATTGTTTTAGGCTTGATCAAATCATTTTTTGATCATATTTGAAGGCTCATATCTATATATAGGAATTTCACTAAGGTACCAAACTTATATGGAATCATTAGGGTACAAAATACATTATCTCAAGGTACTCTTAAGACCAACCTTGACTCACAATGCAAATTTACATGATATGCTAACTTTCAACTGATGGGGTGACAATTTGACTTGTGGGGGAAAAATTGATAACATTCTGATGACTTAGTTGGGAAATATGTCTACTATGCTTGAGAACTAAACCATCTACATGACTTTTGGACTCATAAATAATGATAGTTTGATTCATGTTTGTGAATAACCATTTTGACTTACAAAGATAATGAATTCCACCAAAACAAGGAAGAAAACAAGAAAAATAGGGAAGCTAACTAAACAAATCAAAAAATAAACAAACTAATGTGCTAGGGTAGAACTTGGAGGAAAACCAAATCAACTAACTATGTACAGGGAAATCAGCTTCCTTAATAGCAATTTTTCAAGAGTATCCCATTGACTGGGATAGGAAGCTCTTTGTCATCCATCCTTGCAAGTGGGATGGCATTATGAGATTTGTAGTTAGAGATTATAGATATACCACTCTAAAGGAAGTCAAAATTTGTATGCCTTCTTAACTTGGCTCTATCCTCATCCCATTCGAGGATCATATCTCCTTTTTTGAAACTTCTTACAGAAGCTCCTTTGTCAAAGGCTCTCTTGACCTTTACTTGATGGCTTTCCATGATTAGCATGGACTAATGCCTTATATCTTCCAACTCCACAAGATCAATATAGATTATTTCCATATGTTCATTCTCAAACAACTCAAGTTGATGCATTAGTTCTAGGGTAGGGAATTCAAGAGAAACATGCATTCTTGCTTCCTTACCATATACCAGTTTGTATGGGGAGTTAGCTATTGAATTATTATAGGTAATCCTATCATCCCACAGAGCTAAATCCAATTTGAGATGCCATAAATTTTGATTACCTTCAGTGGTTCTCCTTAGGATATTTAACATGTTCTTATTAGTTGACTCAACAAGGCCATTTCCTTGGGGATAGTAATTTGATGAAGTGTTGATAAATACACTATGTTGAACTACCCATTAGCTGATTTTAGACCCCACAAATGCCATAACATTGTCAAAAATTATGGTTGAAAGGACTCCAAACCTAGTAAGCAGACCTTCATAGAAATCTAGAACATTGGTCTCATTTTCTTCCTTTAATGACATTGATTCTATCCATCTAGTGAAGTAGTCTATGGCAGTTAGGATCCATTTATGACCTAAGCTTAAAGGGTAGTTGATGACACCAATAAAGTCCAATCCCTATTGGATAAAGGGTTAATCCACTATAATTGGTTGGAGAGGTAAAGTTGTAAGCTTCACCTTCTCTACAAACATAGTACATTGCCTTCATTTCCTAACCCATGTATGATAATCACCAAATAAGCTTGGCCAATAATACCCACCTCTCATCATATTATGGGTTGTAGTCCTTGTTGAGTAATGTCCTCCACCATGTCCATCATGGAACTCTTCATGTAGCCTTTCCTTTTAATGTTATTCAAAGGATCTTAACAATATGCCATTAATATCTTTCTTGAATTAAATTCCATCAACAACAAGAAATGGAATATATTTCAATCTAAAATATATTCTTTTTGAAGGAGTTAGATGAGAGGGATAAAGACCATTCTAAAGATACTATACCAAATCATGATACCAGTTAGAATGTGAGGTATGACCAGCTATAACTTATTCATCAGTTAACACCATAACCACCTCATTGGCCTCTTGTAGGTCTCAGGCTAGATGCTCACAAAGTCCCTTACCTCTAACCAGATTTGTGACTTTGATCTCCACATCATACTTCATTACCTTTGTTATCCAACCAACTATTTTCTCATTTATGTCCTTATTCAAGAGAAACTCCTTGACACTTAGATGTGTAATCATTAGGTGTATCTTATTACTAGATAATAAGTATCTAAATTTCTTGAGGGACCTTATAACAGAAAGTACATGTTTTTTTAACAAAAGACTACCCTGTTTCATAATCTTTTAAGCCTTGACTGAAGAAGGCTATTGGATTATCTAAGGCCTCATGGTTCTGTTGCATAAGAATTCCTCAAATGGTGTCAATATTAGCATAGGTATATAGAAAGAAGTCCTTTGAGAAATCTAGGTTCTTGAGTATAGGAGCACTAGCCATGGATTTGTTAATTTCCTCAAAACTCCTTACTTCTTCCTTGGACCAGCTTGAGTTCTGATTCTTCTTTAAAATGGTAGTAAGTGGCTTAGCTAAAGTAGCAAAATTTGAGATGTATCTTCTGATACAATTGATCTCCTCCAAGAAAATTTGCAAGGCTCTTTTATGTTTGGGCAAGGAAAGTGAAAAAATTGAAGCTATCCTTTCAGGATTTATGCTTAAACCATGTTTTGAAACTATATGTCCAAGAAACTTACCTTCATGAACTAAGAAGACACACTTTTTAGGATTTAGGGATACCCCAAATTGCCTACACCTTTTAAACACTTTCTCAAGGTGATCCATATGGTCACTTTCATTCTTTGAAAACACCATTATATAAACCAAATAGACTAGCACAAACTTATTGAGAAGGCTCTAGAATGCCATATCCATGGCTCTTTGAAAGGCTGCTCCAATATTGAATAGACCAAAAGGCATATTTCTATATGTAAATGTCCCCCACTTTGTGGTGAAGCCTATCTTGAATTGGTCCTCTTCCTTGACTAAAATCTATTTGTAACCACTATAGCCATCCAACAAGGAGAATATTTTTGAACCTGTAACCAATTGTAAAATTTATTTCATAGATGGTAGTAGATAGCGGTCTTTAAGAGAAGCCTTATTCAAGTCATGAAAGTCAACACATAATCTAATTTTACCATTCTTTTTCAATACTAGAACAAGGTTTAGCACCCAAGTTGAGTGCTTGATTGGAAATATAATAGTTGACTCAATAAGCTTATGAAGCTCAACTTTCATCAAAGGCTCAAGCTTAGGATTAATAAGCCTTTGTATTTGTCTTATTGGCCTAGTTTCATCTTTAGATCAATGGTGTTTTAATCTAGACTTGGATCAAATCCCTTGATATCACTATCTTTCCATGCAAATACATCATAACATCTTGAACATAACTCAATAAAATCTTCCTTCTCTAAATAAGTGCATACCTTTCCCAACTTTAGGTTATTACTAGGTGCAACTTCCACATTTACATAGTGTTCCTCTTTTATTGACAAGGTTAACTTCTCTTTCCTTGACTCATCATCACCACTAAATATGTTTTCAAGTGTGACCAATCACTTGGGTAACTTATTTGTTTTTAGTTTCACAATAATATCACCATATTGATGCAAGTCTTTTGACTGGTTTCTTGAGGAAAACTCAGCCTCTTCTTACGAGAATCTGACAATATGATTATCATCTAAAAATACTTGATAATTATCATTATTATCTAGGATAGAAGGCCTTACAACCACGTTAATTTGTGACTAGACCTTTTCATTTCTTACATCAGTTGGGATACTAAATAATGCCCCAATGGCTGCCAACCTGTCTACATGCTTGTTCTCATCTCTTGGTATTATCTAAATGTTGAAGGCCTAAAATTATTAAATTAAGTCCCATACCCTATGATTATAAGATTTAAGGAATGGTTTTTTGCATACATTAAGCCCTCTCACTTTGTGAACTACAAGCTCACTATCACCAAAGAATTGTAAGGTGTTGACTCTCATCTTCCTAGCCCATTGTAAACTATGAATAAGTGCCTCATATTATGTAGAACTATTTGAATAACTAAATAGAAACTTAATATATGATAATTAAATTTGATTTTATGGATAAATCAACATCATTTTAACCCTGGTACCATGCTTATTCATTGATCCATCAAAATATAATTTCCAAATATCATTAATAGACTCAGCATCCTTCATCATGGCTGGAATTGGTGCATCTTTCTCATGTAAGCAATAAAATTCAAGTCCTATATTCATGTGATCTAGAGTCCCACTCATCAAGGAAAAAATATGGAACCCCATCTAAAAGTGATTTAGTTTCTTTTATACTATCTTCTATCACCTAATTTAAGATGAGGTAATTGGTGTTCACAACACTTGGCATATATGGTTCTAAATGGAACCATGTAATAGGTTTAGAATGTATGGTTAATTTGATACCATACTTGGTCCTAAACTTAAAATATTTCTAATCAACTAACAAATATCCTCCAATATTTGAAGTAAAGTCCCTTGATAGGCACATGGCAAAATAGGGGGCAAGTCCACTATAACTACATCCTGGTTACCTTAATACATTGGGACAAGTATGCAATGTCAACTTTAGATCTTTGATTATTCCTACTATTTTTTTTTGGAGACCCATTCAATTTAAATAGCCCTTTAGCATTTGGATCTTAGACAAGACCAAGCTTATCTACAGTTTACTTGGGCATGACAATGTTACTGGCTCCACTATCGACCATACAAATATGAAGTAGGCAGTTACCAACTATCAAAAAGAGGTAGAAGGGAGGATTTTTACTTATCCTTACCTCAAATTTGTCCCCTTTTGCCATTTTGTGTACCTATTGTACTTAATGATTCATTTGCTGGTATGAATTAGTTAGGATAGCTCTTTATTTCTCAATTGGCTCTACGGATGCCTTGAGAGATGAAAGCTCTTAAATGAGCATATCTTTTTATCCTAGAATATAAAGGGAATCCCACATGTTAATTTTGACATTGGTCTTCTTTATATGATCCACTATTCTAAGTGAATCTCCACTAACTTTTAGGTGCACCTTTTGAACCACTGGTTATTCATGAACTAAAGGTATTTGGGGGACCTCACTAGCCTCTACATTCTAATTTTTCTATGTTGTATGGGTAGAAATTTTACCTTTGGTAATTTTGGAAATGACATTAGGAGTACTTGGAACATTATTCACATCTTGAGCCTTAATGGATATTTTTTTAGCTCTAGTTACAACTACAACTTGACCACTTGAACTACTAGTCTCACTACCATGATTGAATGCAACATAATCATCCATTTGCCAATTTACATTAATGGTATCAGGTTACCCTTGAAATTTTTGAGACTCTCATTGGGGTACCAAATTTATCTCTTGATACTGACTTCCTTGAAGAAAAAACTCTTCTTGTGTCATTTGTGGCATAGTAATGTTCTGTGACACCAAGCCTTGGTTCTGAATATCATTGAGGTTAGAGGGCTACCAATCTAAGTCATGCATAAAATTATTTTGAGATACTATGGGAAAAATATATTTTGAACTTGAAGGTGCATTAGGATCAATAGATGCATATGGTTTAGATGGGATTATGGCTCTTTGTGATTGCTAGGGTGGTATATTTTCTCTAAATCCTTGACAAAGAAGTTTTTGATCTCTAAAATACTGATAGGAGGTATGATTCTATTATTAATAAGGCCTACCTTGGTATTTTTGTCTTTTAGGTTGAACTATTTCATTCCCAAAATACTATAATAGACTTTTTAATTCCCCAATCTCACTAGCATGATTAGAAGGAGATACAACTTGGGCTTTAAGAGATGGGATAGGAGCTAATGATGTAGAATAATGGGCTTGATGGGGTGGAAAAGATTGAAACTATGGGAATATAGGCATTGGGGGCCTTGGAGAAAGCTTACCGGCTTGTATCAAACTATTCTATGCTCTTATGGTAATCTCATAAGAATTTGGAAAGGTATTACCACATATGAATTGTATCATCATACTAATTAGAGAATTAAGGGCTCTCAGATAATATAAGAAGGCATATTCAGGGGATAGTCTGATCAATACAGGTATTCTAGTCCATGTCTTTTGGAATCTAAGGTTGAAATTAGACGTGAACTCATGAGGAGATCTCTTATGTTAGTCAGTTTTTCAACTAAAGATAGGTGGTCTAACTTATCCTCAAATTGCTTGACTGAGGTTGCTCCTAACTCATCCCAAGTAGCAATGAAATTTAGAGGAAGATTTATATACCACTCCAATGCTTTTCCCTTTAAGGAAGTCATAAACAATCTAACAGCGACATTATCTTCAATAATATTATGGACAGAGCAAAGTTTGGCAACATATTGGATGTGATCAATAGCAATTGTTTGATGTTCTCCATAAAATAATGGGATCCTTTTAAAAGCAGACATAAGAATATCATCATACTGGGCTAATTTCAATAGACTACCTCTATTGAATCAAAATAAATACTTGATTTTTGATAGCCATTTGGGTGGTGGGGATTGCACTACTTAAGGCAATAGGATGATCAGGGGATGAATATTGCTTATGAGGATAAGTTCTTATCCTATTAAATCTTGCTCTCTTATATGAAGCAGTGGGTAGCTTAATAAATTCAAGGGGAATACCTTTACTAGCTGACCTTGTAGTAACCTTTAGCATGAGAATGTTGTTTGGCAACTTGAATAATCTTTAGCTCTAGATGATGATGGATCTCCTTTTATATTGAAAATTCTTCTCCTTAGCTCCAATTTTCAATTCCTTTGAAGAAAATGGGTACCACCGAGCATGCCAGAACTATTGGTGCTTTAGATTGCACCCAAGCTGAGAAAAGGGATTGTTCAGGTCCTCTTTCTCAAACATAGTCTAACATGGGATTGACCCTAGGCTGTGGGTCACCAAAACTTGGGTCAAACCTTCAAAGAAGTTCAACTTCCTTTTGGATCAATCACCTATACTAGACCTAAAATAGCTTCTTTTTTGGGAAAGGGAGAGATATTGCCAATAATTCATGAAAGCATGTACAAATGAGGTGATGTACTAAATGTTTTAATCCTTATACTTACACAAGACACACTATAAGATGCATCCAAGACTATTAAACAACACTTTATTATTTATTTGATCACCTTCCACATCATTATTTCACAACATGGCATGAGCTAGATATTGACCTAGTATGGAAGGGTAGTCGTCCACTTCTAAACCAATCAACAGACTATGTATACACTTATTATAATCTATGGGAGCTACCAACACTCCATGAAGGTGAGGTAATTTAGACAGAGGCAAGGAAGACACACATTCACTTGACCACATCAATGAATTAGTAAGTCACACTTCAATTCAACTTTTAAAATGAAGGAATTCAAACTTTATTACATTATAAAGGTTTATAATACAAATCTCGATAGAGTCTAGTCATGCCAAAGAGAGGGATCCATTTCAAGACTTAAGAGATTATATATATAGTATAAGGGATGAAAGAGATGGGGAAGGATGCTCAGAATAATGGAGAAGGGGTCATTATGATCAAGAATTTTTATCATTTGGCATTGATTCGGTCAGATTTGATCATCATGCTAAGAATACTTCTAGAAAATGACCATAAAAATCATATAAATCTTTTTTAACACATTTTTGGCCTACATGATACTCTTTACAGTTACAATGGTAGAATCAAGTTATTTTCAAGCAAAATTCTAGTGTCAAAGCCATTAAAATAGCTGGGTTGATCTTTTGCAATCTCTTTCTAGTGTTGATACGATTGTAACAACTTAACTAATCTATTTTGATCTTATTTTGGCATCAATTTCTCCTCACTAGCTCATTTTTTGATGTGTAAAAATGGAAAAAGGGGTCATAACCATGCGGTTAGTTGAGATATTTATTCTAGTTCGATGTAGCTTTTGACCTTTAATTTTGATCATCAATCTCAATATTACTTAGTGATTGCAGATCGTCGATCATTGATCCACTTAATCATCAACTTTTAATCTTGACTATTGATTAGCTTGCTTACATACTATTATATCTACTTTGTTACCTTATACGTGTATCATTTATCTCTCTCTATATGAATGAATGTGAGTCATATATATTTTAATAACTTAACATGCTCATGACACTTGACAGCTTCCCATTTATCTTTGAGATTCACTGACTCATTAACACAACATTCATTATTAGATCTACCTTATTAGCTTTCATACATACCATCAATCTATTTTGGCCCATTGGTCTTATTAGTTAATACACACCATTATATTTTTTTTCAAGCACATGAGATCTTGACACTTGTCATTGAAGAGTTCATGTCAACTTTTTGACTTGATGCTCACTATTGATCTAGAATCTATGATCAAAAATGCATCATTGATTTGCTTAGACCCACTAACATCTATCAAATCATCACTCATCATTGGATTTGATCTAATTGAATTCTAATTATTGATCTTGGACATTTGAATTTAAATGGCTAGTTCATTATGCTTAAACTCGATGTGCCCATGCCCATTTTATTCTACAGTATTAACTTTTAAGCTTTATATCTTGAGATAGAAAGCTCATCAAGATATGAATTTTGTAGAGGATGATTTAGGCATGAATGACTTCATATCTATGCAACCTTTTGATCTTAGGAGGATTTCTAAGTGAACTTATAAAATGTGCAATCGGATTAACCCATTTATTTTTACATGACATCCTATGATGGTTTGGTTATTCTAGTCTTGCTCAAGTCATTTCTTGATCATATTTGAAGGCTCATATCTAAAACTAGGAATTGCACCAAGGCACCAAACTTGTAGGGAATCATTAGGTCACAAAAGACATTATCTTAAGGGACTCTTAAGACCAATCTTGACTCATAAGGCAAACTAGCATGATATGCTAAGTTTCAAATGATGGGGTGACAATTTGACCTATGGGAGAAAAATTGACAACATTAACCTCTCATGTGTGACTAGAGGTTCCTTATTCTATATGTAATGCCTAAGAAAGATTATCTCTAGATCCTCATATGTGTGTATAGACCCACTAGGGATTATATGTTGGAACCAATTTAGTGCTTCCCCATCTAAGGACATTGGAAACAATTGTAGTAGAGTCAACTTTTTTGTAATATGTGCCATGGATTTATCATAAGCATAAATTTGTAATTCTAGGTCTCCATGCCCATCAAATATAGGTAATACTAGTATCTAAAAATTGTGTGGCAACCTTGTAGTTGAGATTCTACATGGAATAGGGTTGTCATGTATTATATTGGCATCAACCCGAGATTGGTATGCTTTATTTTCCAAAGTGAGATGATGTAATTATTTTTTTAAATAACCCACATCATGAATTAAGTAAATTAATACTTGTGAAGGTATAATATCATCATCAAAGGGTTCATTCAGTGCTAAAATCTTCTTTTTCCCCATGAAAACTGCTAAAAACTACCCTTTTAACTAAAGAACCTGCCACTTTATAGCTATGTCAATTGATTAAGAATTAAGTAGACAAATGTGGCATGACATCACATTTTGAAACCTTCACACTTCCCAAGAAATTCATACAAGTCATTTTTTAACCCCTAAAATCACTCAAAATGACATGTTGGCTAATAAAATAAGTGACCAAGGCTAATATAACATTAAGTAACATTAAATGACCTATGATAAACCTTATGACCAAAAATTAAACCCCTTAAAACATTTAAAACTCAAGTTTTTACCTAGGGGCACCCTAATTTGACCAAAAAGTCAAATTTAGTCAACAAATTGGTGACTCATAGGGGTAGTATTCCTGCTATACTAACTAGACCAATAGCCTTATCAGTCCATTGGGATAATTAAGTCACATGTACATGAATTTTGACACACACCTTGATTTGACAACACATAAAACATAAGGAAAAAATAACAAGAAACAACACACCAGACAAGAAACTAAGCAAACATACTTGTGCTTCATGAACACTTTATGGAACACACACACACAAAACTAAACAACCAACTCAAACACTGACTAACCTGAGATAAAAAAATCCATCTTGGATCAAAGAGGAATTTTATAACCTTATTTGTTTCATGACATGAAATATTTAGTGAGACATATAGCCTTTTATACTATAGCATTGATGCCTCCATCTTCTCCATGGTGTTTGCCAACTTCAGTGACATGATATTAAATGAAAAATAAGTAGCTCCATCTAGGTTGATCAAATAAATTAACTCCTATTGTATCCAAATAGTCTCATTCCTCTCATGAACTTGGTCATTGATGTGTAAATTTGATAATGTGGTAGTCCTTTCAGCTTTGTCTTCCTCCTTGACATAGTGTGCTTGATGTTTGGAAAAACTAGTCTTCCCTCTACCATGTTCCCACATCCTTGAATGTGGTTTTTCCTCATATTAACCTTTTGACTATCCTTTAGGAATAACAAGTTCTACCTTGACATCACTAACCATGTCTACAACTTCTTGTATACTAACATCCTCAAATGGCTGCATGATAATAGGATCTTAACCAGTAGAAAGAACTTCATTTTCATGTTTGATTTATCACTCAATATCATGCTTAGATCCATAAAAAAACTTTTCATTAGATATTTAATCCTTTAGAGATGAAAAAACTTTACCCAAACTATCAAATTCCTTGCTTATGGCATTGAACTTTTGCCATAAATCTTCTTCCTCATGAATGCAATTTTCAAGAGTTATTTCCTCTACTTTGGTCTCATGACACTCTCTTAGGACTAACACTTATTAAGGATTTATTTGACCTTGTTCTAAATCCTTAATAACACATTTTCATGCTTAATATGGTAATTTAAATCTTTGTGATTAGACATAGAATCTCCTTAAAGTATCTCCTTCTCCAAATATTGGTCACATTCCTCATGGACACACATCCCATTAGATATAGAGGTAAAAAATTGTGGATTATCCTTATGTTCAAAAAGGTGAGTCCCTATGATAGTATCTTCCTCAATCACTCATGAGATCATCTTGATCAATCATGAATTAAATTTGTCCTTCTTCACTAGCTTCTCTCAAGATAGGCTCTTCCTCAAAAGGGGGTGAGGTGGAAAGTTTATGGGTAGGCTCATGGATTTGAGGTGAAGAAGATATAATATGAGATGTAGTGGGAGTCAAAGGGGTTGGATATTTAGTGTGAGATGAATAAAAAGGCTTATGAATGGGTTTGGAAAAGAGAAAAGTACTAGTAAGTTCAAATGGGAGTGAGTTCTTGGGCTGATTAGAAGGATAAACACCTTCATGAGTAGGAGCTACACTTTGCCAATGATATCCTTGTGTGTAATCCATTAAAGCCTCTGATTTAATATGAAAATATTCATAGAAGTACTCTTTAGGTTGATAAACATCATGATATGAAGGGTAAGGTTCATATTAGGATTGATATAGAAGTGTTTCTTGATAGTTCTCTTGGTAGCCATACTCATAAGGTTGTTCAACAACATAGTGTCTATATGGAGAGGGAAATTAATGATTATAGGATTTCCATAAGTCTTCTTCTTGAATGAGTTGGTACAATTCATGTTGTATATGCTATACTTCATGACAGGGTTGATTAAGAACTTGTTCTTGTTGGTAAGGAATGACACAAGCTGAAAATGTCTCACCAACTTGTGTAAAACAAAACTCAACACCAAGGTCAACCATGGAACTTTATTCAGAAGTAAAAAAATAAGGAATTATCATCAAAAATATTTGAAAGAGATACCTGAGTTGCTTGACTAGTAGATGTAGCTTTGAAGTTGCAATTGATGCTTAGATAGATGCCTCTAAATGTTGATTGTTGAGAGATAACACCAAAAATATCTCAACTTCTTGGACCAAGAATCCCACTGAGCATGATAAAAAATATTGTCACTTTTATTTGTACCCCTTAAGGACATGAATCAACTCTCCTCATCTAAGTGTCACAATGGAAACATCTCACTTATTATGGGTAGTTAATTCGGTGAGATGAATATCTAGAATGAAGGGCTAGCTCCTTAGATATGCCTTGAAATGCATTCACCTATACTAACTGATTGATTATGGGGAAAAGGGATAGATATGGCATAAAATGAAACCTATTATAAGTGGTGATGCACTAATATGGTTACCATAAGTTTATTGTACTTCATCACTTTGAACAAAGCATACAACACTAATTTAAGAGTCCTAGAATACACTAACATTAGTATTTCAATATGAAGGTGCCATATATGAAGACTATCCAAGGTAAGTGGAAACATAGATCATTTTTTAGATGTTAAGACTTCCTTTTACACTTAATAACAAGTTCATACACTTCATATGACATGTTAGGCATGGAATCACTTGCATCAAACATGGAAGGATTGAGAGAAAGTAAGGATAAATAAATATCTCTTAACCATTCACTATAAATCTCTTCAAAAACTTTAAAAATATGATATATGAACTTAAAATAAATTTCATTTATTATTTAAGGCAAGTGCAATGTCAAAACTAGAAGGGCTTTGCCATACATGGTGTGGTATTAGATTACAAAAGCCAAATTGGTAGCTCTTATAGAGTTTGAAAGAGATAGGAGAAGATAGAAGTCCAAGGGTCATAAGGACACTTATAAAGCTGATAAAATTAGTTATTTGTGCATGATAATATGATATTGGATGAACCATGCAAGTTTAAGAATCATAAGTGTCAATTCAAGGCATAAATTTCATGAAAAGTGGAAAGAAACTCCTTATGTTAGCTCAAAAAAACTAAAATCATGATTGGAACTGTTTGAACATCCCATAACTGATTATGAGAAGGTAAAATTATTGGAATGGAGAGGACTATTTTTAGGCATGCCTATCCATGCATTGGTTGCAAGCCTAGTCATCAAAAATCATCCCAAATTGCTTTATCATCATCTACTATCTAAAAAACTCCTCTTTCATGCACACTGCACACTTATCCTCAAAATTAGAATCATTTACTCATGAAAATTTGTGTGAGGAAGTGAATTACACCTATAAATACCCTCCATGTATTTAGAGGCATTAGGCATGCTTTAAAAAATCTCACACTTGAAAATTTCACCCTTCTCACCCTTGTGTCCACTATCCCAGTTTTGACTGGCTGAAAAGAAGGAAATTATTTGAACCTTTAGTAGTTATTATGAAGAATTAAATTAAAATGTGGAGTTATCACAAGTCTTAATCTTTCTCTCAAATTTGGTTTCATCTTCAAACACCTAAAACCTACACAACAAAAAAAATGGTCAATATTACATTATTTATCACCCCATCCGTATAGTTCTATATAACTAAAAAGTATGAGGAGTAGATTCAAGGAGTCCTATACAAGGTAAAATCACCATCCTAATTAAACTAAATAATTATATTATCTATCCAACTCCATTTCTCCAAACCGGTCCTAACTGAGGGTTTAGGAGCGTTTTAGGCCTATTTGACCTCTTAAGGTTCATTCATAAAAACTAGATGTCCAAATTGTAAAAAAAATCCATAAACATGGCCTTAAATACCATTTATAACATCTTTAAACTCCCTTTTCACCCATATAAATCCTCCAAGAAGATAAGAGTATCATAACTTGACCTATTGAGCTCTTTTTTGCCTTTTCGGCATGCCTGAGTTGTCTTAAGGTCCAAAAATGACTTTTCGATGGTTAATATGGGATAAAATATATAATTAACCTTATAAACATGCTAAAATTATTTTTAAGTCTCACTAAGAGATATAAGTAGAAGTGGCTCTTCATTTGGACACTAGGTATAGCCATGTCCAATAGGCATGTTTGCAAACCTTGCAGTTTTAGACAAATGACTTAGATTCATCTTTTTGTGTTTGATTTCTCATGATTAAATAGATGTTTTTTATCTTCATACACCTTCTTAAAAGATTTATTCAA
Source organism: Torreya grandis (assembly GCA_037957365.1). NCBI lineage: Eukaryota > Viridiplantae > Streptophyta > Pinopsida > Cupressales > Taxaceae > Torreya > Torreya grandis. Next base: position 1,415,730 of record JARHVA010002214.1, read on the forward strand.
CTCCTGGTGTCACTTTCATACCTCACTCACCAAAACCTGCCAATTTTGTAAAAGGCAAAGTACCCCTTGTCTGAGACAAAATAGGGGTACTTCCCCTATTTGTCTAAAAAAAAACACTAGTGTGGGATTTATAAAGATTTAAATTTTCTCCCCACAATAAAATATCTCTCCATTATCTCATTTGACCCCTCACATACACTAGAAACTAAAATAGACCTCTAAGCAGATGATTGTGTATATGACAGTTAGAAAATGATTGTGTGTTGCTCTTTGAAACCCCTTTTTTGCCTCATTTACATCATTATAATGTTATGAGGTTAATATATTTTTGATTAATATTTTCTCATCTTAATTTATTATTCTAACTCCAAACATATCCTTTATACCTTTCTCTTAGTCAGGATTATATGCAGAATTTCTTGTATTCCCATTTCTAATGGTGTTGTGTTTTTAAGGCTTATGCCTGTAGGCGGAATTTGCATGAGTTAGAAATGATAGAAAATGTAAATAACCTCATTATAACTCCTTTTATTCATTTTATATTTTTTAAACTCATTTTATTCATCTTCATGCTTTTCAAACACCTAGACATGCTCTCTTTCCACTCAATGTTCGACTGAGACACCTTGCAATTTGACCCTGCCTGTAGGTATCCATGTATGGTTTAACTTAAAAAGAGTGTCTAAAACCTTCTCTAAGCCTTATAGAATAATATTTCACCTATTTTGATCATTTTTTCCACCTTTTCTATGTTAAACCTCATCAAACACAATCCCTTTGTTCAGTATCTCTCACAATCACCCAAAGTGGTTGTAGTTGCATGTTTTCAGATGAAGGGATATTTGTAGGTAATGATTACTATATTTTTGAGTCTTATTATAACCTTATATCTCTTATGCATTTTTTTAACATATTAATTTACCCAACTTAGTTATATCATCACTTTGGAAGTTGAAAATGCTCATAAGATCAGTCATAGGTAAATGCATGTGTTGAAGCCATTTAGACCCTACCTGTAGGTGAAAAACATATCTTTGGATATGTATACCTTGAAATGAGGTCCTATACCACCTAATAATTATTTTGGTTTAATATACCAAGCAATTTAATGACAAAACTTAGATAAGTCACTAGTTAAATCAATGTTAGTAGTAGGTGGGTGTTTAGTTGTTTATATAGACTGTAGGTGCATATTAGGCTTTGAAATCTCACTAATCATCTTCCCTACATGTAATACATGAAAAATTAGACATCCTTCACTCCATAAGGTCTTATAAACATTGAATTTTGTCTTTTTTATACTCCTTAAAGTGCTAAGGTTACTTTATAGTCCACAGACTGTAGAATCTACTACCTAGTTTTAGTGGTTTTAGAGGCATATTTGGGCCTTATAATGGTTATCTTACACCAATCCACCTAACCTAAAACCTTTCCAAGTTATTGTCCTATATATATGATATAAATTGAGCACATTATGATGCATATAAGACATTTAAAACCTTGTTATATGGCAATCTCAAAACACCTTTGGGCCTATGTTTTTACAATTTAGGGGAAATGGGCCTGAACACTACTATTGCTCTCTAGAGGCAATTTCCAACTCATAATTTCTGACCTAGATCTCAACATGGTCTACCATGATTATTTCAACTCACTAGGATCACAATGAGGGCTTCTAAACTCGATTCAATGCTCCATGATGACCTTTAGTTCTTTATTAGCACCTACAGGCAGGAGAATATTTCAAAGTATAAGTAGTGTGTGAGGATAACAGGCAATGAACATTGCCTTTTATCCTTACATGAGTTAAAAACTTATCTCCATACTTCTAAATTCACTCTTCCTACCTCAAATATCTTGACACCACTACTAAGGATCTCATAATGGCATGATATCATCATGGAAACCCTATATGTGTGCATGGGCTAAGTGTGGATGGTGAATCATGTCATGGAGCAAAAGTGTGGATGAAAGGATTTATAAGAATTCAAACTCATTACCAATTCTTTATTTTTATTTATTTTCATGAAGGAATTATTAATATTAGTTCCAATACATCTAATTCAATGTGAAAACACCTACAGATATATGGAACAGAGCTGGCAGGTATCTAGTGGTTGGTTAGTGTGGTGTTCATGACTGAAAACCATGAAACATTACTTGGATAAAGAGGATGAAAGGTGAATTATAATTTAAAAACATATTTTAAACATGAGAATGATCTTAACTCAACTTTTTAGAGCCATGAACTAGTTTAAAACTCTTTAAAATGGTGAAAACTGCCTACAACATAAAAAATTATATCTTCCTATAACTTTGAGCTACTTGACTCATCAAAACACTTTTAAACATTAAAAAAATCATAGGATACATGAGGGGACATATTAAACACCATTTGAAACCAATATCATCAAATGGATTATACGGATCTACTCAAACTAAAGTAAAACCCATAAGTTACACAAATTAGTAGGCATATTTGAAAGGTCATCTTCTTAGGAATGGTTCATAAATCTCAAGACACCATTCCTATTCAAAAAAACATCAAATGGAAGATAACTAAGTTCAAAATATACCTCCAAGAGCATTTTACTTGAAACCTCTAATGCTGACAGTACCAAATACAAAACTATAGGTCACTTTTGCTTGCCAATAATGGTGAAAAGGAACAAAATGGTTTTGAGAAAGAAATGGCACTTTCAAACCAAACCAAATATGTAAATAAGATTGGGTAAGTTAAAGATGCATTATGTGATCATTTCCCACATGACACACTACCCAAGGATCCATACAAGTGCTAAAATATCCCTTTTTCCCAAGAAAATTACCCTTTTAACTGAAGAACCTACCACTTTTTAGTTATGTCCATTGATTAAGACTTAAGTGGACAAATGGGGCATGATATAACATTTTTAAACCTTCACACTTCCCATGAAATCTGTACAAGTCAATAATTGCACCATTTTGACCCCTAAATGACTGAAAGGGACATTTGGCTTATAAAATAAGTGACCAAGGCTAATTAATATAAGGTGAACATGCATTCAACATACAACTGACATAGAATATAAAGCTTAAAAATCCCATGAGGGTGATAAGTGGCACAACCATGGGGCTTGGCAAAAAGATGGACTATAACAAGTGAGATTTCAGATTTAATAACATTAAATTACCTATGATAAACCTTATGACTAGAAATTAAACCCCTTAAAACACTTAAAACTCAATTTTTAATCCAGGGGTGGCCCAATTTGACCAAAAAGTCAAATTTTGTCAACAAATTGGTGGCTCATAAGGGTAGTATGCCTACTATACTAACTAGACTAGTAGCTTTATCAATCCATTGGGATAAGGAATTCACATGTACATGAATATTTAAACATGCCTTGACTTTTACAACACATAAAACATAAGTAAAATACAACAAAAAATAACACACAAGACAAGAAACTAAGCAAACACACTGGTGCTTCATAAGCACTTTTTGGAACACACACACACCAAACTAAACAACTGACTCAAACACTAACTAACCTGAGATAAAAAAATACCTTTTGGATTAAAGGGGAAGTTTAGAACCTTATTTGTTTCAAGACATGAAATATTTAGTGAGACATATAGCCTTTAGTCCTTTAGCATTGATGCTTCCATCTTCTTCATGGTGTTTTCCAACTTCATTGGCATGATATTAAATGAAAAACAAGAAACTCTATCTAGGTTGATCAAATAAGTGAACTCCTATTGTATCCAAATAGTCTCATTCCTCTCATGAACTTGGTCTTTGATGTGCAAATTTGACAATATGACAGTCTTTTCAGCATTGTCTTCCTCCTTAACATGGTGTGCTTGATGTTTAGAAGCACCAAACTTCCCTCCAATATGTTCCCACATCCCTTAATGTGTCTTTTCCTCATATGAATATATTGACTATCCTTTAGGCATAACAAGGTCTACCTTGACATCACTAGCCATGTCTACAACTTCTTGTATACTAGCATCCTCAAATGGCTTCATGACAATAGGATCTTGACAGGCAAAAATAACTTCATCTTCATGTTTGATTGAGCACTCAATATCATGCTTGGATTCATCAACAAACTTTTCATTAGATATGCAATCCTTTGGAGAGGGAAAAACTTTACCCAAACTATCAAATTTCTTGCATATGGCATTTAACTTCTACCATAAATCTTCTTCCTCATGAATGCCATTTTCAAGATTTATTTCCTCTACTTTGGTCTCATGACACTCTCTTAGGACTGCCATTTCTTGAGGAGTTATTTTACCTTGTTCCACATCCTTGATAACACATTCATTTTCATGCTTGAGATGGTCATCTAAATCTTCATGATCAGACATAGAATCTCCTTCTCCATATCTTGGCCACATTCCTCATGGATACACATCTTATCACATATGGAGGGAAAAAATTATGGATTTTCCTTATGTTCATCAAGGTGAGTCCCTATGATAATTACTTCCCCATACTCACTCATGAGATCCTTTTGATCAATGATGAATTAAATTTTCTCTTCTTCACTAGCTTCTCTCAAGATAAGCTCTTCCTCAAAAGGGGGTGAGGTGGAAATTTTATGGGTAGGCTCATGGATTTAAGGTGAATGAGATGGAATATTAGATTTATTAAGAGGTGAAGGGGTTGGAGATGGAGTGTGAGATGAAGGAGAAGGCTTATGAATTGGTTTGGAAAATAAAAAAGAACTAGTATGTTCAAATGGGAGTAGTTCTTAGGCTGATTAGAAGGAGAAACTCCTTCATGAGTAGGAGTTTCATTTTTCCAATGATGTCCTTGTGTGTAATCCATGGAAAACTCTGATTTCATATGACAAGATTCATAGGTTTACACTTGAGGCTGATAGACATCATGACATGAAGGGTAAGGTTCATATTGGGATTGATATAGAGGTGTTTCTTGATAGTTCTCTTGGTAGCCATACTCACAGGGTTGTTTAACAACATAGTGTCCATATGGAGAGGGAAATTAATGATTATAGGATTTCCACAAGTCTTCTTATTGAAAGAGTTGATACACTTCATGTTAGAGATGGTACACTTCATGACAGGGTTGATTAAGAACTTGTTCTTGTTGGTAGGGAATGGCACAAGCTAGAAATGTCTCACCAACTTGTGTAAAACAAAACTCAACACCAAGGTCAGACATGAAAATCCATTCAAAATCAAAAAAAAATGAATTATCATCAACAATATTCAAAAGGGATACCTAGGCTGGTTGACCAACAGATGTAGCTTCAGAGTTGCCATTGATGCTTTGATAGATGCCTCCAAAGGTTGACTGTTGAGAGATAACACCAAAAATCTCTCAACTTCATGGATCAAGAGTCCCACTCGACAGGTAAAAAACTATTGTCACCTAGATTTACACCCCTTGATGAGATTACTCAAATCTCCTCACCAAGTGGTGAAATAAAAACATCTCACTTGTTGTGGGTAGTTAATTTGGTGAGATGAGTCTCTAGCATGATGTGCTAGCTCCCTAGATATAACTTGAAATGCTTTCACATATACTATTTAATTGCTTATGGGTAAAAGGGATAGAGTTGACATGAAATGAAACCTATTCTAAGTGGTGATGTACCAAGATGTTTACCATAAGGCACATGAAACCTATTCTAAGTGGTGATGTACTCCATTACTTTGGAATAAATCATACAACACTAATTTAAGAGTCCTAAAATGCACTAACATTAGTATTTCAATATGAAGGTGCCATAAATGAAGACTATCCAAGATAAGTGGAAACATAGATCATTTTATAGATGCTAATACTTCCTTGTGCACTTAATAACATGTCCATACACATGACAACACTTCATATGACCTGCTAGGCATGGAATCACTTGCATCAAACAGGGAAGGATTAAGAGAAAGTAAGGATAAATGATATCTCTTAACCATTCATAATACATCTCTTCAAATAATTTAACAAGCTGATATATGAATTCAAACTAAATTTCATTTATTTTCTAAGGCAATTACAATGTCAAAACTAGCAGGGCTTCGCTATACATGTTGTGGTATTAGATTACAAAGGCCAAAATGGCAGTTCTTATAGAGCTTGAGAGAGATAAGAGAAGAGAGAAGTCCAAGGGTCATAAGGACACTTGTCAAGCTGATAAAATTAGTTACTTGTGCATGAGAAGAGGATATGGGATGAACCATGCAAGGTTAGGAAGCACAAGTATCAATTAAAGGGATAAACTTTGTGAAAAGTGGTAAGAAACTCCTTGTGTTGGCTCAAAAAACTATAATCATGATTGGCCTTGTTTGAACATCCCATAACTGATTAGGAGTAGGTCTAATGATTAAAATGGATGGAAAGAGCTTTATGCATGCCTCTCCATGCATTGGTTGTAGGCTTGGTCATCTAGAATCATCCCAAATTGAGATGTCGTCATCTATTATCCAAAAAACTCCTCTTTCATGTACCCTGCACACTTATCCTCACAATTAGCATCAATTGCTCAATAAAATACATGGGAGAGAGTGAATGACACTTATAAAGGCCTATAAAGACCCTTCATCACTTTAGAGGCATCAATCATGCTTCAAAAAGGCTCACATTTAGATTTTTCACCCTTCTCACCCTTGTGTCCACTATGCCAATTTTGAATCACTGAAAGGAAGGCTATTGTTCAAACCCTTAGGAGTTATTATGGATAATTAAATGAATATGGGGAGTTATCACAAGTCTTAAGCTTTCTCCCAAAGTTGCTTTCATCTTCAGACTCCTAGAACCTTCACAACACTAAAAATGATAAAAAATACCCTATTTTTACCCCATCCATATAATTTTGTACATCTAAAAAGTATGAGGAATAGATTGAAGGAGTCTTATACAAGGTCCAATCATTATAATGATCAAACATACTCATTAGATTAGCTATCCAACTCCATTTATCCAAATTGGTCCTAACCAAGGGTTTAGGAGGGTTTTAGGCCTACTTCACCTCTTAAGGTTCATTCATAAAAAATAGACATCCAACTTGCAAATAAATTCAACAAACATGGACTTCAAGACCCCTGATAGCATCCTTGAACTCCTTTGGCACCCATAAAAAGCCTCCAAGAAGATATGAGTATCACAACTTGACCTATCGAGCTCCTTTTCTCCTTTTTTGCATGCTTGAGTTGTCTTAAGGTCCAAAAATGAGTTTTTGATGGTTCCTCTAGGATAAAATAGCTCACACACCTTATAAACATGCTCAAATGAGTTAGAAGGCTCACTAAGAGCTAGAAGTATAAATGGTTCTTCATTTAGACACTAGGTCTAGCAATGTCCAATAGGCTTGCTTGCAAACCTTGCAGTTTTAGACAAATTACTTAGATTCATCCTTATGTGTTTTATTTCTCATGCTTACCTAGATATGTTTTAGCTGTATACACCTTATAAGGTTTATTAAACTCTTGGTCTCACTTTCATACCTCACTCACCAAATCCTGCCAATCTTATATAAGGGGAAGTACCCCTTGTCTAAGATAAAATAGGGGGTACATCCCATGTATGTCAATCAAAAAAAACACTAGTGTGGAATTCCTCAAGTGTTGCTATTTCACCCCTCACATACACTAGAAACTAAAATAGACCTCTAAACAAATGACTATGTATATGATAGTTAGAAAATGACTGTGTGTTGCTCTTTGAAACCCCTTTTTTACTTGAATTAAATAATTATAATATCATGATGTTACTCTAGTTGTGAATAAGGTGTTATCATATTCATGTCTGATTTCAACTCCCAACATATCCTTTATACCTTTCTCTCAGAAGGTATCCATGTATGGTTCAACTTCAAAAGAGTATCCACAACCTCCTCTGAGCCTCTTAGAATCATAGTGTACCTATTTGGATCATTTGTGTCTACCTTGTCTATGCTAAACCTCATCAAACACAGTCCCTTTGTTCACTATCTCTCACAGTCACCCAAAGTGGCTATAGGTGCATGTTTTCAGATGAAAGGATATCTGTAGGTAGTGATTACTAGCTTATTGAGTATTTTTATAACCTTCTAAGATCTCTTATCAATGGTTTGAACCTATTCATTTACCCAACTTATCTAGATCATCACATTAGATAAAAAAAAATTGTCAACAAGGATATAACCCATGCTAGGTAGTTTTTCACAACTTGTAGCTCAATATCTAAAATTTTAAACCAAAAATTGAGGACTGGGAGTTTGTAATGTCTGGAATAATTGCATCGTTTACTCTAAAAAAAGTGTTATATTCCAATATAAAACACATCTATATGCAAAAAATAGTCTGGTTGACATCTATAGTAAATAAATATTAAAATCATCAAGTGTACCAATTAATCATAACAATGATGAGTATACAAGACTAAAAAACACAATAAAAATTGACGATAATTAATTAGAGGTCAAATCAATTTTGTGGGGATAAAACAAATTTTGCTTACTATAAATTTATGGGGTGAATTTGGACTAGTTAATGTTGATCTTGGAAAAATTCAAAATATTGTGTATAAAATTAGGATAAACACATTGTTATAACATAGGACGTCATCAAACCCTGACGTGTTCTAGTCTCGCTCATTTAACAAAGTAAATAAAATAAAATCATAAAATATAATTGAAAAACAAACTTTTTATAATAAAAAATAAAATATTATTCAGGATTTAAATAAAAATAAATAAAATCATGACTTAACAGGTAAAAAACAAAAAAACACCCTAAAAAAAACAAAAAAAAACATATATATTTTTTAAACAAAAAAAAAGTAATAAAAAAAAAACAAAAAGCAAAACCCAAAAAACCAAAACAAAAATCAAAACCAAAAAATAAAAAATAAAAAACAAAACCTAAAAAAAACAAAACAAAAAGCAAAACCCCAAAAAGCAAAAACCAAGAGTGGATGCTCCCCAAAAATCCTATTGCACTTAGTTCCACCCACCTATTTCCATGCTCCTGCTACTTGTCGAACGTGCATTAATCCATAGGATCATGCTCCTACTAGTTGTCAAAAGTGGATGCTCCCCCAAAAAAATGCAGATGCTCCCCCCAAAAAAACATAGACGCTCCCAAAAAAAAGCAAAATGGAAAAAAGTAGATGCTTCCACAATCTCACCAAAATAAATAAAGATTTAATGTCCAAGAATTCATTCCATTCCATTCCACATGGAGTACCTACTGTGCCCTTCACCTTCATTAGCGGGAGTTGATATTCAAACCTGCAGTGACTAGAAGCCATGATCACCCAATTTGATGAGATGTATAACAAAAATGTGTAGAGGGGAATAGAATAGGTAGAGCATCAAAATAATCTTTGTTTGGAAATTTTTCCTTTTTTTCTCCAAGTAAATATATGTTCATGAATAGAATAGAATAGCAGTGTGGAATGACAATGAAAAAATTGAATTACTAATTTTTCTACTGATACTTGCTTGTGTAGAATTACTAATGCAGAGACACAAAAAGAGCCATGAAACACTCCACTTTAGTGAATTAAGGTTCAAATTTTAGATGGTTAATGTTAATGTGTTAAAAGGAGAGCTTATTCACTTTTTCACATCTATCATTTCCCTGCTTCATTGCCCACATCCGAAATTTCACACTGTATTTCAATTAGAGTTTGTATTAATATGGGCATTCAGGGTTTAGTAGTTTAGATAGTGTTACTACTCTATGTCCATGCCCAAGTATGGTTGGGGGTGCCTGAAACTCATACTGGGGTACCACAATGAGGTTTCAAAACATGGTAATAAATCTTCCATTGTGAAAAAGGATCTGAATGGTGTAGCTAAAATTGTTTAGAAGTAAGTTTTTGTTTTTTAGTAGATGTTCTATATCTCACATGTTTTTGTGCTTATGTAAATTCTTTAATGGATGATTTGTAGGAGCATTAATAGTATGGGGAGAGAGACTATAAACTGGTGGGAAACATGATGGTGAGGAGCTCACCCATGCACTACATGTGGAGAACAAGAGAGGGTTTGATTCTATCATTCTGGCTCAAGGTATGATATAATAATAATAACTGCTACTAATTTTGTTCATCGAATAGATTTGGCATTAATGGATTGCACTCATGTTAGGTTTTTATCTTAGGTCAGGTTTCCCCAAAACAAGGTTTTAATTACTATTGGTGGTGCCGTGCTTCCCGTTTGTATGACACAACACTATGGTCTGAGGTAGCCAACGGTCAGTCCCATTTGAGCTCAAGATTATGGCTGGTAAAATCCCTGTGTTTGAAGTTGGAGCACTTTAACAAACCAGTAATGGAGGCATTAAGTTATGCTATAAACTCAACATTAATTTGTATGATTTCAAACTGGTACAATTCATTTGTTTACCTATTATGTCATTAATTTCTTAGAAAACTAAGATACATTATTATTATTATTATTATTATTATTATTATTATTATTATTATTATTATTATTATTATTATTATTATTATTATTATTATTATTAATTTATTTATTTGAGTTAAGGAGGTAAAATCCTTGAGGTATCAGATTAAACATCCATGATAGAAATGGGAATCATGACTTTAGTCTGAATATTCATAAGAATAAAGTTTGTTAATGCCCATATTACAAATACCAAGCAAAATTTTGACAGACTAGTGCTCAGTTTTTCACACAAATTCTTTCATGCCATGAATATACACAACATATCTAGCCTATGATATTCTGCATATGGAACTCAAAATTGTTTTTATGATTGGTATTCACCTGAATAAATTCTAAAAACTAGCATCTCCAAATAAAGCTTTATGTAAATAGTAAGTTAAACACAAAAATGGTATTCATAGTAGAAACTAAACTAGGAAAACTAACAGCAGAGTTTAGAGAGCTCAGGTTGGTCTGCATTGCCATCATGATCACACCCACAATAAGTAGAGTAAGGCAAATCTAAGACCTGCCAGCATCCATCATCAAAGTTTAGGGCATAGCTCAATGCATCATATTTAAACCCTTGAGTTGGCCTAGAAACTATTGTTTTCCTCAGCTCAGCTCTCAGCTTCCATAAAAGCTACCTCCAACCTATTTTGTAACAACCCATTACCAAATCTTGCTTACCTACATTAACATCTCTGCCCAAATAGGCTTTATTAGCATTGATCTAACACCATCCCCATTTCCAAAGCTTTCTATGATTATCTAACTCTCCTTTCTTCAATGATGGGCACCTCCCATTTTCACCAAGAGTATTAGCAAACTAAGATACACAATCTTTATTTGATTATTTAAATATTTTGTGTTTGATAGGTTAATTAAATATTTTTGAGGGTGTAGTAGCGACCCTACACGATTGATTTTTTTACCCTTTGTGTTACTAATTGCTAGAAAACAGAGATATATTGTAAATTATTTTAAAGGTAAAACACATAAAAGGTAGAAAAGTGGCCATGTAAGAGTGATTTCATCTATTCACATGTTACAACAATACATGGTTCCTTTTCATAATTAAAACTATAATATCTCTTAAATAGAAAAACTAAAATTCTTGTATATCACTTCAAAAACACATAGATCACTTATTCATGCAAAATTCTGGAAGGAATTGAATAAAATTGTTTTTATTTATCTTAATTTTTAATGTTCATTCCATTTTGTAGCACTTTGTTGTGGTATGAAACAATTTCAAAAAAATGTATGTTGCTTCTTTCAACCCAAAGGCCTTTGTATTCATACAAGGTTATTGGGGTTTGACATGCACTAAGACCTAAGTTTCAAGATATATGTCTTGGATATTCATCATCATATATA